>BLFK01000783.1:1771109-1794673 GCA_014634185.1 Astreopora myriophthalma | reverse complement strand
AAAGAAAGAAATTCTACACTTTGCGGTACACCTAATCCACTAATTAAGAGAGCCAGGGCCGATCATACTAAATTGTCTATGACATAGATTCAGAATAAAAATTCACTGTTTTCTTCATGTCTGATGTCAGGTGTTCCTGAATCTGGGTCACCCTTCCTTTGCTCGCCAAGAAGAACCAAGAGAAAAATGGTGTGCCAAAATGACTGCAGATTTGAACGTTTTCAACAACTCATTAAGAACTTTCGTTCACGTCGCATAATCATTGTTTTCTGCACGATATGTAGATTCAGGTGAAGAGATAAAAACAAATAAGGTCATGGGCAATTTAAGGACTCTTTTTACACCAAGAAAACACTGCACAGCAGGGTCACAAAAACTCTTAACAACGTATCTTACAGATGAGCAATCAATCATTTTCACCCAACAACATGCTAGATGAACATGTTTGACTGTTTAGCTGCCTGTCTCAACATATCTTAGAACTATGTCAAACATTAATTTGTCCAACAATCCGTGTTGCGAGGAAACGTTTCATCGTTTCTCCAACCTGGCCAACACAGTTCAAACACGATCTTGGATGAAGAAGTTTGATTGTTTCGCCGGAGCTTAATACACGCGGAGCTTAAACACCAACACTTTACAATATTCCTCGATTGAAAATGATCATCTGGGTGACTGGAGTCCTCAGAATGATTGTTGTCAACAACAACAGTCCTTCTCAGGACTCCAGTTACCCAGATGATCATTTTCAATCGAGGTATGTTACTCCTGGGTTCAAGCCATTTTCTTACTTTACAATATTTTTCGCTTGTTGTACCCAGATTTTTGTAACAGTTTTCTTAAAAAACAAACAGGAAAATTATCTATCAAAGCTCTACACACCTCATAGTCCACAATGGAAGAAGTTGCACTTGATGGCAAAGGAATTGTAGTAATGCTCTTGATAAACTGCCCCAAATCTTCTCTCGTCTTCAGTTTACAGTCTCCAGAGAACGCCCACAAGATACAGAAAACAAGATAGCGTGGAACATAACGCTCAATCTGGTCTCTCTGTTTAAGGGAATAACCACGAAAAAACTATGTTGAGTAGGAGATAATACTGTTTTGAACTGAATTACACCTTCATCTAACGAGCCTCCTGTGGCATCCAAACCAAAAATTGGGAGATTGTATGTTTAACTCCAGTTCAAAAGAATACTTTCTGATTGTGCTTGCATCACTTTCTAGTAAACTGTATCGTTTCATAGGAATACATGTTTGCTACAAACTTGCTAAATGTGCGTGCCTGTTGCTGGGTCTAAGGTTCTCCTTGGAAATGTTAAACACACACAGCAATTTGAAACCGACAATTTTCAGCCTCAGACAATGGTCAGTAGTTTCAATTGGATGTTACATGTGACAGCTTTCAACTGCAGTTATCAGCGCCAAAATGTTTCACGCAAAGTTAACACCGTGTAACATGTGCAGATGATTTTATTCCTTCTTTGGCATTGTCAGTTTCCGAAACAGCGTCCAACCTTGACAATTTTCATTGAGTTTGCGAGTGCTTTGCAAGTGCGCAAGAAAACAGTCCAATGTGTTTGACAGTGTTATGGCACTAATAAAGATTCAGTCCAAAGTTCCAAAGTTACTTTACCTCCATAGGAAAGTCTGGGTGTTGCTGATTGTACTGCAGTACATTCCTGACTCCTTGATGAATCATGGAAAACAATGATTCCAGCGCTCTCATGCGTGTGAAGTCCATGATGTGTTCTTGCTTGAATGCAAACTCCAGACATTTGACGACCAGTCCATGATGTGAAAAGTGTTCATGAATGATATCCACAAAGTCGCTTTGAACCTAACGAGGACAGTCTTTCTTTAGAGCAGTTTTCAAATGAGTGGCAAAGGTAATAGGGAGCTTAAGCAAAGGTGTTTTAGAGCAAGTTACGTCAAGCGGAAGTGGACGTTTCGTATTCTTCGGTAGTGCATTCACCCAAATTTTCTGGTAAATAGTCTTTATAAGAGCAAAGACACTGAGCAGTGCAAATCTGGAATCGTCAAGGCGGTTTGAAACGAAAATGCTTCATTTCCGGTTGACGTACGTCACTGAAAAACATCTTTGCTCAAGCTCCCTAATTACAGAAATGGTTAGGTTTTGGTTTTCTCTGATTGGATCAAAAAAAAAATTACGCGAACTCTTCAACCCATCAGATGCAGAACTAAAACCAATTACGACTTAGTCACTATCATTTTCCCGCCCTTGGTGCGGGCTGCCTTTATTCACTTTGCATTCTGATTGGCTAGAAGAACCAAGTTGTGAATTATTTGGATTTGTGGTTGCCCGTATCCTCCTGACACAATTCAATTTTGTTGTTGTTTACTGTCGATGTGGTGATCCATTGAATTGTTGGCTCGCTTGACATAAAAGGGAACAGACGAAAAAATCCCAGATGAGATCTCCAAAGATGCCAAGTTGCCAGAAATTCGAACTAGAGTTGGATTCATGTGTTACTTGACTTGGTTATCTACATACAAAAAAGGAAACAATGATTTGACATTAAGTGCCATGACCGATCAGTGTACCTGCATGGTAGGTGACAAGGCATCTTCTCCTTCCCCTCTGGGTTTCATTCGGCGAGTCTCTTCCTCTGATTCCTCAACTGGAACTCTCTTCATTGCAAGCAGATTATTATCAAAGATCATCTCCGTTGACAGCACATCCTCGCTAAACCACACCATGCCGCAGCGGCTAACAGTAGCCAGAGTTGCGTAACGAAGATCTTGTACTTCAAACATGATGCGCACCTGCATAGCAATAGATGAAAATGTTTTGCTCAGGAATAAAATGGTAAATTAGATATCCTTCCTTTCTGGCAACAAACCTTAAGTAAAATAAAATGAGGTTCTAACATGTGACTTACATTGGATGGGATGCCTAGACGTTCACCATTCGGCAATGTCAGCAGTTTGTTGTCATCAAGAACACTGTTCAAGTTTTCCACCCACTCAGGATCAACATCACCGTCAAAAATAATCCACTGACGCTTGTTGATCTCCCCACGAACATTGTCAATAATCCTGGAAACCAAAATAAGACAATGAAATGAGCACATAGAAAAAAAGAAGAGCCTGCATAGTCTGCACACATTTTCGGGGCACAAACTGAATAATTTCTCAAGAACCACATTCTAAAGCTTGCAAAGCTCCTTTTTTGGAAATCATGTATTAATCGATGGCCAGTCGGGCATACTTGGAAAAAATTCAGAGTGCTCCTAACAGGGGTCGAACATTTGAACTTCTGATTACCAGTTCGGATGCTCTACCACTCAGCTACAGGAGACACGCCCTGCATACTGCTATAATGGAAATGTCGAAAGGAGGCATTCTCGCAAATATAGTAAAGGAGATTGTGAATTTTATATTTTATGACAAAGGATGCACAACAAATCCATGTTCTGACAATAACTGGTTTTATTATGTTGTGAGGAGCTATCAGTGAACTATCTACTTATTAACAATTCAAGAGCTAGTAAAGAAGTTTCCTTTACAACCTCTGAAGTGAAATATAACTTGGTTGACTGAAACATCAATGCTTTGAAGAGCCAAAATAAATTAACAGAGAATTTCCTGGCCTTGTACAGTTAGGTCGTTATGTGCAATCTATAAGGGGGTTAGTTTGTTCACTGAAGTATTAAGAATGAGCTTTATTCACGCAGCGGCCATTTTGGGTCCCGAGGGACTGAAAACCTTTGTTTTGTCCACCCGGAACTCGTTCTCAAACTTATCAACTCGAGGCTCGGGGTACGAGTTCTATTGTTCCTAACCAACATGGCCGCCACGTGAATAAAGCCCATTGTAACACAACAGAAGTGTTTCAGGACAAACATTAGCCATTATAAATAAGAACCTGCCCTGCCTGATTCCTCAGTAAACACCAAATTTATACGAACCAGTTATCCCCAGCTACGTGGTTTAATACGTTTTATTTTAATTGCACAGTGAAAACAAGTTCAGCCGTATTTTGCCAAAGATCAGATACACTTACTTTCTTAGAATGTGAGTGAACAGTCCATCAGTCCATTCTCTGGTGTTAGGATCTAATGTTCCATACAAAGCTTCCTTGCTTATGGCCTTAGGATCAACAACATGGGCCACACCCTCCACACCCTCGACATTCTCTAAAGCTTTCAGCAGCGTGCGCCATGCTGAGGATTTTCCACTTCCGCTGGGTCCGACCATCATCAAACCATGATGAATCTGAGATATCTGGTACAACTGAAGAATCTAGGTCGCCAAATTAGGGAGAGATACAAGATCAAAATCGTGGCAACCATTTAACAGTGCAAGAGACTCTCATTATGTAATGCGGCTGTACACATGGGCACGTGTTTGAAAGAAGCCTGCAAACAGTGAAAGTTTGGGGGAAAAAACCAACGACCGGGAATACCTCTGTGTTCACAGACTAGTTTGAAAGACAGTAGACCATTTCTAAGTTCACGTTAGCATCTCTTTCAAGACTCACTTTGAGAAAGAGGTCGAGGTGAACTAGGAAATGGCCTATTAAGCTAATTCTGGGTTTGTGAACTTACATTCCGGAGCTGCATATAATTTTCCTTTCTTGAAAGGACCCAACCAGATCTCAATTTCGGTTGGACAAAACCACAGGCAGCCCACACTCAATTTGAGTGCTCGGTTACCGTACTGATTTATAGGGCTTATGTCGGAAAGATAAAATAACTTTAAAAAAATGTGTAATCTAAATTAAAAAGAAACAAAAAACTGGTTTGAAAGCGTTGTGGATTGTGTTGACTTATAAAACTTCAAATTCGTCAAGGATAGGCATAGCAACTACACCACAGTTGGAAATCCCTCATCTAACCCCTATATGAAGTCATCACCACAACAATCAGTTAGTTTAAGATCAGTTACTAGAATCCCGAAGGCAATAAAAACATTTTACTACACTGAGCAACACAATAACATTAGAAAGTCTCACCTTTTCTACCCAAGCACTGCCCTGCTCTTCTCCTTCTCCATACACGAGATTCATCTCATTGCACACTTTCTTGATCTCTGCCTTCAGCTTCTTCATCTCTGCACCAATGTATTTCACGCCTGGGAAAACATCAGAGAGTAGGCTCTGCAGAAGAGGGATGTCTTCAGCAACAAGCTTCGGAACCACAGTCTCATAAACACTCTGGATCAAAATCTGTTTAAAAAAAAGTAAAGAGGCATAAATAATGGTTGTCTGTAAAGTGATTTATTTACTGTTAATAAACGAGCAGGAGTGCTGTTAGGCTCATACATTATTAACAAGGTTTGGAAAAATAATTTAAATTAACTGAACTACAAAGAAGATTCCCCTGCAGCTACCTCCTGTTCATTGAGACTCTCCGAGATGGCCGCCTCATCAGCCTCCTGCTTCTCCTCTATCAAACTCTCCTTGATCCTCTGGATCTTGTCACGTTTAACATTTCCGGCACTGACAAGCACACTCTTCAGTGCACGCAGACCAAAGTCATAGTGTGATTGGTTAGACAGCTGTTCTCCACAAAGTCTGTGGAATTTATATCAGATTTAACTGTAAGAAAAAAGCTTTCATTGAAAGAACTCCAGCTCTGGGAAAGCAAAATGGAACTGATGAGCAAGGTCATGAGAAGTGCCTACACTTTCAACAGTGTAAATAGGAGTTTTTGTCAGTGGCAGTCTTAGGGTTTGACTAAGCTAGGTTTCCTAAGGATTGTTATCAGGAAATGAGTGAACTAGGAAGCAATTGCATCAGAAGCAAAATCTGCGGCCAGAAAGCAAGGATTTAATTGATTCTGAAGTTGTTTCTCGCAACTGGTAGCCAAAATTTGCGCCTGAAATGAAGGTTTCCCGCGAGGTTTCCATTTAGTGAGACCCTTAATATCCTTGTACAGTTCTCTAAATAGTTTAGTACTTTGATCCATAGCAGGTGACAAAGGCCTAGGCCCCACTTGTTATTTCTTGTTATTTGTCCATCTGGTACTGTGCCACTATCAAGAATCTTAACATACTGAAGATTTTTGAGGTTAAGAGGGATGTTTTCAACCTGCACTTTTGCCCTCCATCAATATTCCTTCCTTCACGTGGCCTTTCTTGTTAAATGAGGCTAAATATAATTTAGTTAAAACTAATTAAGATAAAACCAAGCCAGTGCAGCGGTGTTGCCTAAGATACTTGGGGGATTCCAGGGAGGTTTGCAGGGGCATTGCCATGTGCTTTGGCTTGAGTTGCTTTTTGTTTGCTTGCTTCTTTACCCTCCCTCCCTCTCTCCCGTATTTTGGGGTAAGCATATATACTCCACACACTGGTTTTCTCTCAGTGATGTGTTGACAGGTGCCTGGGAGGTGGTCTGTGTTGCTCGGTCGCCATGGTGACCTCCTTGCTGCTGAGGAGAGTGCTGTCTCCTACGGCATCTACCCTCCAAAATATGGGCGTTGTGTTTTAATTGATATTGTTAGAAGGATCGAAGGAGGGAGATATTTCTCTTTTTGTTACAGACATATTGTTTCGCCCAGCTTCACAGAGAGGTAAAGATCTTTTCTAGGCAAAAACTCACTTGAAGAAAGGAACAATCTTTGAGGCCAATTTTTCGGCCATTCGGAACCCCTGTGAGTACAACATGACCTGTGCTATCAGCTGCCTGTCAGGTGTGGTCATAGCCAAGCTTCGGAACAGCTTCTTCAAGTTATCTGGGAGGTTGGACCGTCCTGCATAGCCTGGGTTCATGGTGATGAAGATGGCCATGTCACTTCGCACCTTGACTTGTTTGCCGACCAGTTCAATAGTGATGGCTGTGGCTAAAACAACAAAAGAGGAGTGATTAGCCTGTTGTTCGGCTTCTTCTTGTGACTATGACAAGCCAGTTTTCAGTACACTGTAAGGGAAATTCGAAACCTGAATCGGACAAAAATGTAAACGTTCTAATCCTCACGGCTCAGATTCCGTCAAGCTTATGACTCCGCTTACAACTCCACTATTTGGTTTTCTCTCAGTTGTATGCGCTCTTATGACTTACGACTCTGCATCCGTCCGCACTAGTGAAAACCAGCCTTAAACGAGTACGCATAGGTAGATCTTCAAATCCAATTACAGTGACAGCTACAAAACAACTCAGACGCACCTAAAGAGTGCTATATACAAAACTGTAAACAAATTTTTGGTTAAGGAATCATGTTAGTGTTTTCCTATTTAACTTACAGGGATCACTGCTGCCTTCTCGCAGTGATTGCTGGATAGTTTGCACTTGCTGTGACACAGCTGACAACATGCGCTCCTCAAGACGGTTGAACTCGTCGAAACAACCCCATGCACCGACTTGGCACAGACCAACAAAGATACGACCCATAGCCTATGAGGAAATTGAAACTAGTTTAGGTTGAACAACTAAATGCTTTGTACGTCAAGAATTACCTCTGGGTGCTTTCCATTTTACAGAACTGACCGGCCAGATTGGGCAACTGGAAAGGCTAAATCTGCAACGCCTTGAACGTAACACAATTAGAGGATGATATATTTATACTCCTCTTAAAGAATGTGAGGGCTGGCCAGTGCTGGCAAAAGGAAAGCACCCTTTGGTGGAAGTGTAAAATGCATACATATCTTTTTCAAACAACAAAAATTATTGATGCACCTGGAAGTCGAAAGTCTCATCACAATTGAACACCAGAACAAATCGCCCCAGCTGATGGCCGAGAGCTTTCACAGATTCCGTTTTTCCAGTACCCGCAGGACCTACAAGAAAACACAACCAACTCAGTAGTCAGGCATAAACCTAACTTCAAATACACATACAGTGATAAAGCAGACAAGAGAAAATTGATTATCCAAGTGCTAAAACGAAACCTTGGGGGACGGGAGGGTATACCACACACGCACGGCAACAAGTGGGGGATCTGCCCGAAATACGTCTCTTTTTCACACCCGGCACACCCTGATTGGAATTCTACAGGCTAGCCATAACATCAATGTGACAAATAGAAAGATTGAAGACTTGAGAATATGTAGGTCTTATCTTGAATTTTGCACCTATTTTTCGGGGGGCCTTTGACGTGCCAAAGGACATCGCTTTGTGTTTTCCATTGGTTTGCCCTTACTTTCGCTCTTGAAGATTGCAGTTGATATTACTGAGACTATCCCAGGAGTGTGACCACTTTGAACTAATTCATCTTCTTTCATGTGCACACCCTATTCGAACAGATGCCTCAAAACGGCATTTTTGGCCTCTCAATTTCAGTCCCAGCAGTGCGAGTTCAGTCCCAGTTCAGGACAGTTCAGTCCCAGAACTGAGTTTCAGTTTTCCCACGAGTCTCCAGTAGCTCCGCAGTAGAGCACCCGAACTAGTAATCAGAAGGTCATAGCTCATCAGTGGAGCATCCGAACTAGTAATTGGAAGGTCATTGGAAGGTTCTACTCCGGCAATACTGAATAGAAGGACTCAGAATTTTTCCAAGCATGCCCACATCATTGCTGATAAATTTGTCATTTTAGTTAATAGGCCTTATTCATGATAGCGGCCATGATTGGTTTTGAATTGTCATGCAATTTAGCCATGTGCTCTGCCAGGAGGCAAACACCAGAAAAATGGTAAATTCTGGAAAATCGACTTGTCACAATGTTAAAGTAGCATTGTGAAAAAGCACACCTAAACATTGAAAATTAAACACCTATCATCAAAATTTAATCAGTTTGACTTCCTTCAAGAGTTTCACTACTTCACTGCTTCAGCCGTGACGTTTTGTGGCAAAACATCAAACTAACTAGTGTAATCGTTCTAGTTTACCGCTAAGGCTGTAAACATGCAAAGAACATGAAAAAACTCATCTGAAGATATAAAATATCTGTTACAATCTCTCGACCTTAAGTTTTTGCCCTCTGAGAATGCGTACTTTAATTTGCATGATAGTAACAATGCCAACACAAAGCTACTGTGAATAAGGTCTATTAAAAGTGATCACACCTTTGGGATCTTTGCTGTACACCCCACAGAGCTTTGCTATTTGTCCCGAAGGCTGCACAAGGGGGTTTATTTCCCACTCTTGGGCCGTATTGTTTCCGGCAAGCTTAGTGCTGGCCCTGAATTAACACTTTGCCACCAAATCCTTAAGGTTGAAATGGTATTTAATCCAGCTTAGAGCAACTGGGGGTCTTCCAGGTCTATTCAGTTAGCGATTGTGTAGATTCTAATAGGACTTAAGCCGGTGCTAGAGCTAACCCTGTACACATAACTAATTAACTCCTGACTTACCAAAGGGTGAGCCTCCTAGTCTTCCCTCAAGAGCTTGTGTCATGGTGAGGTAGCAACGATCTGTCAGCGGAGTCTGAACAAGTTTGTCCTGGACGCCAAGATACTCAAAGCCATAGTTGAACTTTGCATTTGCCATGTGAATAGAAAGTTGCTGGAGAACATCTTTCTGCTTGGGGTCAAAGTAGAATCTCATTTGACTTAGCCATTCGAATGCTTTTGTGCTTGAGACTTTGGTACTGACAAGCTCACGTGTCACATCCCGCTGGTGAACATGTTCGATGATCTGAAAAACAAAAAGAACCCAATGTTAAGCTTTTATTATTTTTTTCCTCCTTTTCTGGTTGCCCCCTTTCAAGAGGTTCTTTGTTTCTTCTGCTCCTTGGGCAAAATTTAGCCAAAGAACTGCAAAGCAAGGCTAAGGTAAAAACCTCTGCTTTCAGTCCCAGTGAATCTCACTTCCATGCAATGTTTACAGTGCAGTGTCTGACCATTGGCTCTGCTTGTTAGGTATTTTAACGTCTTCACAACGCACAACAAAGCTGACGAGAAATTGCTGATGAGCAGGTGATAAATGCAATTGCCAGTCACCGTTTTTGTTAATGACGACTTTGAAGCGTTTGAAAGATGAGATATGAACGAAACTGAAATTTGCAGGGCCAGAGAAAGAAATCCTCTGCGACCAGGGTATATTCTGGTCCTAGCAGTAGCTGTTCCAACTAAATCTGATAGGAACCATGTGTGATACCCGTCTAACAATCCTAGGCTTGGGTGAGCTTTGATACCTATTAATTTTATGCAACTATCAACACTGACAGATTTCTGATAGATTTTCACCTTTCAGTTTTGACTTGGATGTTCCTTTGCTTTTAAGCATAACATTATTTCTGAAAGATTTTTCAGTGGGGTAAAATTCAAATCTTGTTAACAACTGCATTGCTTAGTGGAGGTTGAGTGCCTGGAATATCCAGGGGCTTCCACTTTTTGCAGCCAGTTTCCAGATTGAACAACGCCCCCATGGCTGGCACAACCGAGCAACCCAGCCCTGAGCCCCCATGAAAGAAAGCAAGCAAGACGAAAGGGAGGGGGGAAACCGTGAAACAAATCTCTCGGTGAACCACACTGGCTGAAAGAATGTTTCACGCTGCATGAAACACAAACACAACAAGCAAGATGTTACAACTGCACATGCGCCTTCACACCATCCACTCTCCACTAGCAATGCAGGCACTCTTTATTGTTAACTCCTTTAAAAGTTGGATTTAAATACATGTAACTGTTAATCAGTCACTGATTAGTGTTAATCGGCTTTTGAACTACTGACCTCAGGTGTCATTACATGCTTACCAAGTGTTCCAGTTTGCGTCGCCGAACCGGCGGTTGCTCTTGCAGTACTGAGTCAGCCAGTATGTTGAGAGTTGCCTCAACCACTCGGAGAACCTTCAGCACTGGTTCCAGCTCATTTGGGTTGGAGGAAGAGGAAATTACCTGCAGTGCATTCTCACAGCTTTCAGACCAAGCAATCTGAGATGCTAAAACTACAAGCTGAGCCTACAATATGGAAAAGAATCTTAATAACTACAATATTCGATTAACAACACCAATAATATTCGACAACAACAATATTCGATTAACAAAAATAATGTTACATTATTTTTGTTTTCTTTATTGGTAACCCTTTACTTCTTTACTTCTTTACTTCTTTGGTTTCCTAGAAAAGAAACTCTACCACTCTTAATCGTCTTCCTCAGCAGAGTTTGACTTGAACATTACCAAACTTTCAATGAAATAGCAATGTCATATTTACAACTGGTTAATTTCCTGATGCCCACTCCTTCATCCTACCTATCCCAGGAGTGCAATAAAACACTAATCCAAAGCATTGGTAATGTCCGTGATTGCTCTGGTTTCACCTTAATGCGACGATTCACGACTAGCGCGAGATTGTTCAGTCACAATCTCACACAATCAAAAGGCAAAAGCAAAACGATTATTATTGTGACTTGATCGTACGCCTTTTCACGCGCTTAGTGCCTGCTGCATTTGCATTGTGATTGGCTCATTTGATTGGCTATGTCTGTCTCTTATTGACCAAAGTAATTACTTTGCATCTGGTCTTACCACCTGTTTTCTCGCTCCTGATGCAGGCTACATGTAATGGCTTTTTTTTTTAATTGGTTCATTTGATCGTCCATCTCTTTTGTAACTGGTGACACTAACAATGGTTTTGCCACGCTCATTGAAAAACATGCTAAATTACGTTAAAGTGCACCTAAAGACGAAAATGTTTCATTTTTCGTCATTAAGTTAATTCTATAGCAAACACATTTTACCATTTTCACCTTGATTTTCACCTTGATCTTCACAAACTGCTTTGCAATCAAACTTTCAAAGAACTTTTGCATTGCAAAACAGTCTGTTACGTAAAATCGAGTATAGACCCATGCCTCCCACAGCTACATGTAGGTTGTGAGTCCAAATGATTGCTAGTCTTGTGAACATTACGTATCTTATCTCACATAAAAAGAAAAATTTTGAGGTACAAATGGCAAAATATGTTTGCTTTGGGTGGAGAGATTTATATCAAAAACAATAATTACTTGAATTTAGGTGCACAGTCACTTTAAGTGGAATTGTGATATTACCTGATAGCCATCGACCCACTGCATGTAGTGCTGTCCGTCAATGCTTTCTGAATTGAACTGCTGCACGTCAGTCACTGCTGAAGCCAGTAATGTGGCCAGCGTGGTACGCATCTCTGACTCCACACATGTCAGCCATTCATTCACTTTGGGATGTTCAGTTAACGACACAGCTTTCCTGAAAACCACCTGATTGGAGACGAGAAACCTCTCTCAGAGAAGGGTACACGGCCAACAAACTCAACCTACACGATGACAAGTCCAGGAATCTTACCACTATGCCAATCCTGCTCAAAATTGCCGGCAGATGTCATTGTTGACTGCCCTCAAGAACATGGGAGCTCGTCTGTTAGAGCACTTTTCACTTGGGTGTTAAAAGCAATTTACAGGCTTGTTTTGGTTTTGGTTTGCTGTATCACTCTATGACTACGCCAACCCTGCTCCCCCAAAATCAGAACCCCTGGCCTCACTTCAAACCAGCAGTTTTTTTTTTTGAGTTTTGCACTTTCTAGCGAAGTTAGTATGGCTAATTAGCATTAAAAACAAAAAAGGAAGTGTTTTGTTTGGCCACAATTATGAAAGAAGTCTATGAAAGGTAATATAGAATTGTGCAGAGGCTAGTTTGTCTTGGGCTTCCTGATAGCACTAGCCAGCCTTCTAATTATGCAACGTGCTGACAGCTCTGCCAGAAGCTTAACAACTTATGTGCAAGTCTTCGATACCTGTTCTCCCTCTTTTGAACTCAAACCAGTGACCAAGTTCTCCTCTTCGTTCAGCACAATTGCAGCAACACCCGCAAACATCTTCTTGAAGTGCTTTTGCAGCTTTGGGATGCTCTTGCTATTTCCGATGATCTCGAGTAAGTCTTCATCTCCCACAAAGTAGAACCTTGGAAAGGATGCTCTTTCCCTCTCCAGATACTCGCCAAGGGCTTTCTGAATCTTGCCGAGTAGATCAGCCAAACGTTCCAGCTGCCGCTGGACACCTTGGATGTTCAGGACATCAACTATCAGCGGGGTTTTGGCAACCTTCTTCATCAATGTCAAGAATTCTGTGCTGATGCTGGGTTTGCAAGAAAAAAACACTGAATTAGTTGGTGCTCAAGATAATGCAGCAATTTATAAGGTTTATATGAATTATAGGGAAACAAAGAATGCGACAAAATAGGCTTAGTTCATAGAATGAAAAGAAGAAAAAAATACTTTTGCTAGATCCTGCGTTCTTATGCCTGTTTGAGGCGTTCTGATCTGGTTTTTTACGATCTGCTCCAAACCTCCATTAATAGATGTACCTGTGCGATGTATTCCATTTTTTTGCCATTAATTTTATGATTCCAATATGAGCCCTTTTAGGTGTTACATTAATTGAGAACTCAAATTAAGATTTTGGGCTGCCTGTGGACAATGCAATGAATGAAGACTCACCTCTGGAAGCGCTGAGTCTCAACTGGAAGCAGGGCCTTGATGTCTGCGCTGCCACTGAAGATACCGTCAAGGTACACCCATCTGCGCTGCACATCAATCCACACATCAAAAACGTCATGGATGCGGTTCAATTTCTCTTCCCACTGAAGCGCGTCTTCTTCAAAAACCTGTGCATCAAAAAAAAGTTCTTATTCTACAATCAAAATCACCGGCGGATGTTGTTGTTGACTGCCCTCAAGTACATGTAAGCTTGTCTCTTAGAGCACTTTTCAATTGGGTGTCAAAAGCAATTTACAGGATTGCTTTGGTTTTCGTTTGCTCTATGACTGGATAAAAAAAGACTTGCAAAGTTTCAAACCAGTCGCACGCAAAACTAAAACCAATTGCGACTGACGCACTCTTGTTTACCCGCGCTTTGCGCCGGCTGCGTTTTCTAGCCTTGTGTTCTGATTGGCTAGTAAAACCAAGTCGAGAAATTCCTTCGGTTTGTGATTGGCTGAAGGCTGTCTTTCCTTCAGAACATGATTGGCTGTGAAATTACTTCGGTTTTGGCTTGACGGCGCTCATCTGCATGAAAACTGCTCTAAAAGCATTTCAATACTGTAGATTGGTGATATGCATCCCACCATGTCTTCCACAAAAAGCACCATTACAGCCAAGGTTATGAGAAACAGAAGATCAGAAAGCTGAACCAAAGATTCAGAGTTACAAACATAACCAGACAAGTCAATTTGCCAGGTACTGGATTTCAGCTATGCTGTACTGTGTACACTGTATCGTTCAAATTAACACAACAGTATTACAGAGAACATTGTACACTTTGTAAAATACCTTGTAGTACGGTGAGAGCTTCATTGCCGAGACACTGTTGATGTGTTCCTTCACTTTAGTGAACAGATCGTCCCAACCGCGGATGATGCGACACTTCTTCTGATAGTTCACCAGCTCTAGTTCATAACTCTGCCAGACATCTCGCACCTGCAATCAGTGGAATGGCAACATAGAGCTTAACAAAGCCTCTTCCAGAACACCATGCCCCTAAAGCCTGATTCGTACGTTAAGTGTATTAGGTATAAGTCTAAGAAATTGTACGTACAGGAACTGACGTACAGGAACTGTACACTTTTGCTCAAATAGAGCCAAAGATAAAGATCAACTTGTTGAAAAGGGTCATCACCTGTTTCAAAAATTCTTCAAGAGCCATCTCTCCCTGGGCAACAAGTATAACATCTTTGACAATCATCTCGTTCTTCTGCAGATCAACATCCCAAACTTGCCCCAGATTCAAATCGCTCAATACCCAGTTTACATGCAGCTTTCGCATCAGTGTCTTCCAGTGACGCTCCTTCAGTGCTTCAGATTTTAGCTCAACAATCAGCACGTTCACCTAATGATGAAGAAAATAATAAATTCACCAATCGTTTGTAAAATTGTGACAATACAGTGTACCAATCAAGCCCAAGACCCCATTTCAAGGCCAAGGTGAGCCTACAAAACCCAACCTTTGGGCCTTCAAAGGAAAATGAAAATTGTCTGATGCTTGTTCTACAATTGATAATTATGGTAAGCTAAAAGAACATGAATGGATGGTGTTAAAGCTATGGGTAAAAGTATTGAAGAAAAATAAAAATGTATCAGATTTCAACGGAAGCTTAGAGTTGCAGTCTATGAAAACATAAATCGACGGAATTGAAATAAAATTAGGCAAGTTAAGTTCCTTAAAAATATAGCTTTAAGCCCCTGTATGAGCATCACACTTGGACTTGTTCACTATCCTACAGTGTATAAAAAACACCTATTCTTCTTTCATGGCAGATTCTTACCTTCAAGTAAGTCTTGATTGTTTTCTGAACATACTCAAAGGAAGAATACTGCTTAAGCCTAGCTGGGAGGTTCTTCATATCAGTCAACAGCCCATCCAGTGACTGACGCAGCTGTAGAAATAGACAGACAGAAGGTAACAGGTTAGCATCAATACCTCAGGATAACAAATGCACTAGTGCCTGTAACACCAACCTTTCTTGGTTGTACAGACAGCCACGGTTTTTCCTTCAACTCGTCCACTTTCTCCCAGATTTTTGCTAGCTCAGACCAGACACCCTTCAGGTCCTGGAGTTCTTCCAGTCCTACCTGGACTCTTTCATCACTGGCCACGAGTGTACCTATGAAAAGTTTAAACAAATGTCAGCACATGCTACAGAAGGTGTAACAGCTAAGCTTCGAAAAACGAATTCCCATTTTTTTTCCCTAAACATTAACTATTTCCACCCTCTTTTCTTTGAAGCTGTGTGCTGTTACTCAAGAATTCTGTGTAACTTTTGAAACTGCGCATCAGGAATCCTCAGCAACAGTGAAATGCTAATGCACAGTAATTACCAGGGAAATAATACTGTTGTTTACTCCACTCAAGGCAGTGTCATGTTTGAGAGCTGTGTGCTGTTACTTAAGAATTCTGAGTAACTTTTGAAACTGTGCATCAGGAATCCTCACCAACAGTGAAATGCTAATGAACAGTAATTACCAGGGAAACAATACTGATGTTTAACCCACTTAAGGAAGTCTTATGTTTGAGTGTTAGGATGCCTAAAAAGGCCCCTTTAACAATGAGGTTAAAAAAAACAACAACAACGAAAAACAGTGACAGACCTGGTTCCATGAGCTCCAGAGCTTCCTTGGCTCTAGCAACATTGTCTCTGTCTTCCTTCAGCCTGGAGAATTTGCCCTCATAAATTGCCAAGTTGTTGAGAGCCACATCAGGGCGGACACTTCCCTGAACTGGCTTGCCTTTCTCCCACTCAAATAGCAGCTCTGAGGTGCGAGTTTCCACAGCTTGATCCTCTGAGATGATCTTCATCTGTAGAGTTGCAACCTACAGAGGAGAAAGAAGCCTCAAGTGTTAATAATCCTGCACTTGTTCCCTTTTTTGTCGCTTTCTACACACATTCAGCCCCACAAGCTTCAAGCTTGAAATACAACCATGTGTAAAATAGGCTCTTCTATTAACTTTTCTTTTCTTTTCCTCGTATGCACTGCATACTTATGTATCACATGTTCTGTATAAGTTGCGCGCAACATAGTGCCGTGACTATTTTAATATACTGTTTATTCAGGTCATCAACACACTATACCTGTGTCTGAATGCTGGAGTCCTTCCTCTTCAGAATGTCATTAAATGCACCCCACTCTCCTTCAATGTTATCAACGTACAGCCAAGAAGGAGGGAAGGAAAATCTCTGGCGTTCCAAGATGCGCTGGCCTTCCTTGTACATCTGTTGCATGAAAATTACAAGGAAACTTGTTTGTTAGCTTCTGTTTTGGTTCCATGGTTAAAAGAAAAACATCAAGATACAATATTTTTTTTTTTACTATAAAGAAAGGATTTCACACCTCAACATTCTTTTCCCAGTTCTTCAGCTTTCTCTTCAGTGACTGCACAACAGTAATAAAACCAACAGCATCTGATGTGGAAGCTCCTTCAATTGTCTGCTGCTCCATGTCTGTGCGGGCCTAAAAAGTTGAGAGAAATCATGCAGTGCTCAATATCATAAAACTTCAAGTACAGCGCATGACATTTCGCCATCAAATCATCTCTGTGATGTAACAGTATGTTTCAACCATCTATGGAAACAATTCTGTACCTTTGAGACTGAGCCATAAAAGTCTTGCATGTTGTCACCAAGGCGAGAGGCAAACTTGCTGAGGATTTCCTTGTGCCATGTATCATACTTCATGTTGACTTTTGATTGAACCTATTAATGTAAGAAAGATAGTAACACTTATAATACCATTAATAACAGGCAGATCAAGTTTACTTCCAGTAAGAAGTTCATTGGTTTGGTATGAATGTATAGATTAAGGACAAACCTGGTGGTAGTCAATGACAATGGGTCCAAAGACCTTCTGTGTTTCTGAAGTATCAAATGTTACACGAGCTCGCCTGTAAAAGAAAAGAAGAAATCGTTACTGCAACAGCTTCACAAAATTTCTTAACCCTTCAACTCTCAATAGTGGCTTTACAGATTTTACTGGTGGCTACAAGTTAGGCCAGATGATTTTTTTTTTAATCCTTAACTAATTGACTAAGGAACTACAGTAATTCAGTCATGGCTGACAGACCTTTCCACAACCTGTAAAATTAATGTCGGTGACTGCCTAATACAAAAACCAGTTGGTAATATTATTACGTTTTAAGATTTCTTTCATGATTGGCAGGTACAGCAAACAAAAAACTTACTGACCAACAAGCCTAAAATTGAGTAGTTGAAGTGCTTGGAGCAAAAACGTCCTTGGCAGATTTTTAGCACACTTGGTCGTTAATATTTTTGCAAAATTGGGGCCAATTTTTTTGCATGTCAGGGATACCAAGTGGTGTGAAGAAAATGACAAAGGAGAAGACAGTAGCGAAGGGGAACAAAACTGAAATTGGGGTACACTGGAGGGGTGGGGGGTGGAGCATCACAATAATAATTATAAGAACAGGGGTGAATTTTTGTTGGGCTTCTTTTCATCCCACTGCCCTAATTTATTGCATACAGCATGGGGAAGATATATGCACTTTAGTGCAGTCAGTTTCGTGCAGTTGATTCAGTGGAAATCAGATGACCAAACGTCACCTAGGACGTTTTTGCCCAGAGCCCTTCAATCATACACTTTGAGAAGCGGGCTTTATTTGTTCCTTACTTGATGTCCTTCAAGAGAACCATCCACTTCTCCATATTTTCACCCAGCCTGTTGTACACCATGCTCATGTCCATGTCCCACAGTGACTGATACTGCAGCCAGACCAGTACGTATTCCTCCATCTTGGCTACTTTCTCTTCAATTGCACCATAAGCACCTTGCAAGTAGACGGGACCTTCTGGAAGTTTACCCAAAAGACTGCGATACGTTGTATCAGTTTCGTACTCATCACGCTCCAAGCCAACCTAGAATGCAATATTATTATAAAATAATAATATTGGAGATACAAGAGACTAACAGATTATTTCGGAGTTTACTTTTTATGGTAATTGCTTTCAGTTTCCATGTCAATGAAAACCAATAAACTTTGAAAAAGAAGCTGAACTAAGAAATTGGAAAAGGCTCATTTGTGGTACTCATAGTGATGATGTGATGATAGTAACAAAGAAAATACAAAAGCATGAACCTCATTACTAATTAAAGCTGTGAAACTAAAACGACAGTACCGTGCTCCACTTAGTGGCCATTGGGTGCCACTGAGACTGTGATGATAAGTAAACCTGGGAAAACTTGGTCACACCCACCTGGTAGCGTGAACTCTGGATGCGAGGAAGCAGGGTGATGTTACCAACCCACACATGCAGCTCACTGATCAAATGTTCCCGCACTTTCTCTACAGGTGGCTGAATGAAGAGCACTTGATTCTGAATAAGAATCTCATGCCTTAAGATCTACAAAGACAATCAAGAATGTCGAGACAAATAAGGAGATTTGATTAAGAGCAATGATCAACATAACTTCCTCTTGAAATTAATTTTTTCTCATGACCATACACTCAAGCTCACGAGAACAAACAAAACTAATGATCACCATGCAGACAAAACAATGTTTTCAAAAACACTCCTTACTAGGGCAACAGGAAATCTATGGAGAACATGAAGAATAAATTAGGGTAGTACGCACTCTGTCATTGGTCAATAGCTGTGTTTAGATGAGAGTATGTAAACATGGTTGTGACATACAAATTTTGATTGGTTATGTGCTGTCAGACGCGCATTTTGATTGGCTAGTAGGAAATATGAGCGTGTATGAAGGAAATCTGTTTCAATCAAGAAGTAAGAAAACAGCATTTTCTTTCATTTGTCAAATTATTCTTGAAAAATATTTCATAAAAGCAATAGGACTTTTTCCGTGTTTACATAGCCTCATCTAAACACTCAGGGAGTTGGGAGAAATCTTGACAGTTATGCAAACCCTCAACTGCATCTCGGGTTTGCATAACTGCCTTGAATTCTCCCAACCCCTTCATGTTTAGATGAGGCCATGTAAACATGGTCTTCCTCTGTAGGCCTCTATTGCTTAATTAATACATATTATGCAGTGGTCAGATGGAAGGGCCAATGTACATGAACCTTCTTCATGTAGGTTGTTCAATGTTAGTCAGATTGATTGTTTTCACTTCTATGAAATGAAAACAACCAATTGAAACTAATTTAAAAGAAAGAAAAACAGTTTTCAAACCTGTATGTCAGGATCCCCTCCAGGTTTGTGAGCCATCATGGAAGTGTCTGTATCATCAATCATGTGTCGCGATGTCTTGCTTCCCTTCAGACATTCCGTCCAGCTCTTCAGACCAGCTTCCAAACGACCAGACAAGTACCTCTCAACCTTAATTAATTAATTACTTGATTAATTATTAATCAAAATTAATTTCCAAATAAACTCTAAGTCAAGTTGTTGCCAAAAATGGTTAATTCTAAAGATGCTTGGTGTGTAGCCAGACATGTTAGAAATAAAAGACATATTGATAAGTTTACACTGGCTAAAATTATCGTCTCGGACGTTTCGGCTACAAATGTTGCCTTCTTCAGCAAAGATAAAAATGCAAATGTTTAACGTCGTCCTGTACAGTAATATTAAATATCTCGAACAAATTTCTTAAGGTAACAAGTCGCTGGTCCCTAGAGCATTATTGATGATGCTAGAAGTTGTTGATGTTTTTGTATACGCTAGGCAGCGCTATGTTTTTGTATATGCTACCCAGCGCTTCTTGAAGCGTGGTATTCCGTGCAAGATAAAAACTCTATAAACGAACACATAGCGCTGCCTAGCATGTACAAAAACATTAACAACTTCTAGCATCATCAATAATGCTCTAGGGACTAGCAACTTGTTACCTTAAATTTTTTCGAGATATTTAATATTAATGTACAGGACACCATTAAAGATTTGTGTTTCTATCTTTGCTGAAGAAGGCAACAGTTGTAGCCGAAACGTCCGAGACGATAATTTTAGCCAGTGTAAACTTTTCAATTCCTCTTTTATGGTTAATTCTCTTGTACTCTTTCATTTAAAGAGCTCGAGCTTTCAAGTTTTGGTTCCATTGTTTGACTCTGTGGATGAACTCTTAGAGTGTGACAAATCATAATTATGAAAGCCACATGTACTGGGCAGTGATTTCCTGCAGTGCTGTGTATTATGCTGCACAAGGTTCATTTACAGCTGTGCAGTGTATTTCTAACTGTGCATAACCATTCAATCAGAGGCTTAGACATGTACACACGACTTTCCTGTGGTGCACATTACTTCTAAGGCTGCCCAGCTATAGCTTTAACTTCTCAAGGGTTACCATTGAAAATAAAAGATTACATAGTGACATGCAAAACAGATTATTCAAACAAAACTTTTGTGGCACAACTGATCTCTTTGCACATCTACTAAAAGAAAGAACCAGAGTGCCTAAGGCTGCATTCACCTGCAGATCTAGAGTAGCAACCCATTGTGGCAAGTTAGAGTAAGAGTGAAGGTTCAGCTCATCCACAGCTCTCTGAATTTTGCCCAAGACATCTCTGAAGGTCTGACTGTTGTAAGAGCAGGTTTCCAAGGAACGGACTTCAATGTCAATCTTTTCTACACTGCCTAGTAAATCATCAACCTGCAAGATAATATCAGTTGCCCATGAGAAGAAAGCTACCTGACTATGATAAACTACACAGACATTTAGAAAAAAGATTGTTCCATTTAAATGTGGCGAAACACAAAATATTAATTTATGTGAGGTTCACCTTGAGCCAATGCTTTAATTTACATGGCTGTGCAGGTGCCTTGGCGGGGCACCCCCTCAAGTTAGAAGGGATTTTAGTATAAGGTGCTACAGCCTGGCATTCTTACAACTGTGTCAGATCATTGCTTTCTTTCTCACTCTGCAAATCTTTGCTGATTTGCTTAGCCCCATCCTCCCTGGCTGGAGGTAAGTATTGGGTTACGGTTTGCATACAGTTGGTCTCTCCACAAGACCAAGTCCCACTGGAACATTTCATAACAAAGACAGGGCTTCTGGGTGGTCAGGGCATGACTTGCTGAAAACAATGGTCGACTAAGGTATTGTTCCATTGGGATCAACCATTTCAACTGCAACTGGTTTAGGTTGAAGCAGATGAGGTTTCCCAATAGAAAACTTTTGCAACTGTTTTCAGTTGAAACACACTAAATCCTGGGAATAGTCATTACCAGACTCCTCTGTGTTGACAACTTGAGGAAAAACAACATGGTGGCCCCAGTTATGTTGCTGTTGTTGTTTACAGTAAGCATTGCCAGGTGGAGCCCATGGCTGACTTTAGAAAGCCCGTGTAAATGACGGCGGTTGCTGCCCATGTTTTTTCAACCGTTTCAACCCAGTCTCATGCCAGTCGAAATAGTTAATCAACCAAACCAACCGAAAACATTTTTTCCGAAATAGAACACAAAAATGCCCACCAACATTAAACAGTTGATCCTAATAGAACATGACGTACTATACAAGCAAAAAACATACACGAGTCTCCCACAGCTCACTGGTTGAGCATCCGAACTAGTGATTGGAAGGTCATGCATTTGGCTCCTGTTAGGAGCACACTGACTTTTTCTTCCAAGTATGCCTGCATCATTACTGATAAACATGTTATTTCATTCAATCACTCAGCTTAAAACTGACCATCTTCTTTACAACAACTGCAAAACAAGTCACTGTTTCTTTATACCTTTTCTTGGAAGTTGAACACAGCCTCTGCAAGTTTCTGCACATAAGGATCCAGCTTGTAAGATTCCCAAACAAGAACCATGCCCTGCAAACAGAACACAGTAAAAACACTGAGTACCCATCCTTTTGTATAATGAAGCAATTGTCACATTTTCCAGTGCTAGCCAGCACAGATGACACAGGCAGTACTGGTAACTCAACGAAGACAATCTTTCTTCTTCAGTGAACCACGAGGGTTCGATTATGACCAGAACAACAACAACTGCGAGCTCTGGGTAGCCCGGATGTAGTTTCCCTCGGAGAGGGCCTAAGTACAATTGATGGGCTGACAGCACTGCCAATCTTGTCACAGATTTTCTGTGAATTTTAACTAAGGACCAAGAACTATTCTGAAGAGAACTGGTTCCAAGTGAGAGCCCTAGAAACAAATGACTTGTCCTTCTGAGCCACAAGCCCCCACTGTGAACAAATTGAGCAAACAATATGCAATCAAACCACATAAGGTTTTTATTGCATAAATTGTTTCTCAGAGTTATCCTCCTCTGTGGGAGATCAAACAGTGAATAATCAGTCACCATTTATTATAAAAGGAACTTACTATTATTCAAATATTTCAAACCACATGTAGATTAGAAAAATGTCATGAGTCCTCTTTGAGATAAAAATTTGGTTGCATAGTCTTGTATTTCAAAATTGAAGATTTATAATTGTGGTTAAATATCATTTAGGCGAGGTTAAACTCGAGCCAGGGGCTGGTCAGCGGTCCACATGCAAAGTCGTTTTCGGGGGTGCCCCTTTGGATATCCCAGGGACATCTGCTCTGCTTGCCATTGCTAGCCTGCTTGCATTTCGCTCGCTACTCCTTTTGAGTTGTTTGCACTGTGTTTTTTGGTTGAGTTTTTCTCCCTACCTGTGTTTTCGTGGTCTAATCATGGTTCGTACCTCAAGAAATAGTTTGGATGCCGCGGCTTTTGTGGCTATTTCATCAGCTGAGAGTGCGGTTGTGTCGTCCGATTCGTCAGTTCCCGTGCCATCCCAGAGTGTGGCTATTAGTTCCTCGAGCGTGCCAGGGAACTCTCTGCCTTCACCCGAGTTTATTTCTGCTGTGATTCAAGCCGTCCACGCCGCCTGGAGTACCGTGTCAACTCCGCAGACCTCGCTATCGTCATCCAGTTTTTCTCCTCAGGCGAGTTTGTCTTTTGCTGGGCCTTCCCTTCAGCCGCTCATGGTCCCGCCCTCGAACACGCCAGCCATTTTGGATGCTCAGGCTTCCGCTTTGCTGTCGTCCGGCGTTGGTTTTTCTCAGCTGCAATCGGCGCCTTCAGCCACCGCTCAGCCGGGTAGGTGGCCTTTCGTTGTGCCTTCATTTGTAAATACTTTTGCTATGCCTATCTCTTTGCACTCGACCGCTTTGTGGTTCAGCGCCCCTTCCCCAATTTCAGCCACTGTTACAAGCTTCGCGGGTTCGCTTGGATGGCCTGTCTCTTTGGTGCTCCTCGAATTTGCTTCGTTCCAACAACCGTTCGTGGTGGGCCCTGGTTTTTCCCCCA
>BLFK01000783.1:1758609-1768609 GCA_014634185.1 Astreopora myriophthalma | reverse complement strand
CCTCTGTCCTGGAGTGGATTCTCCTCAACAATTACGCCGTCTCAGACCTCCTTCATTATTTGGACGATTTCATCACTGCTGGTCTGCCCAATTCACCTCAGTGTGGCGAGAATCTGAGTTCCGCTAGGCGTCTCTGTCACCACTTGGGTCTTCCTCTTCAACCCCGGCAAATGTGTGGGTCCGGAAATGTTTCTGGTGGTTCTGGGCATAGAGCTGGATTCACTTAACCAGGTCGCTCGTCTCCCAGCTGACAAGCTGCAGGCTCTCCAGGCCTTGATTACTTCCTGGACTTCCCGGCGCTGGTGTAACAAGCACCAGCTGGAGTCTCTCATCGGTCATCTCCACCACGCTGCCAAGGTGGTCTGGCCCGGCCGTGCCTTCATTTGCCGAATGATCGATTTGCTGCGTTGTTTTCGCAAGGCGGACCACCCTATCTGTTTGAACAAGGAATTCTGGCTGGATCTCCGCTGGTGGCATCAGTTCCTTGCTTTATGGAATGGAGTCAGCTTCTGGCTTTTCCCTGGCATGCCAGCTGCCCCTGATCTGGAAGTGACCTCTGATGCAGCGGGTTCGCTTGGCTTTGGCGCTTATTTCGAACATGAATGGTTTAATGGCTTATGGGATTCTACGCAAGTGAATGAGTCAATTGCTTACAAGGAGTTCTTCCCTATTGTGATTGCCACACGTGTTTGGGGCTACAAGTGGTCTAGGAAGCATGTTCTTTTTTGTTCTGACAATGAGGCAGTTGTCCACATCCCTCAGGAGGTACTCGCCGACTTGAGGTTGCACCATTGGAGCAGCGTTGCCGAACCTTTCTTGTAGAGGGCCTCGCTCCCTCCAATCGCCGTGTTTATGCCTTGGGCCAGAAGAAATTCCTCGATTTTTGCATTCAGGCTGGCAGACTTCACGCTGCTGGGTCCCCCTGTCCAGCCGATGAGTGGACCCTGTGCTTATTTGTGACATTCTTAGCGGATTCCATTCATCATACCACAATTAAGGTCTATTTGTCAGCGGTTCGCTCTCTTCACATTGAACAGGGGCTGCCTGACCCCCTGGTGGGATGCCTTTGTTTACAGCATGTTGTGCGTGGCATTAAGCGCTCCCAAGGCCCTACTAACTGGCACCGGTTGGCAGTGACGGACGATGTCATGAGGGTTATTTTTCAGTCATTGGACATTTCCATCCTGGACCACTGTATGTTTTGGTCTGCCTGCACTTTAGCCTTCTTTGGCTTCTTGCGTTCAGCCGAGTTCACGGTACCGTCCTTGGCCAGCTTTTGTTCATCGCAGCACTTGGAGGTCAAAGACATCGAGGAGGATAGTCCAACTTCCCCCACTTGCATGCGTGTCAGGATAAAGGCTTCAAAAACCGACCCTTTCCGTGTAGGATGTCTTGTTCATACTGGCCTGGGAGCACCACCATTGTGCGCTGTGCATTCAGTGATGCTGTATTTAGGTCGCCGGGGCAATTTTTCTGCTTCAGTCTGGTCAACCATTAACTCGCACTCTTTTGACTTCCTGGCTACGTTCTATTCTCTTGGCTGCGGGTATTGCTGGAAATTCTCCAGCCATAGCTTCCGGATCGGGGCTGCTACAGTAGCCGCTCGCAATGGCGTTCCCGATCACCAGGTTCAGGCTCTTGGCTGTTGAAGCAGTAACGCCTTCCAGCTCTACATCCGTTCGCCGGTGGATGTCCTGGCTGGCCTCTCTGCTCACTTGGTTTCCCAGTAGCTTCTGCTGCATCCTCGGTATGTATGGCCTTAGTTATCATTCATTTATTTTCTTTCGCCTGCCTTTTTGTTACTATGCTGCCTTGGGATCACTTGGGAAGTTAGGTGCTTGGGGTGTTTCTTTTGGGGGTTCCGGTCCATGGCCTCTTGTTCCGAGTCCCTCCATTCTCCAAGCACCTTGGAGGCATGGTTTGGGTGGGGGCTCGGATGGAGTTGCCATGGTTACCTCCGGGTACCTGGCGGGATGTTTCATGCTGCAAACCCCCTCACCTTGCGGCACCTAATCCCAAAAGCTCATCTCAGGCGATGAGTTTAATTGTGGTTAAATATCATTTAGGTGAGGTTAAACTCGAGCCAGGGGCTGGTCAGCGGTCCACGTGCAAAGTCGTTTTCGGGGGTGCCCCTTTGGATATCCCAGGGACATCTGCTCTGTTTGCCGTTGCTACCTTGCTTGCATTTCGCTCCTACTCCTTTTAAGTTGTTCGCGCCCTACCCCCTCCCTTTGGGGTAGGTATATTCTGGTGGTAAGTATGGTAGGGTTTTTTTTCCACTGAGCCTCTCAGTGTGACTGGTGCAGGGGTGGGGGGCTCGGACGGAGTTGCCATGGTTACCTCCGGGTACCTGGCGGGATGCTTCATGCTGCAAACCCCCTCACCTTGTGGCACCTAATCCCAAAAGCTCATCTCTGGCGATGAGTTTAATTATTCGGTGACAAGTCTATTTCATGTGGGTTGAGAATATGGCAAATGAAGTGTTGACAAAACAAACTACGACAGTTTAATGGCGACCATGTAGAGAAAGTAAAATTATACACAGGTCACTGCGTGACCAAAGAATTAAGCATTATGTTACAAAGCGCTCTTTGTTTAAAACAAAATTGTCAAATCAATGGCAATAACAGAATCATCAGCAGCAATCATTGAGCTTTCAGCCACCTTCACTCACCTCTATCATTCATAACAGGTATACTAGAAAAAGAATGAGTTGAAAATATAATAACAATAACTTACTTCAGTTATCAATGCTTGGACATCCTTTCGCAAACCAGCGACGAGTGGTGAAATTGAGCTCTTCTCTTCAACCTTTCAAAAAACAAAAATGAAAACTGGATCAATTTATTTATTGATATTACTGTTTGGATAACCATCAAAATACAACTTTAGCTCAAACAATTAAATTTCTGAGAAAAGTGACAACTTTACAATAATACACTACATTATAACATTATCAATATTAATGAAACCAGTTAATTTATGAAACAAAAACGATATCACAGTTTTCAATGAAACCAAATGAACAACTGTAAATTCACTTCTGTAGACTTAGTTACATGGAAAATATTGTTGATATCACAGTCCAACAAAATCATTTGGGGAACGAAATCATTTCATTTTTACCTTTTCACAAGTCCTTTCATAAGTACGCACACTTTCGATGAGCGAGATGGCAAAGGGATACAGTTGATTTGCTTGATGTGCTTTGTTCACAATTGCCAATGGAACTCGGAATCCCAGCCATTTCAAGTTACGAACCTTAAAATTAAAGGTGAACAGGTGAAGCTGTACACACACAGTGTAGACAATCAAAATTTGAAACGCCAGAACATGCAGCATACAGTACTCAAATTCAACACCATCCTTGAGATACTTATTGTGGACATTCTAAAATACAGTGGGTGTAATGCCAAAAAAAATTGAATCCAAAAAAAAAGTATGAAGTCAATAAAAAGACCACAGTGTGTTGTTCAAAAGGGCATTTTCCCCATGAGGTAGCATTTTCATGCGTGCCATGTTAATGTCCAGAAAAAACAACAACAACAAAACAATCCTTCAGGACTTCAACTTTATTCTAATGCAAACAATTTTCTATTTTCTTTTCAGTTATAAATTTATGTATACGGGGCTACTGATCACATGAGTTGCGAACAATGCACACACACTACCTCTTTTGATAAAGTGATGATTTCTGGCAAGAAATTGACTTTCAGTTTCAAAACAGTTCCTCTCCCTCCCCCTCCACGGGCTCTAGTGCTTTCAATGGTGAAGATGCGGCCTGAGACACCAAGATTCCGTTGCTGCACCTGTCAAAACAGAAAAAGAAATGAATGGAATTTACTTTCAAGTTACATGTACACGTAAATTCAGCACTGTTTTACGAAATTAAAGTCTAGAAAGAGTGCACAGTGCTTGACTTGGCTTTAATTTTCTTTATTAGAAAGGCATGATTAGTGGTCCTTTATAAATTTGATCAGACACCATAATTTGGGGTAAAGGACCCCAAATAGTAAGGTCTAACAGCACCATTATCCAGTTGAAAAATAACAGTTCTTACACATACTTTTTGCAGTGGGACAAATTCAAGAGAATGTCCATTCAAATAGGAGCTTTCTGTACTGAGTATTTGCTTCTGGATGGTCTTATCTAGGGTTCCTTGTTTCTGAATGTTCTACATGTATTCTGTTTATTCCTGTTCCAATTCAGAATAAGGGGAAGAAATAGGAATTCCAAAACAAAATAGTTCTCACACAGGTGATCACAGAACCAGTGCACCAAGTAGCTCAATATTCTTCTTAAGCTCAACATTCAGTTTTCCCAAAAGAAATGTGTATTCCTGATTTCTATATCTCCAAGTAAATTAAACTCTCTCCATTCCATTCATTCTACCATTGGGAAAAGAAACAAAAATACTACTCCATTCATTCCAAAAATGGAATACCCCCCTCCCCCCCAAAAAAAAAAAAATTGGGAGACCAACCTTTCTTGACCACTCATCAAACAGCTCCTGAGTGTTCAGTTTCTGCCTGAAGCTGTCTCCATCAGCCTTCAGCCTCTGTCCCTCAACATGATTTTCCCAGCCTTTTCCTAGGACATCTTCCACACGTCGCATGTAGGCTGACAACTGGCGATCAATCTGGAGGAGAAAAGAACAAACACTAAACTTCATATTTGCAAAAAGAGAAGCCCCTGTCAATCTGGCAGAAACAAGGAATAACTATGGTAGCTACAACATACAAGTAGCCTGGAAGCAGCTATGGGTACTACCATGCACACAGCAAAAATGATACCAACAGATTGCATTTCATGGGTCAAGCCACATGTTACATGTACCATACACTTTAATTTGCAATGTTTTTTTCCTGATTTACACGTACAGTGTACAGTGCCCATGACTTCTAACAGAGTGCTAAATGCATTTCACTATCAATGATTAATGAAGCATTCATAAAGCGCTTTTACACAGGGTCAAATTGCTTTACAATACTTTGTGAGGGACTTTGCCAGACCCCTTTCAGGCTCAAATGGCAGCCATGCAGTTCACAATTATTATTTGAACTAGTAGGAATTCACTGGTGCCCTCTGAACAGAGTGACACACCACACCAAGGACTATGTTCCCTACTCTTTTCAAACAGTGTTTGAGTCCTTATCCGAGAAGCTTAAGGTGGCTGGCACCAGTTTCCTGTATTTTTCAGCACCTCTCCTTTAAAAGACCAATACTACCACTCTTTTTATGTTGACACTGCAATTATGGTATCAAAGAAATGCCATTACAAGTTACCATAGCAATGCCATAACCTGTTAAAAACACCCTTAATTTTAGCTTAAAGTGCTTGTAATTAAAAAAGGAGCTTGATTACCCCCATTTTTTTATCACTGAATTGTAATCTGCATGTCAACATTCAACTTTTCACAAAGTTTAGAAAAAATCATGGGAGCGGATTCAGAGCCACCTTAAATTTTCAAAAATGACTTATTTTTACATCCTATATCTGATCAATTTTTTCATCAAATTACAGCCAAATGGGCTCACACAGGTTGCATGTATTAAATGTAGGTAACAGAATGAAAAGAGGCAAAAACAGTTTTTTTTCTTTCTTCCCTGTTTTCATCCATGGCCTGGCCCTTAGTTTTTGCCATGACATGTGACAGTCCACTGCAGAAGTCATGTACTGTTCACTTCTTGAAAATTGGTATTGATTTGACAAAATGACTAAAAATACAAAATCTGTCACCAACTATGGTTATGCATACAGGCCTTCATTTGGTACCACTAACTATAATAGATGTACTTGCCTGTCTTGCCCAAATAATGGAGCCTGAGACAGGAGGCAAATCCCTCACTTTACTCATCTTGCATGCTTTGCTGTAAGGGTACTGCACCTAAAAATACAAAGTGGGAAAAGCCAGAGTTTTGATCTGCCATGCATTTACTAGTAAGTAGTACTCCAAAGTAGGGGACTAGCCTAAAATCATGTCATGTACACAAAATGTTCGATGGGGTTTTTAAATCCTGAAATAGAAAGAGGGTGTCCCCGGTAGCACCGCCAACCAAGCCCGTGCAAGCCAGGCCTAAAGAAATCGGGTTGTGCATAGACTGTTCACAGTCTATTTTCTAATCAACACATGGACTATTTCACTGCTATATTGATGTATAAAATAATTAATAATTCTAGCCCTGATTATCTGTAAGTGGAAACCTTTCCATACCAAGGCTATCTTTGAAGACAGGACAAAAATCTTTTCAATACCAAGGAGTGCATGCTTGGAACTCCTTGTCTGTGGACGTTAGAGCCTATAGCCTAGATAAGTTAAAAACTTTTTGTCTCAAAATTTCAGTTTTTCTCTCTTTTGTTGTAAATAAGTACATTTTAGTATTATTTTATTTATGAAAATGTTATTGTAACTTATCTCGTTACTGTAAACTATAGTAACGAAGGCCACCCTAATTAACATTGTGTTGGCTTTTTGGTGCCACGCTCTTAAAATATTACTATTATTATTATTATTATTACTATTTGCCTTATTATTATTATTATTATTATTTTCCTATGCATCAATTGAAATCACATGCATACACCTCTATGGAAGTGCTACCATCTTGGTTTAAAAATACATGCAGTTAGCACAATCTGGGAAACAAATTAACTGACGGAGTTCACCCCACTCCCGACCCCTAAGGAGATTTTACAGTATCCCCAGATTGCATTGCCATTTCAAAACAAGATGGTGGCTGTTCAATACAGGTGCACGATCTTGAGGACTGTGAACAGTGTAGGTAGTGCAATAACAAAGCAACGTGACAGCTTGAAATACAGTGTTGTGTGTGAGTGTTTTGGGGAGACAATCCACCTTCATGGAAAACCTGCTGGGTGTTTAGACATCAGATTGACTCATGAACTGGTGTCAAAAAAGACTAACACAATCAAACCTTAAACTTATCGTGAAGAGCCTCAATGTCATCCTTCACCCTTTGAATCAACTGCGTCTGGTACTCGCGGATAGCACCTCTAATGTGTGGGCGCACAAACAGAGCATTGAATCTGGAGAAGATCCTGAACATCTCATTAGCATTCTTAGCTGTTCCCAGCTGATCTCGTAAGCGTGCTGTGATGCGTGTCTCCACCCTGTCGATGCGTTCATCATACCTGACAAACAGAGGGTTTAACATTAAAACACTTCTTTCAGGAACATAGAAACAAAATAAATCTTGAGTTACAACTTAGGAAAATGTTACACTTACATGTGCCATGATATGCAATATTGAAGGGTTATATGCATACTCATAGTAAACAGAGCTTACATGCAACTTCTGCAATCAAGTGTTGTAACTCATAGGCAAAACATGAGGGCAACAGGATAGAGAGGCCAGAATACAGTAACGTTTTTAAGGTTACACTTAATTTGTGTTGTTCGGAAAACTTAATAGTTGCAGATTGTGCTTCCAAACCAACTTGTTTGGCATTGAACAAACATGTTCACCAGATGAATCTGATTGTTTTCAATTGTGAACTGATTGAATGAAGAGACTATCTGAAGGCACCTCAACATATCATACATTAGTATAATTTTCAGCGGTGAATATACGAATGCTACCCAGTGAATATAACATTTTGGAGGCGTGGCTGCTAAGCTAAGCAAGAACTTTTCGTGCCTTTTTATCGTGTTTTAGCACGTTGTTTTGCACTTCCTTATATTCAACGCTGAAAATTATACTAAAACAATTATTCCCCTCAGGCTCAGTGAATATTGGGGAATATTTACCTCGACTACGTGTCGGTGAATATTCATCAATATTCACTTCACCTTCGGCAAATAAATGTTAACTGTGATATCTTTGAGATTTACAAAAACTAAAATCTACTTTATTTGACAACTCAGAAAATACTTACACTAATTTTAGTGATTATCAATTAAAAATTTGAAAAGACTACAGTACTAAAAGAGAGATGATAAGAAAAGTCTAGTTTAAAAAAAATTGCACATGGAAACTGAATAATAATAACAATCAAAGAATTACAGCTGTTTATAAAAAATTATAAAACATGTACATAAAAAGTCTTCGGTAAGAAAAAAGATATCAAACAATTAAGCAACAGAGGACTTTTTCCATGTTTACATAGCCTCATGTAAACACGACGAGGGGTTGGGAGAATTCGAGATTATTATGCAAACCCGCGATGCAGTCGAGGGTTTGCATAACTGTCGAGATAGCTGTCATACACCCTTGACATAACTGACATAATTGACATATGACATAGCTATGACCACTACATGATGTACCAACCAATTGGGGGACACTTCATAATCCCTACATGACATATCAACCCAACAGAGGACACTTCGGGACCCCTAACTGACATAAAAACCCAATGGGGACACTTCGTAATCCCTACATAACCTATCAATCCAACAAAGGAAACTTCGTGATCCCTACATGGTGTACCAACCCAATGGGGGACACTTCGTGACCCCAACATGACGTACCAACCCAATGGGGGACACTTCGTGATCCCGACATGACGTACCAACCCAATGGGGGACACTTCGTGATCCCGACATGACGTACCAACCCAATGGGGGACACTTCGTGATCCCGACATGACGTACCAACCCAATGGGGGACACTTCGTGACCCCGACATGACGTACCAACCCAATGGGGGACACTTCGTGATCCCGACATGACGTACCAACCCAATGGGGGACACTTCGTGATCCCGACATGACGTACCAACCCAATGGGGGACACTTCGTGATCCCGACATGACGTACCAACCCAATGGGGGACACTTCGTGATCCCGACATGACGTACCAACCCAATGGGGGACACTTCGTGATCCCGACATGACGTACCAACCCAATGGGGGACACTTCGTGATCCCGACATGACGTACCAACCCAATGGGGGACACTTCGTGATCCCGACATGACGTACCAACCCAATGGGGGACACTTCGTGATCCCGACATGACGTACCAACCCAATGGGGGACACTTCGTGATCCCGACATGACGTACCAACCCAATGGGGGACACTTCGTGATCCCGACATGACGTACCAACCCAATGGGGGACACTTCGTGATCCCTACATGACGTACCAACCCAATGGGGGACACTTCGTGATCCCGACATGACGTACCAACCCAATGGGGGACACTTCGTGATCCCTACATGACGTACCAACCCAATGGGGGACACTTCGTGACCACTACATGAAGTGTGTGATTTTTCTACTACTTCATGTTATTATCATGAAGTGTCCCCCTCCACTGGGTTGGTACTTCATGTTATTGTCATAAAGTGTCTCCCTTTATTGAATCCTTCATATTAGAGTCACAGAGTGTCCCATTAGTTTTTTTTTTGTAATGGTCATAAGGTGTTGCACATTGGGTCAGCACTTCATCTGATAGTTAGGAATTTTCCCTATTTAGTTGGTACTTCCTGTTTGATTTTATGCATTCTCCACTCCCTGGTTTTTGTTTTCTAATGCTACAAACCACCATTTAGTCTTTCAATTCGATGGTAAGGAGACAGTGTTGTCATAAAGACCAATCGGATATTGCAACTGCATTCTTCAGCAAGGTGTTGACAATAAGAATCGGATGTGCATGGTTTCAGACAAATCAGATCTACAAATAGCAATTGGATTTGGAAACATTGTTTTTCTAACGTTATGGCAATGGCAGAAGGCCTGTATGGCAGGCATTTGGGAGGGAGAGGGGTAACACAATCCTGTATTTGTAAAATTGCATCAGCAACTTCCGAAAACGGGTGATATTAATCCTTAATTTTATGAGGACCCATTAAGATTACTTTTTAATAACACAGAAGCCAAAATTACTGAATTTCTGAATGCATTCTTGAGTAATCAGTCAAAGGAAGCCATTTAATGTTGACAAAGAATCAGTCACTACAAACGCACAAATGAGCGGAATTAAATTTTATTTTTGCAGATACCAGCACATTGACGACCAGGCCTGTTAACAAACTT
>BLFK01000783.1:1743609-1753609 GCA_014634185.1 Astreopora myriophthalma | reverse complement strand
TAAAATAACACTATCTAGGATTTGAATACCAATGCCACGGAATGCAATGCAAGTTAAGGATAAGAGAAAAAAACTTCAATTACGGAGCCTGCAAAAAATAAATGAAATGTCACCTTTTCAAAATCTTCATGATTTATGTGCATAAGCCTTCTGGTTCCCAAAACCTGCACAATCAAGGAAAATGCACTTCAGTACAATTTGATTAAAATGAACCATTTACTGTGTATCAAAGAACTTCATACGTAAACTGTTTGGCATAAGAGAGCATGGCATAGAGTGCTCGTACACGTATCTCACAGACATGCACATGCTACACATTGTACCTTCAAGAGCTGTGAACTTAGATCTCGTGAAATAGCTTCAACAAGCCTCAAGGCTCTCTGAATAGGATACTTGGTGCTGCGGATCTTCTTCAGATGAGTGAAAATGGCACTCAAGGCAGCTCGTATCTTGTCCAATTCAGTTGCGGCCAGCAAATCATCCAAAGGAAAGTCCTTCATAAGTGGGTTGTAATCATTGACAGTTCCTAGAGCTTGTTTCAAACCTAAAACAATAGATCAAGTCATGAACAGTTACTGTACTCAGACATTTGCTGCAGCATTGACTATTTATAGTCTGTCTGCATGGAACTGTTCGTTTTTTTTTTCTGTAGCTGGAAATCATACAATGCTATTATGAATTCAGATCTGTTGGCATGATCTGGAGAACAAGAAGCAGCTTTACATACAATTAAATCTTATTTAATTTAGTTAACGACTAGGAGCTTTAGTCTCTGGTGGTTTGGGGTTCTTTGGTGACGTGTTATTTTGTTCTGTAGCATTGTAGCGTGGCCATTTAACGTTTGTAGCATTCTAGTGTTATTTTTCTGAGTGTGGGAGGGCTAGGTCTGGTCCACCGGTATGTCACATTTGCGCAAGCATCTCCCAGTACATGTGCCTACGTTGGGCGTGTGTTGTAGTCACAGCTTCGGTTGGCGGGTTTTCAGTCTAGCAGCGGAGAGTTTGTTTTTCCAGTCATTTTGGTTCTCGTGACCCTTCTCTTTGGTAGTAAACTCAGCCGTTTTCGTTACGCTACCTCCACTGCGCTCTACCAAGAACAGTTTGTCAGTGGGAGTTCTTCCCCAAGACTCTCTTCCATCTACAAGCACATCTGTAAGCATTGTTGCAAGTACGGCTTCCAATTCTTTGTCACCTCATTTGGATGACTCCATCACCGAGGCTGTGGTTCAAGCGATCGGAAACTCCATTCCTACCATTATTTTGTCAATCCAGGTGAGCGGCTCCTCGCAGCTCTCCTCTCCTGCACTGCACGTTTCTGCTAGCGAACCTCCACAACAGTTCTTTTCCTCGGTGTTTGCCACGAGTGTGAGCACGAGTGCTGCTGTTTCATCGGTGCCTTCAGGTACATTTACCGTTCCTGCATTTGTTCCTATGTTTCCGCTTTTCCCGGCCATTACTGTCTTGAGCTCGGCACGCCACGTGGCACCCTGTTCGTACACTTTCACTTCGTCCAACGTTGCCAGTGGTTTTTCAAGCTTTGGTTCTTCGTCTTCACTGCCTAAGTCAGATAAGGCATTCATAGTTGGTCCGGTGCATGCCCCTATTCCATCAAAATTGGTGGCTAAGATCGTGGATGGCCAGTTTGTTGAACTGGCAGATTTGTTGTCCATCAATCTCCGAGCGGTGGAACAGCAGCCTCAAACATTCTCGGATGGTAAACTTGTGGTTTCCTCCACAAAATGCAGGCAGATTGAGATAAGGGACATTTTGACTTGGACTGAAGCTTTCACTATCTTCCAGATGGTCTTGTGCACAGTTCACCCATACCGTTGGCCAGATCTGACCAAGTATATTCTTTTCATCATTCAAACGGCTCATCAGTTTCCCATGGTTAGAGTACGATCTGGCCTTCAGAAAGGATGCGGCTGCCTCTGGCCTCTGCGACTGGTCTAACATGAATTTGGACTTGTATAACTTTCATTTAAGGTCTCCAGCCCTGACCACACCACCTCTTTGTCTGCCTTCTTCTTCTACAGGATTGGCCCAGTCTCCCTCGGCCTCCCGGGACTTCCTTTCTGCCATTCATGGAACGAAGGTCAGTGCTGCTGGCCTTTTGGCAGGTGCAGATTTCGACACTGCTGCAGCAACTGTGAAGGCAATCACACCAACATCACATGCCCATTTCCCTGCTCCTTTGGTATGGCATCTCATCTTGGACCTCTCATCTCCAGCCAGGCACAGTGTGAATGATGGGATCCCCAACCCCCCCTTTGCAGTTCAGCATGTTTCGATTGCCGTGGTTATTGACGGCATCATGGCCCGTGGTCGTGGAGCACTGATGGCCAAGTTTGTTGTGACCTGTGCTTACAGGAATGTGGCTGTCCACCCAGACGATCGTCCCTTACTTGGGCTGCATTCTGCGCCGTTTCTTTTCACCGCTATTGCCGATGTGGTGGAATGGATCTTGCTTCACAATTATGGTGTGGACTTCCTTCGCCACTACTTCGATGACTTCTTTACCCTTGGCCCGCCATCTTCCCTGGTATTCCACTCCAACTTACTTACGTGCGTTCACCTTTGCAAGAGGCTAGGCATCCCCCTTCATCCCGACAAATTAGAGGGGCCTTCCACTCGATTAACTATTCTTGGGGTTGAACTTGCTTGACTCCATGATTCTTCAGGCTCGCCTGCCAACAGTTAAGAGAGATTGGATCGTTGCGCTGCTTGAGTGGTCCATCAGGCAGTATTGTAAGAGGCAGGAGCTGGAATCATTGATAAGTCACCTCCATCATGCTTGCAAGGTCGCCCAACAGGGTAGGATGTTTCCTCGTCGGATGATTAACCTGCTTTGTGCCTTCTGCCGGGATGATCATCCCATCAGGCTCAACCTAGAATTCCGTCGGGACCTTCGCTGGTGGCAGGAACTGTTTCAGACGTGGGATGGCCTCAGGTTCTTGTGTGTGCCCACGTGGGCACCCATTCCGGACTTCCAAGTCTCCTCGGATGTGGCTGGCTTTCGGGGCTATTTTTAATTCCCAGTGGTTTTGCGGTGCTTGGTCAGTGGAGCAAATGCCTTTATCGATTGCGTACAAGGAGCTCTTCCTCATCGTTATATCCGCCTCTTTATGGGGTTCTCAGTGGGGTTCTCGGCGGGTCAAGTTCCTGTGCGACAACGAGTCTGTGGTGGCTGTACTCAAGTCTGGCACATCCCTAGATCCACATTTGATGGGGCTGTTTCGTCATTTATCCTTGCTGGCATTATGCCATTCATTTGCATTTACGGCATAATCTCATCGTGGCAAGGCTAATCCCATGGCTGATTCTCTCTCACGCTTTCAATTTCAGTGTTTTCGATGCCTGGCTCCACATGCTGACCCTACTCTGTGTCCGATTCCCATGTCATTCTTGGTCGCTCTCCAGAGTACTTGACTAGAAGGTGTCAAGTTCTCTTCACTGAAGGACTCGCGCCCTCCACTCAGCGTGTTTATCTCTCCGCCCAATGTCGCTACTTGGAATTTTGCCATCAGGATAGTCGCCTTAACAGGGATGGCTCCTTCCCTCCGGCCGATGAGGAGCCTCTCATGCACTTTGCCACACTGTTGGCCAACAACTTGACTCACTCATCTATTAAAGTATACCTTGCTGCAGTATGCTCCCTTCACATTGACCATAGCTTCCCCAATCCTTTCGTCAACTGTCTTCGTCTGCAGTGTTTGCTCAGGGGGATAAAGCGGGTTCAAGGTCCGGTGTTATCCAGACACCTTCCGATCACCATGGATCATCTGCTGGCTATCCAGTGTGGGCTGGACCTCCCCATTAGAGACCCCGTGATGCTGTGGGCTGCATGCTGTTTAGGTTTCTTCAGTTTCTTACGAGCTGGGGAGTTCACGGTGAATTCAGCATTTCAGCATCCATATGACTGTTGATGACCTGCAAGCAGACTCGCTGGTGAGCCCGACCTGTTTAAAAGTCTGTTTAAGAGTTCTGCAACAGATCCTTTTCGTATGGGCTGTGACATATTTGTGGGGCATGGTCAGGGTTCAGTGTGTCCCATCTGTGCCTTGGGTGACTTCTTGGCTGTGCATGGCTCCTCTGTGTTACCACTATTTAAGTTTAGCGATGGTCGTCCTCTTACACGGCAACAGTTGTCTTCCACAGTTCAGTCTATCTTGCATGCCGCAGCTTACTCCGGTTCCTATTCAGGCCATACCTTCCGCATTGGGGCAGCGACTACAGCTGCTGCCCGGGGAGTTCCTGATCATCTGATCAAGACTCTCGGCTGGTGGTCTAGTGACGCCTGTCAGATCTACATCCGCACTCCAGTTATTTCCATCATCAGCGTGTCCAGCCAGCTGGTGGGGTAGCAGGTATCTCTTATACCTGTCTGGGGTTGGGTGCCTCAGGCTTGGGCCCTCAGGGGCTGTGGCTCTGTAGCCCCGAACCCCCTTTGCTCCAGGTTTACCCAGAGGTCCCTTCAGCTTGACGCAAGGGGGGCTTGTGGCTGGGTTGCAGGTTCGTAGCCCAGTGGTTGTTCTTCTGCCTTGGGGTGTGATTGCGGTTGCACCCCCCTCTCTGTTTAACTTTTAACGTAGTTAACGTTCCAGCGGTATGTCACTTTTGCTCACGCACGTGCCAGTACACGTGCCGACGTTGGGTCTGCGTTGTAGTCGTAGCTTTGGTTGGCGGGTTTTCAGTCTAGTAGTGGAGAGCTTCTGTCATTCCCCTCCCACCCTCCCTTGTCCTGGTTTAGGGTCTCCCCCCTGGGATTTCATTTTCATTCCACTGAGTCTCTGGCCTCAGTGGGCACCCATCCTCCACTTGCGACGCAGGCGTTAACCAAATTTTACTTTGCAGCTACATGGTTTTGAAGGAAAAATAACATTAAGAGAAAAAATGAAGAAAGGATGGGAGGACAAACATCGGAAGCTTTACATTGCCTTAGAAGATGATATTCATACTAGATGGAAAAGATACATGTATATGAGAGAGGAAGCATGCGTGCACTATCGTGACAAAGGTCCTTCAAGTTCGTTGCTTTTACTACAAGCAAGAAAATCACCTGTATCAGTGTCAAAGCTGACAGTCGCATGAAATCGTTTGCCATGTTTCAAAATGTCAAGAGTCAGTGCAATGTCAGGACTCTCCCTGATATCTTGAATTCTCAGCAAAGCTCGCTCAAGGTTGAGCCAGAAGCTGATTTCTTGCAGGGCAGTGCCAGATGCAGGGTCACGGTCAAGTTTAGTAACCTGATGGTGTAGAAAGGTAGAAGAGGATAATTGGCTTTTTTTTTTATTATTTTTATAGGGACAACATGAAAGGGGCAACTAACAGAACACAAGCAAGGTGAAGTCACACAATACCAATGTACCTGTGACCCAGTCATGTACACCTGTACTATCTGTGAGCATTTTCTTAATCAGTAAATAAAAACCTTTGTCGCCTTTTAATCAAGTATTACTGTTAGTGCATCATTGTTTGGCACAATCGTTCAAGTCAACAACACAAACGTTATTTCATTCCACGGTTTGTCTCCATCAGATCTTACCACAATAACGAGGTCTGTCAGACTACTTGTACACAAGGCCGAATACAAATTAAACAATTCAGTCTCATGGCAAGTGTCTATCAGATTTCAAACATGTGAGCCCAGATCAGAAGTCCTACATGCAAGCCAACCACTGCACCACAAGTCACTACAAACCTTTTGAATTTCTCTTATCCATCTGTTAACTCCATTTTGTAACTGATTCAAGAAAGTTGAATCCTCAACTTTGTCGCCAAAGTCTTGCACTTTTGGTCTGCGTCCTCCTTCCGCTGTTTTCTTTACCATTGCTGTCACAATGGGATGAATAGCAAGCGAAATCTCTGGGATGTCAATGTTTTGTTGCAGATGAAGGAGGCCCATTTCCAGCTCTGCAATTTTCTTTTCCACAGATGGCACCATTTTGTCACCATCCCTGAAGTGCAAGTTTACAAAAAATTATGATTTAAACATTATGATTTAAACATAGTGCAAATTGAGTGTTATCAGGCCTTTGCTAATGCAACAGTTCTGAAATGCAACTTTTTTGGCTCAGTAATACGTATATGCCAATGCAACATCATCACTAGGTAAATGATGGAGTGATTGCACATGCTTTATATGAGAAAAAACACTATAAATCACATCAAAGGTTGGTTTTTGAGGAAAGGGGGAAACAGGAAGACCCACAGAAAAACCTATCAGAGCAGAATAGAGAACAATTCAACTAAACGCACATAATTATGACATTGAGTCTGGGAATCAAACCTGGGCCAGATTGCTAGGTGACAAGTTCTCTCATTCCCTGCAAATACAGCCGCCCATCATCGCCACCCCTTGGGATGGGAAGCAAGAAGGACCTTCTGGTTTACCATCCCTCAGGGTAACAGTGAGCGACAAAGGGTGGCTGTTTTGACAGACTAGTACTCTCACCACTGCACCAACCCTCTTCCCCAAGGCACATTTACGACGTAGATAAACAACAGGGATCAGCAAAGGGTCAGTGCTGGAGCAGCTTTATAAGCTTATAATGGCTGTGACCCTTTATAATGGTCCTGGCCCTTTATAATGGTCCTGGCCCTCTATAATGATCCTGGTCCTTTATAATGGCCCTGGCTCTTTAGTGTCCTAGCTTCTATTGTTTCTAGAGTTTGATGCATTGTTTCTATTGCTTGTTTTATTGTTGTCTTGAAGGGTAGCAAGAAAACAATGCGAAACCTGACAAAAGCTGGTAGGTGACTCCAAAGGTTCTTTGAGGTCTACATTGATTATACATGTATATTATCCCTCTTCCAAAAAGAATGAGCATGAATAGAGTTTTGCTAGGAATATGCATGCAAAATGGCGTAGGGACCTGTATGGTAATGTTGCCAAAATGAGTCTTTAGAGTGCTTTTTCATTTATTTTTTAACTCAAGTGATGGCCCTTTTTTTTCTCAAATACATTTATCAACCATTAATGTCACTTGATTCAGAGGGACTGTTGATAGAATCAGGGACTATAAAGCCAGACTCATTGGCAATGGTATAACAGTGCCATCATAATCAAGTGACAATTAACAGACTCTGCCATCACCCCACAGGGAGAAGGCTTGAGCAAAAAAATTGTAAAGATATGCCTGTGCTTAACTAACCCAAACACTCTGGGACCACTTTGCCAGTTCTTAGCCGAGTATCCCAGGAATCAAATTCAACCAACTCAGCCATAACCAACTAAAATGTCTCTGTCTTCATTTCAAAAAACTGGTTTTGCTAAATTTCCAACGGGCAACCCTAAAACCCGGAAACCGGAATCCGGAGTAACACTGGAATTAGGCCTACAAACTTTTGTTTAGGCCTAATTAGGCCTAAAAACTTTTCTTTTGGCCTAAACAAAAGTTTTTAGACCTAATAATTAGTCCTAAACAAAAGTTTTTAGACCTAATAGTTAGGCCTAAAAAAAAGTTCTTAGGCCTAATTCCAGTGTTATTCCGGATTCCGGTTTCCGGGTTTTAGGGTTGCCCATTTCCAACCCAATTCCAATTAAACCATATTTATCTACCCACCACATTAATAACATTTTCTCCAATTCAGTGTTGATTTTCAGCCTTCAAGCACCGACATTTCCCGTTGAATATAGAAGTTACAGTAAGCTTATATCAGATGGCTGGAAAATTCACTCATTTGCCAAAAAACCGACATAATTTAAGTCGCCATTTTGATTTAAATTTGCATAATTATATTATTAAATTCAACACACCCAACTAAACTAAGCGCCTTAAAATTAAATTCGCGAATGTCTGAACGATCTAACTTTGCTACAAACAAGCAGAAAAAACAAAAAACAAAAAAACAACAACAACAACAACAGAACGCTGACTCGAAAGAAGCGTGTGATTAAAGTTATGCTAGTGCTGAAATCAACATGAAATGTACCTGTCTGCTTTGCCAGATTTCCTTACAAACGACTTGAAATATGGAGCAACTGCGTTGCTGATGTAGGAATGGAGAGTTTCGTAAGGCGATCCTTCGGTCAGATTAATGACACGAACTTGCGAGGTGATCTTTTTGTCAGCATCGACTATAGCTCCTCGTTTGATGAAGGCCACACTCGACAGTTTTGGTGCGGTGTAATGAATATCCAAGTCGATAGAATATATGGCTCTTTCTCGCTCGGATTCCGCCCCGCTTTCGGTGGATGACGTTTCATCGTTTTCTTCTTCGTCTTTGAGTGGTGTTCGTGTGACAAGAAGGCTTCTCGTCTGAGCGTCAGCGAGAAATTTCCTGATGTAATCCACATGAAGCGGGTCTTTCAACGTGGTGTCGAGCTCGAGAGGGACTTCAGGGTCGCCTTCGAGAAGTAGCGGCACAACACGACGCAGATAACTTGTAAAATTCTTCACATCCACGACGGCAGCTTCTGGAGGAGTTGGAGAACTAAGGCCTCCATCCGAGGCCGCCTCCATAGCGGATCAAATGCGATCAAAACGTTCCTTTAGACTGACGCTTTCGTAGACTAATCTTTCCACTGGCTTTGACCTACTTGTAAATCGCACATCAATAGTCACGTGATTATAAACACCTTCTAGGGTAGGGTTGAAAGATCGACAATTCACAAATTACATGAATTTAGCAATATTGTAAATACTTGACTTCCTTCAAGTTCACTTTTAAATTTGATTGCCAAAAATGAGCCTTTTTTTTTTCAACACAAGCCAACCGCATCATAGAATGTTTTGCAGTAATACTGAGAAATGCTCTAGCACCTCTCCCTAAAAATTTATTGAGTATGGTTGCCTGGGGAGTAATAGTGTGAGGGAGAGGGGAGTTGGTTCCCCCTACTAATGGCACTACATTATTTACACGAAAACCGAATTTTTAGAGTTACATTCTAACATCAAGTTCCTTTTAACTCTTATGGAATTCCCATTAGATTACTATCAAGAATCAGTGAGTTGTCAATGACCTCTCCATACAACTAATTTTATCATGGAATAGCCCCCCCCACCCCCCTTCTTTTTCACTTCTGTTAGCAGAAGGGCTCACTTTATCATCAATAGCTTTTTAAGATAAACCCAAACTTTGTCACCCCTACACATCCTGAACTATCCCAATTAAGTTTCACTGTTGCATTATTCATTTGTTTATTTATTGACTTTATTTTCTTTATTATTAATCTTGTTTATTTTACTTCATAATTTTTTTTGGTCCCCCACACAGACATTCCTTGTGCTTCCACTTGCTTTCCTCCCTTCGGGGTGGGGTGGAGCAGGAGGAATGGGAGAATCTGATTGGGTGCCTATTTTGCTAACCACAACCTAAATAAAGTACTTAAAGTGCACCTAAAGGCAAAAATGTTTCATTTTTCATTATCAACACAATTCCACAGCAAACATATTTTACCATTTTAACCTCAAAATTTCGCTTTTATGTGTTGCACTAGCTACGTAAAGTTAGCAAAACTAGCAATCATATGGACCCACGACTGTGCCATGAGAGGCATGGGTGTCTTCTTCATTTTACATCACAAACAGCTTTGCATTCAAATTTTCAAAGAACTTTTGCATTGTAAAACAGTTTGACGTAAAATTGAGAATAGACCCATGCATCTCACAGCTCCATTGTGGGTCCAAATGATTGCCAGTTTTGCAAACTTTACATGTCTTGTGTGGTGCATAAAAAGCACAACTCTGAGGTACAAATGGCAAAATATGTTTGCTTTGTGTGGAGAGATTTATATTAAAAACGAAAAAAAACTTTAAATCTTTTAAGTACTCAGCTTGTTTAGTTCTTACTGTTCTGAGTACTTTTCTGGTCCGATTAAGTCCCTTAATATTAATATGATTATACATAGATGTGGAGGTAGAGTCTACCTTGGCATAAAGTGCTCAATGCTGTGGTAGCAGAGCTAAGTATACATACGTTGAAGGATTAAAGGGGACGAATCGATTCTCTGTGACTCTGAGTTTCACGCCTAAGCGCTCGTCAGACAGAACTTTATT
>BLFK01000783.1:1733609-1741109 GCA_014634185.1 Astreopora myriophthalma | reverse complement strand
ACAGACAAAACCAGGCTCCTTTGTTAGGTACCAGACATTAATAGTAACCATTGTTTTTAAGTCATTGTACTTTGGTTTTCTGGGTATTGTTTTTTTCTTCCTTTTGTTTTACTTCATCTGTGCCTTCTACACAAAGAAAAAGCTCAGAATCATGTCCAGTCATTTTGCCTTATTTTACAGAGTTTTCCACAACTCACACATGCTAAATTAATTAATAATAATTATTATAAATGACACTGTCCAGGATCGAAGGAAAATTCAAGTGTTTTAGAACAGTGATTTAAGTTGAGTCAACTTACTAAAGTGGCCCAACATAATTTCTGCTAAGTCTATGTCTTTTCTTTTTACTCAGAAATTTTCTATCCTACATGTGTATCCTGGGGATTGTAGACTGGAAAAACAGAATTGCAATAAGGATGAGATTAGTCATTACAATATCCAAAATAAAACAAATGAGATTTCCCCAATTAAATACCCACTAACCAGATGAGAATGCCCGCTTTACTGCATTTAAGTGGTAAAATTTAACATAAAAAAATGCCAGAGAGGATACATGTAATAGGAGTCTGATAATCTTCCAGGCAAACTCGACATGATATGTGACCTGTATTCCTGATACGATCCCTGAAAAACAGACATTCAATTGCTGTGAGTTAAGGGCACAATTAGAGGGACTGATTTACATGCAGGGGGTAAGTTTCTATTAGGATGTGTTTTTGTTATAATCATTATCAGTGACTTTCGTAAAACAGTACAAGTTCAACCCAGTTTGCTTAAGTGCCTCTCTGTCTGTATACACTAGTGACAACTTTCATGAAGACTGTAGGAGTCATAGAGGTCCAAGTTCAGTCAGGTTGCAGTGATATGAAGATCGAAATTATCATTTTTCTCTTATATTATGAAAACTCATGACGGTTTGACGTGCACTGAAGAATGAAGAATCGCTTGTTCAGATATGAAATCAAATTCCTGGTAGTGCATAAACTGTGTAACTTTTGCCATCTAATCCAAGACAGTATCTTCTGAGCTACACTAGACATAGCATAAAGACGAAAGATCACATCAAGTAAACATGTTGTGGTATTCCAACCAATGCCAAATCTTGATGTGCAAACACCCCTTAGAAACACTGGTGCTGTATCATGGAGTGAATTACCCTTTATGGTTTCAGTGCTGCTGATACCTAGTTTTAAGGGGGCAGGAGGGAGGGGGGGAGGGGAGGAGTGCCAAGTTTGCTTGCTGCAACACATAATTGAATTATTTTAACAAAATGTTTATTCCATGCATCTGATCAGTTCAGCAACAGATCACAGCTGACATTACCCTGTGAGTAGAGTCTTTTTGATCTTCCTAGAAAAATCGGCCCCCTCCTCTTCCCAACCCGTATCCTGGGGGAAGGTCGCAAGATGACGTCAAAATGTGGTAAAAACAACACGAGCCGTTAGCCTGAAGTTCTTGCCACATTTTTGGGGCCTTCTGCGATCTCTCACTGATTCAAAATTTTTCTGCGATTCATAGTTCCACTGTTTGCATCACCGAAGCGTTTAGTGTTACAATTATGCATGTATACAGTGCTTGTGTATAGTAAAGTAGATCAAGTTAGCGTTACCTTATAATTATGTAAGCATTCACTTTCTTCCTTTCCGAAACGGAGCGTATAACAATATTGAAATACCACTCATGATATTTAAGTCCTCCTATATCTCTACAAATCATACTATTACGAAAACAAAGCGAACGTATTTTGACTAACGACCAAGCTATATTTTGTAGCTTGTCAACGTTTTTAACTTACATTTTCACCTCACAAGACTTCTCGTGATTACAAAAGGGACAGTTAAACTGTTTATCCAGGGGGTCCTGTCGCCTCTTAGGCGCTGGCTTTCGCTTAGATCTTCTTCTTCCCATTTCTACACGTGCATGGACAACTGAACGTGACGAAGCTTTCCCCTGTCTAACAACCTTTTTGCTTTGTAACCGCGTACAGTGTGTTGCCCAGTTTCCGGCCAAAAAAAATTTGCGCTGGCTATTTCCCCCCGCCTTTTTAATTTTTGTACACCGAAGTATTCCGAAAAAAATACGAACATTTAACCTATCGATTGATAATAATGCGAATGTAGTTATTGTAGTTTCTTTTTGGAGATCGCTAAGCTGCTTCGTATTTACATTAAACTGAAACCAAAGTTAATGTAATCTATAGGGTGATATTCTGGTATTCTTTGAGCTTTATCAACGAATATTTGCTTTATAATGATGGCCGGAAAGTGGAATAGTTGGTCGGAAACTGGGCAACTTAATATTTCTGCGAAAAGTAGCATTATTAAACATACTTGGAGATGGCCGGAAGCTGGACCAGTTGGCCGGAAACTGGGCAACTTAGTACTTTCGCGAAAAGCAGTATTATTTTAATTAAGCATACTTGGAGAAGGCCGCCATGGTTTGTACAATGTAAAAGTAAGTAAATGGACAATCTTTAAATGAAAACTTATAAATTTTCCATGCACTGAAAAGAAGTTATGGCGACTGAAACCTAAAGTGGCCGGACACTGGGCAACACAGTGTGTGCATATTGCAGGCCTGGCTGCCAGCTACTTACCGCACCGACTGTGGAATGAGGACCTCGGGACTGCGGACTGCAAACGTGGGGTGTAGATACGGAGTTCGAATTCGAACACGAGCAGGAATTCGCAAGTTATCAGGTTGTCTTTTTTTGTGTGTGTATCGCTACCGTAGATCAGCACAGGTTTTTATCCGCGTACGCGATTTCCCAGCGGGCTTTAAGATTTGTGAGCTGCACACTTTCAGTTTGGCGTTATATTTGTTACAAGACACTCGTAAGATCTCAGTGGATAATTTCAACTCCGCATGCGAAAGCTATTGTTGCAACGCCAGAGAAAATGTTGATCGAACTCGTATGGGAGAGCGTTGAATCGCGGACGGCTGCTGGCCACCTAACCCTCTTGTTTGACCATGGCCTTATGGATGTTAAAAGCGTAAAACTAGACAATCAACAGGACAAGACCTCTACAGAAACATCTCGAAGCATACAAGAAATTTTTACAGATAATCGTCCTTCGAGAGCCACGCACCGTCCTGGGAAGAGAGAAAAGAAATACCATTTAATCACCAGCGCGCAGTTCGGTTACCTTTAAATGGGAAAAGCACTTTAATTACTACGGTATTTAGAAACGAACACGCTCCTTAGTAACGTTGGTGTTTAGTCGTCCTCGTTCTTTGTGTGATGGTACAAAATAATCTCTCAGACATCTTTTTACATCTTGCTCAAATGTTTAAGGTGTTTGTCAGCCCTTATAACATGACTTAAAGATCTTAATGTCATTGTTTTGAAGCGCAGAATATTTAAGGAGAGGTCAGGTTGTATGTCAGTGTATAGGTGCGTACGTGTGTGCTGACAAGCGCGGCGGAAGCCGCGAGCTCCACTAATAATCCCATCCCCTGCCTTCCGCCACATGCGCCACTTGCGTCCAAAATGAAAGGGGCCTTAGGGCTTTTAGGAGTATCGACACAGGTCTGCTCCTTAGACGACGTCACAAACTGCTCTCAAATGCAAAAGTCCTTTAAAAATTTTGCAAAGCAGATCGTGACGTCATGTAAGGAACATGTCTCGTCCTCTTCCCACGCCTCTTCCAGGCTCGGTAGTAGGACGCTCAGGCTAGGTAAGGTGGCTGAACACAGTTCTTAAGTACTCATACTTCCTCTTTTGCAACATTTATGCTGTTTTCGCATGAAAGCTCAAACGTGGTCACAAACAAGCGCTACGACAAAGGTTTATACTTTGGACAGTTTGGGTGCTCTGCGGGCTGTTGCTACGGTAACGATTAAACAAGGGCCGAAGGATGGTTTTACCTCATTTATGCAAAATTCACAGTTAGTTTTTTAGCAGCATTTGCTCACTAAAAAAGACAAAAAGTATAGTAAGTGTAACAGTTGTTATGATTGAATTTTAACAGACGAACTTTTCATAATTTAGTGACTGGCGTTTTGTGGTTTTCTCAAAATCTTTTTCTGTTAAATGTCAGATTTTTTTGATAGATCATTTATTTGTGCTCTGAAGTATTCTTGTTCCAAATTTGTCTAAAATCTAACGACAGGTTCGCGAGAAATTAGGAAAAACAGGCAATAGCTTTCAGTCTCAAATATTTGAAGCAAAGCTCATGTGCAGTATTTCGTACGCATTATTTTTAATGCTTTGATTTACGTAATGGAAGCGAATTTACACCGCATTTGCCGAACCATCGCGAGCAAAAGAAAAGTTTTTTTTTGCCGTTGCCGCCACATTTGTTTTGTTTTTCAAAATCCGCGCCGGCCGTAAAAAAAAAATACCACTCAACCTCGTTCCCAGGCTCTCTCTTTTTTCTCCCTTGTCTTTCTGACGGCAGGGGAGGAAAAGAGAGAGAGCCTGGGAACAAGTTATACCACTGACCGCGGAAAAACCGTGTTCAGTTTAATTCACTTAAAGGATCCCCCGCACAGAATTTAAAAATTCTTATTCATGAGTAAAAAAAATTTGTTTTGTCATATGACTGAGTTTACCAAATAAGAATGCTGGTTAATACCACGTGACGTGCAATGTGAAATGCATTTTTCAATGAGGGGTAGTTCCACTTCATATTTTGGAAAATCTTTGGCAAAGAATTGCTATGCACAACTACTTTACTTATATTCTGCTTTGAATGGTTGTATTTGAAATTTACATAACGAGAAATTAAGCTTTTTCTGAAGTCACGTGACCTGTTTCCTTAATTAGTAACACTGAATTATAGTCAAAGCCGGAAAAGACTGACAGAAAAACAAATTTTATTTTGACTGAATCTCAGTCAATTTTAATTGATCTTCTACAGAATAAATACAGAGATTGCAACTCTAACAGCCATGAATGATTTTCAACATTAAGATGTATGGTTCATCCACACGAAAACCAATCCTAGACTACATCTTATGGAAATTAAGATTTTAGTATGTTACACTTCTCCCAAATACAAAGACCATCAATCTCACTTCAGTACAACTAAATCTTAACTTTTACAAGATGCCCGTCCGAATCATTTGGTCTTTTATTTCCGTGATATGTCGGTGGTGAATGTATCAACTACGAGAGAGTCTCCAATTCCGTTCCGTTGCGCTGGTCGAATAAATTGGTCAAGGTGGTGCTGTTTTGTCCCCAGTCTTCCAACGTACCGTTGGATCCTTCACCATCAAATTCGTGCAGCTTGACAATGTTGGCGACATGTCCCAGTTCCGTTCCATTGCGTCGATCCGAGAAGTCATTAAAAGTGCCGTTCCGTTTTGGTCGCGGGTCTTCGACGGTGCTGTTGGAACGGTGACCACTAAATTCGTGGGGCTTCGGCTGAGTTGCGACATCTTCGGATTCCGATCCACTTCCTTGTTTAGGAACATCGGACACAGTGACGTTGCGGTTTCCTGCCCAGTCTTCCTCGGTACCGTTGGATCGGTGATTATCCAGTTCTTGCTTGACCACATTGTCCACATTTTCGGATTCTGATCCACTTCCTTGTTCCGGGAGATCGGTCACAGTCGCGTTGCGGTTTCCTCCCCAGTCTTCCTCGGTACCGTTGGATCGGTGATTATCCAGTTCTTGCTTGACCACATTGTCCACATTTTCGGATTCTGATCCACTTCCTTGTTCCGGGACATCGGTCACAGTCGCGTTGTGGTTTCCATCCCAGTCTTCCTCGGTACCGTTGGCACGCTGATGATCAACTTCCTGGGGCTGGACTATACTAGTGGCATCTTCCGATTCTGTTTCATTGTTTTGTCCAGGGACGTCTATCAAGGTACTGTTGCTGATATTTCGTCCCAAGTCTTCCTCGGTACTATTAGACCTCTGACCGTGAGATTCGTGGTGCTCGGTAAGACTGACGTCACCTTCCGATTCTGTTGAGTTGCTTTGTGCAGGGACGTCAATCACGGTACTGTTGCTGATATTTCGTCCCAAGTCTTCCTCGGTAGTATTAGACCGCTGACTGTGAGATTCGCGGTGCTCGGCAAGACTGACGTCATCTTCCGATTCTCTTGAGTCGCTTTGTGCAGGGACGTCAATCACGGTACTGTTGCTGATATTTCGTCCCAAGTCTTCCTCGGTAGTATTAGACCGCTGACCGTGAGATTCGTGGCGCTCGGCAAGACTGACGTCATCTTCCGATTCTGTCGAGTTGCTCTGTTCAGGAGCGTCAGTTACAGTGTCATTGCGGTTTCGTGCCCAGTCATCCTCAGTATTGTTCGAATGCTGACCCCAAAAGGCTTTGTGGGGCTCGGGCAGAGTCGCGTCATCTTCCGGTTCTGTTTGATTGCGTTGATCGGTGTTGGTGTTTCTGTCTCGTTCCCAGTCTTCGTCGCTTCTGTTTGAGAGGCGCGCACGGAGGTCAAGGAGCTTGATCAGCTGATCTCGATATCGCTCTCGTTCAATGCGCTGCAAGTCACAGAAATCAAGAAAATGCATCAGTGGTCATAGAGGAACAACAAAGCCTTACAACCACACGTTCAAAACACATCAGCAACAGAGTAAAAACCATTTGATACCGACAGAGAGAAAACCAAACGTTTGCTGAGAGACTTGATCATGAAGACAAAAAGTAAAAAAAAAAAAAAAAGTATTTTGTATTTTTATCCAGTGGTTTTGGTGAATTCGAAACTGGACTATTGATAGTGGTGAGGGTGTAATGCTGGTTGCTCGTCAAGTAGGTATTTATTTTTGTCCTCTCATTTAATTAAGCCATCAGTTGGTCACTCGGGCAATATGCGCTGATTTCCCTGTTGGTCCAGTCGTCATTGCCTTGTAGTATTTAACGACTCAAATCAAGAGAAAATAAAGGAGGTTAGAGAGTGCATCCACCATATAAGCCCTATTTCAGGGGTAATTCGTCTCAGGTTATTTTTAGCTTCCACGAAAAGGGATATAAACGCACGTCGGGCAGATGTTGCTCGCCACCACTCCTAACTTCATCTTCCGACTCATCCGCTTCCCCTTCGTCTCCATTGATGGAACTTTGGTCATTTTCACTTCATTCTGTTTCCGATAGCTCTTTGAAGCCAAACCAGGAAATCGTGTTCGTTAGCCACTTACAACAGACTTATATGACTGAGAATCCCGAATTCTTCTTCATCAACTAAAAAATAGTGCCTTGGTCCGCCATTTTTGTTTAGCGAGATGCGTAGCCCCTCCACGCGTGTATTTTCATATCTATATGAGATTGGCTATTACCTACCCACGTGGGATTTCCGAGACCGAAATAATCTGAAAATAACCTGAGACGAATTACCCCTGAAATAGGGCGTGTGTAACGGATGTACTCTCTAACCTCCTTTCTTTTCTCTTGCTCAAATATAAAGCTCACCATTTCACTGTGGATAGCTCTAGCTATCTGACCGGCTCTCGTAACCAGGCTTCCGTAGGAGCGGACAGAGTACACGTGCCTGTTTTTGTAAGTGATTGGACGGAGGTATCTGTAATCAATGCGA
>BLFK01000783.1:1727222-1733599 GCA_014634185.1 Astreopora myriophthalma | reverse complement strand
GTTGCTGATATTTCGTCCCAAGTCTTCCTCGGTAGTATTAGACCGCTGACTGTGAGATTCGCGGTGCTCGGCAAGACTGACGTCATCTTCCGATTCTCTTGAGTCGCTTTGTGCAGGGACGTCAATCACGGTACTGTTGCTGATATTTCGTCCCAAGTCTTCCTCGGTAGTATTAGACCGCTGACTGTGAGATTCGCGGTGCTCGGTAAGACTGACGTCATCTTCTGATTCTGTTGAGTTGCTTTGTCCAGGGACGTCTACCACGGTACTGTTGCTGATATTTCGTCCCAAGTCTTCCTCGGTACTACTAGACCGCTGACCGTGAGATTCGTGGCGCTCGGCAAGACTGACGTCATCTTCCGATTCTGTCGAGTTGCTCTGTTCAGGAGCGTCAGTTACAGTGTCATTGCGGTTTCGTGCCCAGTCATCCTCAGTATTGTTCGAATGCTGACCCCAAAAGGCTTTGTGGGGCTCGGGCAGAGTCGCGTCATCTTCCGGTTCTGTTTGATTGCGTTGATCAGTGTTGGTGTTTCTGTCTCGTTCCCAGTCTTCGTCGCTTCTGTTTGAGAGGCGCGCACGGAGGTCAAGGAGCTTGATCAGCTGATCTCGATATCGCTCTCGTTCAATGCGCTGCAAGTCACAGAAATCAAAAAAATGCATCAGTGGTCATAGAGGAACAACAAAGCCTTACAACCACACGTTCAAAACACATCAGCAACAGAGTAAAAACCATTTGATACCGACAGAGAGAAAACCAAACGTTTGCTGAGAGACTTGATCATGAAGACAAAAAGTAAAAAAAAAAAGTATTTTGTATTTTTATCCAGCGGTTTTGGTGAATTCGAAACTGGACTATTGATAGTGGTGAGGGTGTAATGCTGGTTGCTCGTCAAGTAGGTATTTATTTTTGTCCTTTCATTTAATGAAGCCATCAGTTGGTCACTCGGGCAATATGCGCTGATTTCCCTGTTCGTCCAGTCGTCATTGCCGCGTAGTATTTAACGACTCAAATCAAGAGAAAATAAAGGAGGTTAGAGAGTGCATCCACCATACACGCCCTATTTCAGGGGTAATTCGTCTCAGGTTATTTTTAGCTCCCACGAAAAGGGTAATAAACGCACGTCGGGCAGATGTTGCTCGCCACCACTCCTAACTTCATCTTCCGACTCATCCGCTTCCCCTTCGTCTCCATTGATGGAACTTTGGTCATTTTCACTTCATTCTGTTTCCGATAGCTCTTTGAAGCCAAACCAGGAAATCGTGTTCCTTAGCCACTTACAACAGACTTATATGACTGAGAATCCCGAATTCTTCTTCATCAACTAAAAAATAGTGCCTTGGTCCGCCATTTTTGTTTAGCGAGATGCGTAGCCCCTCCACGCGTGTATTTCCATATCTGTATGAGATTGGCTATTACCTACCCACGTGGGATTTCCGAGACCGAAATAATCTGAAAATAACCTGAGACGAATTACCCCTGAAATAGGGCGTGTGTAACGGATGTACTCTCTAACCTCCTTTCTTTTCTCTTGCTCAAATATAAAGCTCACCATTTCACTGTGGATAGCTCTAGCTATCTGACCGGCTCTCGTAACCAGGCTTCCGTAGGAGCGGACAGAGTACACGTGCCTGTTTTTGTAAGTGATTGGACGGAGGTATCTGTAATCAATGCGACCAACGCCCACAATATACACCTTGACACCAAGCCGAGCGAACTGATAGCGCAGTCGCCTCATGATGTAATATGAGCGGCCAGTTTGCCTTCCACTCACAACCACAACGAGAATCTTTTGAACGAAAGAGTATTTATATCTTCTGTTGAAGAAATATCGCAAAGCGGAATTCATTCCCAGATCCACTCGTCTTCCGTTCTGGTTTGGATAGCGGATGTAATTCAACGCATTCAGCACCAGACCCAGAGAGCTGTATTGGTTGAAACGCATGTGCAGTTGTGGTCGGCTTCCGTAAGTCGCAACGCCGATGTGCGATTGGTGCTTGGTAATTGTGAAGCGTCGAGCGATGGACTTGATGAAGGCCTTCTCAAGATGGAAGTTTCGACGACCGACGTAGCGAGAGCCGTCGATCAGGAAGGCGATGTCAGCGGTAACCGGAATATAGGAGACACCTGGAATGAAAATGAAGATGACAAAACACCTCATTTTCAAACACGGAGCATGTTCAGTTATAGCGGCAATACTCCTTTCATGAAAGAAAGCGTTTGCACAAAATGGTATGGGTTGTTTTTAACCAAAGAAAATACAAATTATTCCCTGAACCTCGACTCTGTTCTTTTGTTCTTCCACAATTCCAAATTAAACTACCTTCTTTCATTTTGCTGTCCTTGTTTCTTAATGGCAAAATAGCCAGAATTGAAACTTCTATACATTTTGACGCAATGAGGCGCGCAATTTGTTTGCATTTGCGAGGAAATCGTGTTGTTTGTAGCTTAGGCGTCTACTTACTTCCAGCAGGTAATCTTGGTACCGGGGCCGGACGAACAGGTCGAACAGGTCTGACTGGTCTAATGGGTCTGACAGGTCTGACTGGCTTGACGGGTCTGACAGGTCTAATTGGCTTAATGGGACGTCCTTTTATTGAGAAAGAATAATAATAATAATAATAATAATAAATTAGATTCATATAGCGCTCTAAGTAAAGCCCTTTACATCGTGACATTAAAATTAAAATCAATAAATTAAGGAATAAATATAAATCAGAAATAAGATAATTCAAATACATACCGTATAAGATTAAGAGAGATCGCATGCTAATTTCAGTAAAAAAGGTAAGTCTTTAACTTTGATTTAAAAACAGTCAGAGTTGAATACGGTTGTTAGGAAGAGCTATGGTTCAACATTAGTTAATCAGTTTCTACACCATATTCTGCAAAGTTTCCTGGGAATTTCCTGTGATTTACCGTGATAATGATGATGACAAAGTTGACGGGGAAGAGATGGTGAAGAAAAAATAACTTATCTTCTTTGAATACTTGTGGCATAGCGTAACAAAACAGACAATGAACATATCAGAACTCGAATCAAATACTTAAGCCGGCACTGAGAGCGGGAAAACGCTTGCGATCAAGACAAAAGCGCGGGAAAACGCGTATGATGAAGGCATAAGGCTTTGCCTTCTGATTGGCTACGAAATGGCGTCAAATAAACCAATCAAAGCTCAAAGCCAATACGGGCGATCAAGACATAATTTGTTTCGCTTTCTCTTCTGACTGGTTACCAAAATGGCGCGAAGATCATGTGTCAGCCAATGAGGAAGAGTCGTGTTGAAAAACCAAAGCCATCGTGATATTACTTTCGACACTCAACCGAAAACAGAACTATCACAAACAAATTAGAAGGAAGACTTACTGGTACAGTATCCCCATTTCTTGTCTCGATCGTAGTTGGGCGTCAGAGCACACCAAACTCGTTTGCTGTTTTTCAACGTACAACTTCTATAACGACGACCCTTGTAGATGAAGGGGAACATACAGCAGTGGTTTGAAGTAGTTCGCTTTCGGCAAGATCCTGTAAATAGCGAGAACAAGGATCAACACTGAGTTCGCGTTTGAGATACGAAGAACTTGAGCCAAAACAAGGGATGTTTTGCATAGGTTTCGGGTTGCCACTGTAATATACCACTTCACGACAACGATCAAAACTTGTTACGAAGTAATTAACGTTTCATATGACACGACAACATTGGCGTTCCGTGATGGTCTTGTAGTATAAATGCTTCAAAGCGGGACTCTTGAGAGTGTTGAAACTGGTTTAAGCAACACAAAGTTGAAGAACAAGGCGCGAGATTCTCGTCAGCAAGCCACGGCCAACGAAAGACCTACTCCACGGATTACACTTCAGGATTTCATTCACAGGCTCACGCATTTGACAGGTTTGATACAAATTGAGTTCAAATGAAATGTTGGTCTCGCGGTCTTACCATATACAGTGTAGACATCATTAGCCCAAGGGCCTCCTTTACCATTCTTACATCGATTAGACCGTCCATACTTGTAGTAGGTCAAGTGAGCTCTGGGTCCAGTCGCGCACCATCCCTGGTGCTGTACAGCGAATGCTCGGTACCCAAACCTCATGGCAACCAGGGCACATTTCTTGATGGCGTCCGCTCGTCGTCGGTAATAGTCTCGGATCAAGATGTCTTTGCCATCAAGTCCTGGAATGGCTCGACGGCCCGTGTCTCGATAGCAACCAGTGTATTTAACTGGAGAAGAAAGAGAGATAATTATAATCATTATCATTAATCAGCCACTGAAAGGTTTAACGAAAATAGACTACTTCGACGATACAGCGGCCATTTTGAATTATATTGTTTCAAATAGCGATCATAGGATGACCAGGGGGCAAATACATATTAATTTGCCCATGAGCATCCCATAATATATTTTAAAACAACAGAAACTAAAATGGCCACCGTATTGTCAAAGTTGTCTATTGTTCATGGTGCTTTTGGTCACAGATGGCCAGGGTACGAGATAGAAGCCAACTTTAAAAGGTCGTACGGACGTTGTTAAAGGGGCTCTATCACGGAACGTTTGCTGCCAAAAACACAGGAATCATTCTTTATCACTTTTACTTGTGCCCAAACCATTCTTTTAAATTTAAGAGGAGGATGTATCAAACGATTCTTGGCAGGGAGAGTCATCCATAAGACATTTTTGGCCAAGTCTTCAAGATCAGGTGCGAAAATTTGAAAAAAAAATTAGCTAAATTTTTCAAAATGTAATAAATTTCCATCCTTGCCATCCGTAACATCAGAAGACAGTAAATAGTTTCAGTGCAGTAACATGGTCTTCAATTAACAAACTGTATTATTATTTTGGGCTTTCACTGATTTAAAGATATCTTTTAACATTCTACAGTGAGGCAAAATAGTGTGACAAGAGCCCCTTTAAGGTCTCCATTTTCAGTCAACATACTTGTTGCACCAGTTGTGTACGATTAAGGCTAGGCCCATAAGCAGCCTAAGAGTATTCCCCAACAAGGGGATTTTGAAATCACGATGTTGTAGCCAAAGTTACTCACTGATAGCTCCAGGTGTCACTCTTATGATCTTGGCTGAAAAAGAAAAAGAAACTATTCATTGAACCAAAGCATAAAACAAACACAACTACGGCAAACACCTCAACAACCAAGACAGCAAACTAACGAAGAAACTGCATCCTTACGTCGTCTACCCCCTCTGCAATACCCCCACAGTTTGTTTTTGCGGTAGTTGGGAGTGATAGCGCACCATCGTCTTCCGGTTCGAGTTCTTGCGCAACCATTGTACCGTCGCCCGCGATAAGTAAAGGGTACACAGCAGTACCCTGCTCTAGTGCGAAGTCCACATTTTCCTGAAATGGCAAAATGGATACATGGCAAAATGTTAACTTGTAGATGTGTTCACTCCGTGTATGGGTGGGTGGGGCTGCATTTTGACTGACATGGAAAGACGTTTGTACACAATGAGCGAAAAATATTTCCAGTGGAAGGCCAAAAGTGAATTGAGGAAGAAAGGCCTAAAACAAAAGGCCAGCAGGTTCCACTTAAGTTGTTCTCTCCTTCCAACTTGAGGAAGGGAGGGCAGCAAACGCATCGCATTTTTGTTGCATATTCAAACCCGCTCACTACCAAAGACAACTTTGCGCTATCCGTTCGGAAACTGCTCGTTGTAATTTTTATACATACCTATAATCCGGTAAACGTCATTAGCCCAGCCTCCGCCTTTGCCGTTTCTACAGTTCTTCGATCGGCCATACTTTCCGAAGGTATACTGGGCCCGAGGTCCTGACGCACACCAACCGCCATGTTGGATTCCCATGAAAGTAAAACCGCGCTTGATGGCTTCAGCAGCGCATCTTGCAATGGCGTGCGGTCGACGCTGGTAATTTCCTCTCAAGAGTCGACTCTTTTGGTCCAGTTGTGGAATTGCTCGGCGCGAGGTGTCTTTGAAGCAACCAATCCTTTGGACTGAGAAAAAGGATAAAAGTGATTGGGAATTTAGTATTCATTCCTCGTGTTCATCCTTGACTCAACTGGCTGCCTACTGGGCAGGGCAAGTTATTCAGGCTTTGAATATTTATGGCCAGAACCGATTAAAAAGATCTAGATGTCAGACAGACATTACTCACGTTTTATCGTGGGTGTAATTCTGAGTGGTCGAACAGCTGAAATGGAAAAAAGAAAAGTTAAAATAAGAAATAACGATAATAATGAGTGCCAAGTGATATAGCGGTAGCGCACTAATTACGGGCACCTTGAGATTATATCAAAATCAAATGGAATCAACTCGAATCAAATGAAGTGTTTTTATTTCTCGCACTAACAGGACAGCTTCGCGTCAAGTTCTTTATTAGCTTCTCCCTTTTCCTATGCAGTCCT
>BLFK01000783.1:1699722-1724722 GCA_014634185.1 Astreopora myriophthalma | reverse complement strand
CGTTGGGAAACAAATGCAAGCAGGCCTCAAAGGAGCTATGTCACAGTAGTTTTGCTGTTTTTCGAGTTAAAAGTAAAACAAAAATCAAATCTTATTCCTTTTTCTTACGCCTAGAAATTTTCTTTGAATTTTAGAGGAACACGTCAATTTAATTTTGGCAAGAAGAGCCATCCATAGCACTTTTTGGCCAAATTTTTCTCAAAGAAGATGTGAGAACTTGAAGAAGTTGGCCTGACTCTTTCAAGTCGCAATCCATTTAATTCTTTGCCATCCGTAACAACAGAAGATGTAGTAAACAGTCTCAGTTCAGGATCAATGCAATAAAGCAACAAAACGAGGGATTATTTTTGGGTTTCGTGTGATTTAGAGACTTCTTTTAGCATTCCAAAGTGAGTCCAAAATAGCGTGACATAGCCCCCTCAAAAACAGGTTTCGACAGGTTTCAACGTGTGAGGAGTAAAAGAGCTTGAACTAACCTCTTGCAGGAGGGATAACTGGTCTTACAGGCCGAACTGGTTTGCGACCTACAAGAAAATAAGTTAAGCCCCAAAATTAATACCACTATTAAGGTCTGTTAAAGCGTCTTCAAATTGACTCAGTCATCAAAAGCGAGGACCATATACTGTCTTTTCTTACGATAACAGTAGCCCCATTTCTTGTCACGATCGAAGTTAGGAGTCAAAGCGCACCAAGCTTTTGCGCCGCGTCTTCTTGTACAACTGTTATAACGGCGTCCTCTGTAGATGAACGGGAAAGAGCAGCAATAACGAGATGTGGTTTTCCTACGACATCTCCCTGTTGGGAAAAAAACACCGCATGAATTAGCTACCTGATCCTGTGTTGGCGGTCCCAAGCCGAGAAGCCATGGGACCAGCTAGCGGAAGCCATCAGCCGCTAACCGAATGACCTGTCGCAATTTAAGCTTACACTCGCACAAACTGTTCGATCAGATTTCAACTTAGCACCTGCAATATCAAAAGGCTCTGCACTCTTCAGGCTCACAAGAATCTTAAGTACGAAAAAAGATGGTCTTACAAGAAGAGGAATAATCAAACGTAAGCTTAGAAGCTGGCTCCGAAGGAGGAAGAATTTGAAGGCTTACTGACAGCCGACGGTCATTTTAAAAGTATTTATGGCCAAGATATACTCAAAAATTGTACTGTGGAAACGCTGTTTCTGAAGTACAAATTTCAGAGTTTGGAAATTGAGAGCTGAGGAATAAGCATGAAGAGCAAATGAGGGAAACAAACTAGCCAGGCTGAATGCTGAACATTAAGAACAGAAAGAACGGAACGGGGAGAGCAGTGCTTAATCATGTAATTGGAGCTAGGCTTCTACACTTGTTATAGGCGAGAAGATCGGTGAAGATCGTGGGCCAACCAGAGTGGGAAAATGTGCAATTGTGCACAACCTCAGAAACAAATAAAATAGTTACCATAGACCCGAGCGTGAGACCAGCTAGAGGCACGGGAAATTCTGTAATAGTCGACAAGCGTGGGAAATACTGAAGCCGGCTAGCTGCATGCCCGCAAAATCTTGCAGCCAGCAGCAGGCGCGGGAAATACTAAAATCCGCTGGCCGCAAGCGTACAAAACCAGTGTAACTGGCAGCAAGGGCGGGAAATACTGAAGCCGGCTGGCTGCAGGCGCGCAAAATCTTGCAGCCAGCAGCAGGCGCGGGAAATGCTAAAATCCGCTGGCCGCAAGCGTACAAAATCAGTGTAGCTGGCAGCAAGGGCGGGAAATACTGAAGCCGGTTGGCTGCAGGCGCGCAAAATCTTGTAACTGGCAGAAAGCGAGGGAAATACTGACGCAGGCTGCACGCGCCACAAACATATAACAGGCCGTTAAGGCGAAGAAATGGGTACCTGAGATACTGTACACGTCATTAGCCCAGGGTCCTCCCTTGCCGTTTCTGCATCGTTTTGAGGGTCCGTATCTTGAGTAGGTCAGGTGAGCTGTGCGACCTGTCGCACACCACCCTTGATGCTGTACCGAGAAGGCTTTAAAACCAAACCTTGCAGCTACTAATGCGCATTTTTGGATGGCGTCTTTTCTTCGTCGGTAGAAGTCCCTGAGGAGCATATCCTTGCCATCCATCTGTGGGATAGCGCGACGACCGGTGTCTTTGAAGCATCCGAGAGAACGGACTGTGAACGCGAGTAACAAGAGAAGATTAACACCATTTTAAACCAAAAGAGCAGAATATGCTGTTATTCCATTTGCACCATTAATATATGCCCTCTAAAACCCAGGAGAGTAGAATACTGATGCACGGACTAAATCTAAAATTCCCTTCTTCCAATGAAAGGAAATGCTAATTGGCGCAACCCTTCACTGAATACTACGCTTAACTTGCTCGTTGAATATTATGGTTTTCCTCGGAAAGGCTTATTCCGGCAATCAGTCAGTCCTAAACAAAGCCACTGAAATACAAAATGAGGAACAAATTATTTCATATATACTTCACATCAAAACACAATTACTTACTGATGAGTCCGTCAGTAACTCGTATGGGCTTCGCTGGAAGAAAATGAAAAAAAGTCAATTTTATCGTTACGATGTTTATCGTTTTGTCATCTATAGCTATTGTCAATAATGTGCCAACCAGAAGTTGATTGGCCGTAGAAACAAAGGGTTTTTTTGTTCCAGTGGTTGGCAAATTTGAACACCAAAATAAATGTTTGTAGACAGTGAGTATCGCTATTACAAAATATCATAATCCGTCTTTGCTACAGTGAAGTAAATGAACCATCTTTAATATATTACGATTATTACCACCACGTACCATTATTATTATTGCTACAGTTTACTCGAGTCCTCGCTAAGTAGAAAAGGTTGGAGTTGTTGGGAGTTCGAGTTATCAGAGAGCATTTATAAAAACAAACAAACAATAAAACAGCATGTGAAGGAAACGAATATCGAAGGTTCGAGTTAGCGGGACTTCTTGATTGAACTGTACATGTATTATTATAATAATTGTATATATGGGAGCAATTATCGATTGAGTGCCGCAGGTAATTACGCCATTGGTTTGGTTTTAGTTTTGCTTTGCTCTATGATTGGAAAGAAAAAAAACTGGAAACTGAACCAATTGCGACTTCGTCAGTTTCGTTTTCCCGTGCTGGGCGCCCGCTGCTTGTACTTGCTTTTGCGTTAAGAGCCCGTTTCTCGATCGTTCCGAAACTTTTCGGGTGTATTTCGGGTGACACAGTGCCCTTTATCTTTAAAAGGAAGATGTTTCAAGGAATGAAACTTTGCAATTATCTTGCTTTTTCGTGTCTTCCCCATGGGCAAGGATCATTCCCCGAGGGTAAACTAGCTCAAATAACCCCATCTATTAAGGTTAATCGGCTTCCATATTTCGAATTTCCTTATTTATCGTATTGTGCGCTTAGCTGTGTGCATTTCCACTCACATGGTCGGCATTTCTGTTCACACTCTTTCCTGGTCCTGAAATTGTTGGCGTTTCCTCGACACCCTCCATAGGTGAACAGTTCGCATCTTCCAGTGACTTTGTTGAAATACCACCTACGGAATGCGGCTCGACAAGGACCAGTGACTCTAGGAAGGTTACAGAGAGCAGGCACAACCCCTACAAAAGCACAAAGCAAAACAAGAATGCATTAACTACCCCTGCATTTTTACAGCTCTTCCAGATTAAACAAAGAGAAATTTCTTAACTAAGAACAAGCGCGGAACAGTCTCAAAAACAAAACGGTATAATTGAAGTATACATAAATACTTAAGGTCGCTTAAGGTCGCTTAAATACTTAAGCGACCTTAATTATTTTGGCAATTTGGTCAAATCGCGGCCAAATTTCGCGAGCAATAAACGGTGCTTAATTCCTTCAAATAATTGTTGCAGTTGTTATGCAAAAATTGAAGGCAAAACGATGAAAAGAGGCAAAATAGTATCTTTCTCCTTCCTCTGTTTTCATCCTGTCGCCCACAGTTTTTGCGTGCGACCTTCGGCAATTATTTGGGGAAGTTATGCACCGTTTATTGCTCGAAATTTGGCCGCTATTATAAAATAACCCGAATACGAACAAATAGCCACCTCCGACGGCTAAGCATACAGCCCTTCAATTAAGCTATATGAGCCTCAACGCGCTATCTGCCACAGCCGACTATGGATCGGCGGAAAGTACTGGACGAAAGTGGACAAATGATAATCTGACCTGTCTTCCCTCGGCAATATCCCCACGGTTGTCCTCGTTTGTAGCCTGGGACGAGCGGACACCAAAACCTTTTGCTTCCGCTGCGGGTACAGGAGTTGTATCTTCGTCCACGATAAACAAATGGGAAGACACAACAGTTTCCACTCTCTGATCGTTGACCACATCTCCCTGTTGGACAAGATAAAAAGCAGTCAGTGTAATTGACTGAGATTTAAACTCTCTTTACTGAAGCATGCGCAGAAGCCTCCATAAAAGCTTCGGGTCAAATGTAATTGGTGAAAAAGACAAGCAACTGGGCAAGAAAAATCGATCGGTTTCTTACTTTGCGCCGGCAATGTCATAAAACATTTGATTCGTGCATTTGGCTGGTGCGTACTTCGAGTTCAGCATGATGTGCTCGGTGCAGAAAAGTTGCAGAAGAAGCTTCGGGAGATGCAAGACAGTTGGCTTAGCAAGAAGGCCAATGAAATCCATAGCTATGCAGAAAGTTACGACGACACAAGGCGATTCTACGATGCCCTCAAGGCTGTAGACGGACCCCAGTGCTGTGGCTCCTCACCCCTCCTCAATGCAGATGGGACAAAGCTGCTGACAGAGAAGAAGCAGATTGTTGAGCGGTGGGCTGAGCACTCCTACAACGTCCTCAGTCGCCCTGCAGACATCAACGACGACACCACTGCTCGCCTGCCCCATGTAGAGATCAATGAGGACCTCGACACCCTCCCCACAGAAGACAGTGCAGCAACGTTCGTGTGGCAAAGCGCCAGGATCAGATGCAATCCCTGCTGAGGTATGCAAAGCAGGAGGCCCTGCCATTGTACAAAAGATGACTGAACTCTTCCAGTCCATCTGGAATGAGCGACAGGTTTCGCAACAGTTGAAAAATGCCCGCATAGTCCACATATACAAGAGGAAAAGAAATCGCCAGTCTTGCTAAAACCATCGAGGCATCTCCTTCTTGCCCATTGCTTTGAAGATCCTGGGCCGTGTCCCGCTCAATCGCCTTCTCCAACACCTTGAGCAAGGCCTCTCCCAGAAAGCCAGTGTGGCTTCCGTGCTGAACGTGGGACTGGAGACATGATCTTTGTTGCACTCCATCTCCAGGAAAAATGCGAGGAGCAACACAGTGACTTCTTTGTGACCTTTGTCGATCTGACCAAAGCTTTCGATATGGTCAGCAGAGAAGGCTTGTGGAAGATCATGGAGAAGTTTGGCTGCTCCAACCGGTTCATCACAGTCGTCCGGCAGTTCCATGATGGCATGATAGTGAAAGTTCTGGATGACGGAGACGAGTCAGATGTCTTGCCAGTGACAAACGGCATGAAAGAAGGATGCGTTCTTGCTCCGACCCTGTTCAGTATGGTATTCTCTGCCATGCTGACAGATGCCTTCCGAGACTGTGAAGAAGGAATCCACATCAGGTTGTTCAACCTCAGGCGCCTGCATGCGAAGACAAAGGTGAATGAGACTGTCATCAGAGACTTCTTGTTTGCTGATCACAGTGCACTCAACGCCAGCACAGAGCAGAAGATGCAGCACGAAATGGACTGCTTCGCACAAGCCTGCAAAAACTTCGGTCTCACCGTCAGCACCAAAAAGACTGAAGTTATGTACCAGCTTGCCGCGGGAAAGCCGTAACAGGAGCCGTGCATCACGGTGAAGGGGTAGAACCTCAAGGCAGTCGACAACTTCACCAACCTGGGCAGTACACTCACTCGCGCAGTGAACATAGACACTGAGACACTGAGGTCAACAACAGGATCGCCAAAGCCAGCGCCGCCTTTGGGAGACTCCGTGAGAATGTCTGGGAGTGGAGAGGACTCAGCCTTACCACCAAACTGAAGGTTTACCGTGCAGTGGTCATTACCACCCTCCTCTACGCCAGCGATACCTGGACTGTCTACAGCAGACACGCCAAACAGCTCAACCACTTCCACCTGAGCTGTCTTCACAGACCTCCACATCAGGTGGCAGGACAAAGTCGCCGACATGGAAGTCCAGGAATAAGCTGGCCTCTGCCGCGTCTACACCCTCCTGCAGAAAGCACAAGCCAGGGGAGCTGGACATGTGGTCAGGATGCCAGACAGCCAACTGCCTAAGCAGCTGCTATAACAAGAACTGTGTCAGGGAAAGCACTCAGTCGGGGGACTGAAGAAACGCTAGAAGACTGCCTCAAAGCATCCCTCAGAGACCTGGACACTTGCTCTGGACCGTCTAGATTGGCGCAGCAATATCACTGCAGGAGCCCGTATAGCTGAAGCCAGGCACATCACTGAAGCGCAACAAAAGCGAGCTGTGTGCATGGCCCGAGCAGCATCAACTGCAACGACGACACCCACTCAATGGTGTCCCACATGTGGACGAGCCTTCAGGGCCCGGATTGGCCTCACCAGTCACCTCCGGACCCATAGCCACCGATGTCCCATTTGACTCTTGAAGCCTTAGTCATCTGCAACTCCGAAGGACTAACGGACGATATGCACGCTTCAGGATGAACAAACTATCAATGCGCAGACAAAATTAAGTCGCGTGTATGCATGTCTGTTTGGCTCTACATTTAACGTTGCACTTTGTCGTTGAAAGGTCGCCATCATCGTGACCATCAACGTCGTAATCAGAATCGTGATCACGATCGTGATAGAGATCGTGGCCGTGGTCGTGATCGTCATTGTCATCACATAATTTTTCATTTAAATGTGTTTTACCTACTTACTTCAGAAGCCGTTCCCTAACAGGCAATGACTGATGGTGCAAGTTAAAAGATAATGCTGTTACTTCTAATCAGAATAACATACAGTTTAGATGCGCTGTTTTGCGGCTTGTCATGTGTCACATTCCCGTCCAACTGATAATTGAAACGCACTCTGTAAAAGTTCAAAGACCACCGTATTAGGTATGATCCCTTCCGAGTACTCACCTATAACCCTGTAGACATCGTTGGCCCAGGGTCCTCCTTTGCCATTCCTGCATCGGTTTGATCGTCCGTATTTAGCAAACGTTCTATAAGCCCGTGGTCCTGATGCGCACCAGCCGCCATCTTGGATACCAATTAATGAGTAACCACGCTTTTTGGCAATCAAAGCGCACTTTCTTATGGCAAATGGTCGCCTCTTGTAGTTTCCTCTCAAAAGTGGACTTGCACCATCCAGTTGCGGAATGGCCCGGCGGGAAGTGTCCTTGAAGCAACCAATTCTCTGAACTGAAACGATATCCAAGGGAAAAAAATTATACAAGTACCCACATACATATAACCTTTCTTTAGTACTACAACAACACATGCATGTAGGTCTAACCTGCAAATAGCTTCGGCTAATCTAGGCGGGTCAGTAAAAATAGTTACACAAAAATGAAAGCGAAAAAGAAACAGAAGCAGAAAAGAGAAACGCTAAACACATATAGTAACAAATGGGACAAGAAAACTACATCAAGGATTAATGATTATAAATCAGAGTAAAAGATGCATATGGTAAAAGTGGAGATCTTAATTTATACTAGTTAACTACGTAAAAGTTTGATCTTTGAAATAATGGGGGAGACATCTATATACAAATCCTCTTCTATCACAACCGAGGACAGAATAGTTTGAATGTTATTCTTAAAATATTTCTTTGGTAGATCTCTAATTTTGCAATAAGTCCAACTGTACTTATTTTTACTGTGATATAATCAATATGGGGCTTCTAATTTGTACTCCGAGATACTTTACACACTCGTTGCACTCTAAAGGCACTTTCGCAATGATACTACTATCAAAAATGGTTACAACAGGTTGGAACAGTAGATTCTTTTGGTAAGGACGAAAAATAACAAATTTGGATTTTTTGACATTGAGTGTTAGCTTGTTTGATATTAACCAGAGAGGCAGTTTGTGTAATTCAATATTGACAATGCGAGATCTTTGTCAGCGAAAAGCATATTTGTATCGCCAGCAAACAGGCAGAAACTAAACTTTTGAGAGCAACAAGCAATGCCATTTACATATAAAAGAAACAAAAGCGGGCCTAACACAGATCCTTGAGGAACACTACAAGAGATAGCTGTTTTGTTGGACACGTGTGAGCCGACTTGTGTCGTTTGTGTTCTTTCTTTCAGATAAGATAAGAAACAGTCGTTTATTACACCTCGAAAACAGTTGTGATTAAGTTTCAGAAGTAGTATATCATGGTCAACTGTATCAAAGGCCTTTTTGAGGTCAATAAAAACTCCGCACGAAAATAAACGTTTGTCCAAGTTGTTTTGTACGGCATTAACAATGTCCGGAATCGCGTGTTGAATGGAATGTTCCTCTTGGAAGCCATACTGCGAGGGGTGCAGTAACTCAAATTCGTCAATAAAATGCTTCATCCTCTTACAAAATTTTCTCAAAGATCCTATTAAAATTCGATAACAACGATAATGGTCTGTAATTATTTCGATCTGTCTCATCATCTCCCTTAAAAATTGGAATAACTTTTGCCCTTTTAAGTTTTGAGGGATATGCTCCAAGCCTGATCGATGAATTAAAATTTCCTCTAAGAAAACAGAAACAAAATCACTTGCGCATTTTAGCGAAAAAGTAGGACAGGAATACAGACCGACGGCCTTGTGACTACGAATTGATAGAATAGTCCATTTCCGAGTTCACGTCAGCCTCTTTTTCAAAGCGAGTCCAAGTGCGAAAGCTTTGTGACGGTAATCAGTTCTACTTTGCATATAAATAAAACTTATTTTCGGAAGAAAGACTTCGCACTTAGACTCGTTTTAAAGACGAGGCTCAAGTGAACTCGGAAATTGCCTATTTCAAACTTTATCTTGACTGGGGTCACCGGCTCAAAACAAAACGAGGTATCTGGGGATTTGACATTAATCAGGAACTCTGTAAAATGGTTTGGTGACGAGGGTAGCTGATTAGCTAATACTAGCTAAACGTACTTCAGACATGCAGTTCTAATTTCAATAACCTAGGCCACAGCTGAATGTAGATTAAACCCGCAACATGGACATACTTAATTGGTTTACCAAAGAAAAAACTTCACTTACGAATTATTGACGAGGAAACTCTAATAGGTCGCACCGCTGAGAAAACAGAAGTAATAGGATAAGACAAAGATAAACTCAGTCAGTTCATAATACTCCTTAAAGCACTCAGACACTTTTTCCAGATCAATAAAAGTCAAACTCTCTGCCCATATTTCCTTACGTCTACGTCCTCCGCAGTAACCAAACAGTTTGTCTTTGTCATAACTTGGGGTGAGAGAGCACCAAGGACGCTTAGATCGAACCCTGGTGCAGCCGTTATATGTCCTGCCTTTGTAAATGAACGGGAAAACACAGCAGTTTCCAGTTGAGGAACGCGCACGACAGTAACCTGCGAAAATCAAACAGAAACACTTTATAACGTGCAGGTGTTGACAGCACTTTCAATTTCCATTTTCACAGGAGAAACATTTTGATGTTGCAAGTCAAAGAAACATTCATACCTCTTAAAACGTAAACATCATTAGCCCAAGGTCCACCTTTTCCATTTCTACAGTTCTTTGATTTTCCGTATCTGCCAAATGTCAAGTGCGCTCGTCTTGACGAAGCGCACCATCCTCCGTGTTGCAATGCGAACACTCTCATACCCCGCTTCATAGCAGCACTAGCACATTTTTGAATAGCGTACAGTCGACTGCGGTAGCTTCCACGCAAAAGTCGACTTTTGCCCTCCAGGGTAGAGATAGCACGCCGCGAGGTGTCTCTGAAGCATCCAATGCCCATTGCTAAGAGAAAAGAGAAAGAGAAGCTAAGTAGAAAATCCGGCGTTGGGACGTTAGGATAAACAACGACGCAAACCAAAATCTTACACAAAGTCCTTGACACTTTACTTTAGCCGAAGCGGAAAAAGGTATTCAGTACAAAACACGTGTACCTCTGTCGATTATACATAAATACCTCTTACGAACCGAGTTCGAAGGTCGTACTCGTTGTTACACTTCAGTTTATGGCTCGAATGCGAAGCACAAGGGCCATAAATTATCGTGGCGAAAAAAAGAAGTTCCAGTTTCTTAGAGTACTGACCGAGAAAACGAGGTTAGTAAGATGTTTATCGTAACTCTTGGAAATCGAAGTGGGGAAACACACTATGAAGTCAAGCGAGCCGTACTGTAGAATGTGATCCGCCAAATTGGCGGATTAGCGTACTGTCTGAGAGATGTAATAATATTTCCTAACTTGACTGTCCTTTTGTCCAGTGAGTTAGGGTGTGAGATGAAATGATTAGTTTGAGACGATTTTTTTCAACATTAGCATTGTAACTGAAGGATACCTACCTACTACTCCACTGGTTATCCTTACAGTTCGGCCTATATGGATAAAAGCGAAAAGACCATATTACTGTACTAAGGGAAGAGAGGAATAAATCACATACCTAGTCAATTGAACATATTTAGACTGCTCTTTCCCATGGTGTCTCGCGTCGTATTAAGTTTACAGTACCAAAGAATGGCATTATCTTCAGTGTACTTTTCAATCCAATAGAGATAACTTTAGAAAGCATATACACATACAACACACGGATCTCCCTAAATTGATTGATAACTTGAGCAGAACACATGGATTTCCCTAAATTGATTGATAACTTGAGCAGAGAAATAAGATATAAATTGAAGAAGCGATCCTCACACTTTCTGGACAATTTAAGCAATTGTCTCATATATGCACTTGAAAAATTCACGTGACTTCAACGGGGTTCGAACCCACGACCTCTGCGATGCCGGTGCAATGCTCTTACCAACTGAGCTATGAAGCCACACAGTTGAGAGCAGGTCAATTTGTTGGGGTCATGCGTGTTTTCCCGTGAAAGGAATGATGAATGAAAGAAATGATTGTGAAATGAGATAATTATTCATAATGATACACTATCGGCAATACATTGTTTTACGTTGCTTTCCTTGCTACGTCTCAGTTGATTGTGCTCACTCTGTGGTGGGCTCCTCCTAGAATGTTCTGCAGTTGGAATAGAATTTCATGGCCGGACCCGAAACCAAATTGTAGAATTGCACACATTTGCACATCCTACTGATGAGCAGTTACTGCATTCAGATATTTTCATTAGCTACAATCGATTGCGGTCTGTCGTCTTCGAATAAAGGATGTGACAATCCTTCACCATTGTCGAATTCATCTCTCTGGAGTTTTTTATCGCTATCAGCGTGGCCTTATTGAACACTAACCTGTGGGTTTAACTACTGGTTTGATAGGTTTGATTGGTCGACGGCCTGCAAGTGAGAATATCTACATTAGTACTACTTATTTATTTATATATGCACGGATGTAGTTATTCCTCCCTCCTTCGAATTCGTTCCCTCCCTCGCTTCCTTCTTTCCTTCTTCGCTCACCACGTTGCCGTTTCTCGTAGCCAATGAGTAAAATCTCTCCTAAAACTTTGCTTCCCCGGTCGACCTCACCACTGAAAATCAGATCACCTGGACACCACCCCGCATAGCCTCACTCAACCAACACCAAACTGATAACTATTGCCTTTTGAGAGCTTAGAAAAGAAAGCGTACCTCCACAGTAGCCCCATTTCCTGTCTCGATCGTAGTTCGATGTCAAGGCGCACCACGCCCGTTTGCTGTTTTTTCTTGTACAACCGTTGTATCGTCGGCCCTTGTAGATGAACGGCAGGGCACAGCAATAACGTGATGTTGTACGCTTTCGACACCCGCCTGTTTTAAAAAGGGCAAAGACCGATAAAAATAATCAACTGTCTGTCATTCCGTTTGGAAATGTAGAATGCTTCCGGTCTCTCAATGGAGTGAAATAGGTGAAAGCCACCTTTGCTGGGATTCTCTTGTATATTTGGGCATTCCTTGGTTACTATTGTGATTTCCACTGAACGGACCTGCCCACCAGGGCTTGGCCAATTTATCCCAGATAGGCAGTTTATTATTTTGTGTCACAGTAAACAAAGTTCGCTCAAAGCAACACCTTGCCAACAGTCATGAGCTCTTAGATAAGGAGCATAAAGTATAAATCGAAAACAAACAAACACATAAACAAACCAAACGAAATCAATAGCTTACCGGAAATCGTGTAAACGTCATTAGCCCACGGGCCGCCTTTGCCGTTCTTACACCGATTAGACGGTCCGTACTTCCTGTAGGTCAAGTGAGCTCTGGGCCCAGTAGCACACCATCCCTGGTGCTGTACAGCGAAAGCTCGGTAACCAAACTTCATGGCATAGAAAGCGCATTTCCTTATGGCATCAAATCGTTTTCTATAGTATCCGGTGAGTAACGGTGCCCGACCGTCTACTCCTGGGATTGCTCGGCGACCGGTGTCTTTGAAGCAACCGATCCTTCTGACTGTAAAAGGCAAAGAGAGCAAACTTCCCGTTTTAAAAGAGCCGAGGAACACCCTTACTTGAGCTTTTTGCTTATATTTATTTGGAATTACCTTTAATCTGAACAGTCGAATTTTCAATTGCTTATTCGCATACTCAGTTTAGAGCGGTTTTCAATAGAGTGTTATAAAACTTCGGTTACCTGCTTTTCTTTTCAACAGACACTTTGGATTCCTTTTGCCTACAACAGGCTTAACTGATTCCGGCAATTCAATGACTCAGCAGTGTCGTTGAGTCAATTAAGTGTCGTAAAACCACTACCATACATGAAGTAGTTACAGAGCCAATCATGTTCTGCAGGAAATACACCCTTCGACCAATCACAAATCGAAGTCTGATTTAACTGATTTAACTGAGTTAACTGATTCCGGCAATTCAATGACTCAGCAGTGTCGTTGAGTCAATTAAGTGTCGTAAAACCGCTACCATACATGAAGTAGTTACAAAGCCAATCACGTTCTGAAGGAAATACACCCTTCGACCAATCACAAATCGAAGTAATTCTCACCTTGGTTTTACTAGCCAATCAGAACGCAGAGCAAGTAAACGCAGCCGGCGCCAAGCGCGGGAAAGCGAATGCGAGTAAGTCGCAATTGCCTTTACTTTAACATCTGATTGGTTGAAAAGTTCGCGCGAGTTTTTTGATCCAATCATAGAAGAAACCAAAACCAAAGCAATTGCGTAATAATTATTACTTTCGACACTCAATTGAAAACTGCTCTAGGAAAACAAATTTAGTTCCCAGAAGAAATGGATGGATCTATGCTGAGCGTGTCATTTTCCTTTAGTCGGACTAGTCGGGCACTCCTGCCATCCATCCGGGACACCCTTTCACAAGGTTCTTTATATGACATACAAGCCTGGCACAGTCCTCTTTAGCTCTATCTTCCATGCCACCCAATATAAATGTTCTCTCTCCCCTAAGCTACTTTTCGTTGTTCTAGATGGCGGGACTGTGCTCACCCTCGGCGGGATTACGTCGTGTATACTTCGGTATTCCCAGGTTGTTACGGTGATTTTTAATAAACGCAGCGGATACTTCAACGGTTTATTACTTGCGCTGCAGCAAACAAAGCTCACTAAAAGCAACACCTTACCGACCGTTAGCAGCTTTAAAATAAGGAACGCGAAGCATGGAAGGAAATTTAGACATTTATTTGCGCACAGATAAAGTGACAAGACACAAGAGATTCGGTCAAAAATCAGGTGTCAGTGTAGAGCCCCGGCTAACCGTTGCAACGTTGTTGGCCAACATGTTAGAGCCGGTTTACCACACCATGTTGGATGACGTCGATCCAACATTTTCCGTTCTTTGTTAGACGCAACAACACTGGAACACTTAGCCGTGCATCCAACATCACCATCCAACAAATGTTGGCCAACTATGTTGAAACATTAAGCCAGGGCTTTAAAGGAAGTCACCGCTCCGAAGCCTTTCCGTGATCAGAAAGTTAAGGCCAATGCGCACGCGCAACAAAAGTCAGGTAAAAGAAGGAATAAGATAGATGTAGAAAGAAATTCACTTACTGACAACTCCAGTGGTAACTCTGATAGGTGGAGCTGCGAACAAAATATATTAAATGATTAACTGGGTGGCAAACATACTATACTAGGTCTTCCTGAAAACAAACAAACAAACAAACAAACAAACAAACAAAATGATATTCGAGGAATAGATGACCATAGATAGTATTTTTACTCAAAACGGAAACGACAATTTAACACTGAGAATGTGAGCTTTAAATAATTGCTCGCCACGCTCTGTCATCGCCAAGTGTTTGTTTGACACAAGCAGTGTCCTCAAGGAAATAACTTACGTCGTTTTCCTCCCCTGCACCACCCCCAGAGTCTGTTCCTACTGTAGTCGGGGGTGGTGTAGCACCAAGTCCTTCCGTTGCGATGCCTGGCGCAGCCGAAGTACCTGCGCCTTTGATACGTGAAGGGAACGCAACATTCTCCAGCGGTAGTGCGAGATCTGCAAGTCCCTACATTGGACAGAGTGCGACACAATTAAGAAGAAATAAAACAATGGACATGACTCCCAGGCTCTGGGGAATTAAGGAAGGATTAGGATTAGTTTTTTCCCCGGAATCTCGAGATGATGCCTAAGAGTGGATTTTAATGCGTCGAAATTGGCCTATTCACCACAACCCACAAGACCAGCGAATGAGATGTTGCAATAAAACAGGAACACACTTTACCTGAAATCCTGTACACGTCGTTCGCCCAGCCTCCACCTTTTCCGCCTCTGCACCTGTTGGATCGTCCATACCTTGCAAACGTTCTGAGAGCGTGTGGTCCTGACGCACACCAGCCGCCATGCTGGACGCCAATTATCGTGTAACCGCGCTGCACAGCCGCAAGAACGCACTTTTTGATGGCAAATTTCCGTCGCTGGTAGTTTCCTCGAAGAAGTCGGCTCTTTCCGTCCAACTGAGGAATTGCTCTTCTTGAGGTGTCTTTGAAACATCCAATTCTCTGGACTAAAGCAAACAAGACAGAGAATTGTCTCGATTTCCTTAACTTTCAACTCCTAATAGTGACTACAGATTTTATTCTGGGTGAGGCCAGATTATTTTACTCGTCACTGAATAGGGGACCTCTCTCGGAGTTAAAGGGGTAAAGCCTCACTCGGTCTTTTGTCTCGGTTTCTGGTCACAAAAGCAAGCTGTTCGTCTCGAGTATGCCACCAAAAGAACTGACCCTGAAGAGCTAAGAGAAGCAGTACAGACCTTGAAAGGCAGATACGGAGCGGCTAGGCCTTGTCTTTTTTAATGAAATGTTCCGTTCAAGCTATCAGGTATATCGGAAATGCAGTAGTTCTCAGTATTAGAGCAGTTTTCAGTCGAGTGTTGTAAAACCAAAAGCAAAGTAATTATTGAGCCAGTCACGTGTTCTAAAGGAAATGCACTCTCCAGCCAATCACAAATCGAAGTGATACATGACGTGGTTTTACTAGCCAATCAGAACGCAAAGCAAGTAAACGCAGCCGGCGCCAAGCGCGGGAAAATGAGAGTGATTAAGTCGCAATTAGTTCTTTTAGTTTTGCACCTGATTGGTTCGAAAGTTCGCGCAAGTTTTTTCATCCAATCATAGAACAAACTAAACGGAAATCAAAGGAATAACGTGACTAATTTTCGACACTCAATTGAAAACTGCTCTAAACAACTTCATAAGATAACCGAGAAACACCCCAGAAAACGTTCAATACAGAGTGCAGGATTTGCCGAGCAATAGTCAAAAAACGTGATCGACCTACTAATTCTTGAACTAACCTGTGATTAGAGGCGTAACTTTGATGACACGTGCTGTGAAAATAAAGTATTTTGTAGAGTCACACTTTCGTAAGGTGAGTAGTCTTTCAGTGATTGTATTTCTAGATCTACAACGTTTTACAATTCCGGAAAAGTTTTCCAAGACGATATTTCTGTTTTGTTTGTGGAAAAACCGCTCGGCTGAACTGAAGGCAAATAAGTACGGTATTGATAAGCAATTATGGCACCATTAGATCAATGTCAAATCATTCAGTCAGTCAGTCAAATGAAAAGCATTCTTATCATCCGTACCTTTCCTTCCACAGTAGCCATAAAGCTTATCTTTGTCGTAACTTGCAGTGAGTGCGCACCAGAAACGCCTGGAGCGAACTCTAGTGCAGCTATTGTATCTCTTTCCTCGGTAGACGAACGGGAAAACACAGCAGTTGCCCCGAGTTGTACGAGTGGTACAGGATCCTGTAATCAGCAGATGGATTAGTTAAGTGTAAGTTGTAAAAACAAACAAACAGTCAGTCAGTCAGTCAGTCAGTCAGTCAGTCAGTAAATCAATAAAAATCAACCAGAATCAATTGGTTTTCCCGCCATCAGGGGAGGCTACATTCATTCGCTTCAAGTTCTTATTGGTTCCTTTGCTTGTCTGTGCCTGCTGTAGTTAGCTTCAGAAATTACTTTACCGGGCTTTATAGTGCAATAGTCTATTAAAAGCCGTTCTAATACAAACCTCTCAGCACGTAAACACTATTAGCATAGGGTCCGCCTTTTCCATTCCTACACCTGTTCGTTCTTCCGTATCTGCCAAATGTCAGATGTGCTCTTCTAGCTGAGGCGCACCATCCTCCATTTTGTACTCCAAAGACGCGGTAGCGCCTCTTGGCAGCAGCCAAGGCGCATTTCCTAACAGCATCCCATCGCTTCTGGTAATTGCCTTTTAGGAGACGGCTTCTGCCTTCCAAGGGTGCTATCGCTCGCCTGGCAGTGTCTTTGAAGCAGCCGAAGGTGTAAGCTGTACGAAAATTGAATTCGCGTCAGCGTGCATTACAACCTTGTTATGTCACGCAATTTTAGGCAATTGCATCATTGTACTCGTCGAATGAGAAAAACATCACAGTGATCACTTACAACTGCGCAATAACACTAAAGAAATGCAACAAAGCCAGTGAATAGCATCGCTGGGCAAAAAAGGACAAGATTTAAACAGATTGCATTAAGGTGATTTAAACGTTCATTAAAATTCGCCTGAATAATGGTCATTCATGCTCAGCAAAGATTATTGCCCCCGCAGGGTTTTGGACCAGAGCCAAAAACCCGAGGGTGCAACAGAGTAGTCCTCGCGTATATAAAAAAGTAAGTAAAAAGAAATATTGGTAGTTGCTTGAAGAAACTAGGCCCGCAAGGTGGTATCGGGTAATTTTACAGTAAACCTGACCTTTGCGACGATTGTAAACAGCGGCTTCGGGTGGACTTACTTCAAACAATGGTCTCAGACCCTTTTTCAGGGCCCGCGCAGCAAGTTTTCTCCAAATTTTCTCCATCATGCTTTCTCAAGTTTTCTCTATCATGCTTACAAAATTATTTTTTGCTTTATTTTATTTATTTTCTTGCACAAAAGTGGGGCCCCCCAGTCCCTCCCCCTACACGCGGTCCCTGTTGTTGTTGTTTTTTTCCGCTAAGAGGATGAATAATTTCATCAGCATAGCTTACTCAACGCAACAAAATGTAGTAAACACTGGGTCCTTCAAATATAATAACTTCATTTAGTTGAATTAAATTATGTGATTTTTGTTTCGATTTTTAAAACCCATTCATCTGTGCCTGAAGGGCAACTTCGCACGAATATTCACTACAATGTTCACCGCATTCTTACCGGTAAGTCCTGTTGTTATCTTCCACACACGGACTGCAATAAAGAAAAAAATTTGATGCAGTTATGGATAACTTTCAGCAAGGTATTACTGTCACTGACTGGCGTTTTGACAACGTGAGTGGAAGTCATCTTCAAAGTCAAGTCAAGTCAAGATCCTTTGTTTTAAAACACAGGTTAAACGATCTGTGTATTGTCAGTGGATCGTATACGCCTTATTCCAAAATGGCCGCCGTTTTAACATTCTTTTGTTTTTATTCAAATTAGCCCTTTTGGTCTCGTTCAAGGTAAAATATTCTTTTCAATTTTGGGCTTAAGAACGAGGCCAAAAGGGCTAATTTGAATAAAAACAAAAGAATGTTAAAATGGCGACCATTTTGGAATAAGGTGTATAAGTTCTCTGGTCATTGACCAGACTGGTTTGTAGAAACGCAATGTCATTAGTCGACTTTCGGGTAAGCCGTGATGTTGTATAGGCCATGGAGACTGCGATCAGTTACTCGTGACTTGTGATTCCATTATTTTCCTTTCAGGAGTGAAATAAGCCTCAGTACGTGTCACACTAACGCCAAATCCGTGTAAAGGAAAGCTGATCACCGAGTGTCTGATTTTAGTCACAAACAAAGCGTACCTCGTGGAGGACGGATGTACGGTTTAAATGGTCTCGGAGGTTTGATACCTGTAAGAAAGAAAGGAAAAAAAAACAAAAACAAAAAACCAGCGTTTAGTTTTTACACTTTCTCTAACACAAAAATCGTCATCTCTTTTTTGAAACTCTTACGTCGACCACAGTATCCCCATTTCCTGTCTCGGTCGTAGTTAGGTGTCATCGCACACCATGGCCGTTTGCTGTTTCTTCTTGTGCAGCTGTTATAACGCTTTCCTTTGTAGATGAATGGGAATGCACAACAGTAACGCGATGTGGTACGTCTCCGGCATTTTCCTGTTGGAAGAGAAATTCAAAAGGACTTCTTTAAGAAAGCAATGCAAGCACACACATTTCCTTTTATACGTAAATGACGTTGCTTCCATGGTAGGTCGGGCAAACTGACAATACTGAGCCTCATTCTCAGCAGCACTGGGACAATATTGAAAGCAGAAGCAACATTGAAAGATCAACATATTTGACCACAGAACAACGAAATGTGGCTGATTATTGTAATACCAACTTTATAACCGGTTTATATAACGGCAATGGAAAAAATTCAGTTCAATGCATACTTCTCACCACATCACGGAAAGTTAAGTTATGAGAAGTGTCCGTGATGTAATTGGTAGAGGTCATGCAGCGAGAAAAGAAAGCTACAGTAGCTTCACTTGTCTAAACCAGGGATCGGATGGGTGGGCGAAATGGAACGCACAAACTAATAACGATCGAAGCAGAATGCCAGCAATTTAAGCAAAGAAGCTGCAGAAAAGCATCATAACAGAACAACCGAATCCCAGAAAATATGTCAAGGAATAAGAAAAAAATTGCGTCATGCGCAGTGAGAATGGTTGATTTTCTCATGCACTCTATAACGCTACTATTGCATACCAAAAAAGTGCTAAACCATCCAAAATTCTTTCAAATGAACTAACCTGTTATTTGGTAAACGTCATTAGCCCACGGGCCTCCTTTACCATTCTTACATCGATTGGTTCGTCCGTATTTGCTGTATGTCAGGTGAGCTCTAGGCCCAGTAGCACACCATCCCTGATGCTGCACAGCGAAGGCTCGGTAACCAAACCGCAGAGCAACCAAGGCACATCTCACGATGGCGTCTGCACGTTTTCTGTAGTAACCCGTAACCAATGGATTGCGACCATCCATTTGAGGCACAGCTCGTCTTCCAGTGTCTTTGAAACAACCCAGCGACTTGACTAAAGGAGAAAAAAATGTATTTACCTTCGGCGGAAATAAATTATCAGCCGCATCATCGTCAACAATATTATCACCATTTATCGCCATTATTAAGGTAATTTAACCGATGCTACTTCGTTCCCTTAAGCAAAAATTATGCACTAGCCTTGCAGCAAAATCCAGCACTTACTTTGAACGAACGGTGTAACTCTTGTAGGGCGAGCTAAGGAAGATAACACAAATAGTTAGTACAGACAACCTCGAGATACACGTTTAAAAAAGCAGAGCGAATTTTATGTAGCGCAAGATCAGAAAAGCAAAGAAAAGGTCTTCACAAGTACAAGCTGCAAAACGAACTACAGTGTAGAGGTCAATCGTAAATTGAAACCAAAAGGATAAAAGACAAAGAAGAAGACAAGGGAAAAAAACAAAGTAGTTAAAGTTATATAACCACAACTTTCAACAACAGAATATAGGAAACAAACAATGGTAAAACCACAATGCGTAAATCAAACAAACACAAATAAACTAGAAACAATGAGAGAATAAGTAAGACAAGAAAAGGTAGAAGAGGAAGAAAAACTGTTCACCAAAACTTGCAGGGAATAAACTAGGAAACAAATAACTAGAATTAAAATAAGCCGTCACAATTGATCGGTAAAATAAAATACAACAACGAAACACACACAAAAAAATAATGAAAAATGAACGAAACTCTCTTACGATTGTTTCCACCCCTGCAGTAGCCCCACTGTCTTCTATCTGGAGTGATGTAGCACCAACGCTGTCCTCGACTATTTTTAGCGCACGCGCTGTAAAGACGCCTGCCGTACTTGAAAGGGAACGCACAGCAGTTGCCTTTAGTAGTTTTCTGCTTGCATTTGCCTGAGAAAAACCGGACAATAAGTATAAGACTTGCTGAAAGAGGTCACTTACAGAGAAAATGATTATTACAGAAGAACTTCGCTTGGGAACATTTGTTTGTGGATGGTGGGGGCGGGGGCATGTCTCGAGAAATTCTCGAAAGGCCACTTGTAAAACTACAATCCGCTTATTTCGGGCCTATTTCGGGGAACACAATTTCCTCTGTACCTTCAAAAGTAAGACGTTTCAAGCCACGAAACTTTGCAATTACTTTGCTTTTTCTTCTCTTAAAAGCAAGTTAAAAGACCAGGCTTTTCAGGAAAGAGAGAAGGAATGGCAAGGTTTCATGCTTAGAAAAAAGTTTTCGTTTTTAAGATAGAGAGGGAATTGTGGCACCCGAAATGGGTCCGAAAAGTTTGGCGTCCTTTGAGAAATGCGCTACTGAAATCTGGCAGAAGAAAGTGGAGAGGTAAATGAAGATGTAAATACCTGAAATTCTGTAGACGTCATTAGCCCAGGGTCCTCCTTTGCCATTTCTGCATCTGTTTGATTTGCCATACTTTGCGAAGGTATACTGAGCCCGCGGTCCTGATGCACACCAGCCGCCATGTTGGACACCAAACATTGTGTATCCACGCTTCAAAGCCGCGTAGGCACATTTTTCAATTGCGAATTTTCGTCTCTGGTAGTTCCCTCTCAAAAGTACACTTTTGCCGTCCAGCTGTGGAATAGCTCTTCTACCCGTGTCTTTGAAGCAACCAATTCTTTGTACTACCGTTGACCAAAAAAAAAAAAATGCGACGTTAATGCTCTTCTCATTGCACAAAATATCTGGAAAAACACGACTTCTTGGAGGATGGTGATGCATTAGTGCTGTTGGTGATGCTCTCGCGTCAGGGGGGAAGGTCAAAACCCATTTTTAATACAGGTATCGTCATAGTTTAAAGCTTGAAAGTTTTGGAAATACGAGAAACTTCACATTGTAGTTTGCAGTAAACCTTCAAAAATTCATTTTTGTAAAGCACCACTTAACAATTAGACTAAGAGTTTGAGTTTTCTATGAGTCAATTAGATAGTCAACGAGGTGCCCAGCGCCCAGTTGGTTATCTGACTCATAGGAAACGAAAACGAGTAGTCTAATTGCTTTAGTAGAAATCCACTTACATACTACCTTCGAATTCATTAAAATTTTTATCGATTTTAAGATTTTAAGAAGCAACCATTGTTTTGTTTTTGTTCAAAACCCCTTCTTTTTTGCTGCTCACTAATCTATCACGCATTAGTATAAATCTCCTATCGTTCTATCACGAATGCCGTTCTCTGATTGGCTACGCTACTCGCTATCTATTCTGTGATAGATAGCGAGTAGCGGTTTTCAACAAAATGGCGGCCACTTCGTCGCGTTTTCGAAGTGTTTCGAAATGTTTGCGATGAGGATATATATAATTTACTTGTTTAGTTTTGAACGACTAGTAGATTTATACTAAAAGAATTAGATTATTCGCTCTCGATTTCTATGCATGATAGCTATCACGCGATAGAAATCTCGAGCTCATAATCTAATTGTTTAATAGATAGCGAGTAGCGAGCCAATCAGATTACAGGATTCGTGATAGTACGTGAGTGGATTTTTACTAATACTCAATATATAGCGAGTAACGAGCCAATCAGATGGTAGGATTCGTGATGGTATGTGACTGGATTTCTACTAATGCCCAATAGCTTCCATTCTAATGGGCTGTTTGCCGGATCTAGTTACTTCACCCGCCTGGATATCTCAGTGCAATGGTGCTGGGATGCAACAAAGCTAGCCTCGTTGGAGTTGGATCCCAACACGGCGTCGGAAAAGGACACGTCAGTAGGTCCCGCAAGGGCTCTACTGTCACATTTGAGGGCTCTATTAGAGGGTTTTCACATGACGTCACGGCGGCCATGTTGGTGTACCAGAACAATCCTCGGGGAAATCTATTTTTATGCAAATAATTTCTATTGTTTCAATAAGCCAATATGGCTGCAGGTCACGTGAGTGAAGACGCTCTATTCATAAACTGTAAACAGCCTTGACGAAAAATGCTGCTTAATAACGATGAATCGCGTGATCTTACTTTTGGATTCCATCGAAAAAATGAATGCAATGCAATAAACGGCGGCATACACGAAAACTTAAGTACCGTACAGCACGCCCAAAGGCAGAGAGGCCTGAGAGTAAACTTAAAAAGCGCATTTTACCATTAGATAGCGACATTGAAGCAGAGGGTTCATAAAATGACTTCATTCCTCAAATGAAACCGTATGAAACTAACTGACAAAGAGAAAAGTAACAAAAAAACTTACATCCAATATATGGTGTCATCTTTATCCGACGCACTGTTAAAAATACAAAGAATTGAAGATGAATTAATTATTATAGCACTGACTGATTGTGGCAAGCTTGTTTCATATCAGGCAGCAGATATCTGCAGGTTCAAAATCTTGGGAGAAACGTTTCTCAATTCCACTAGCTCGGTCTTGGGTCAAATGACTGCTAGTTTCGCAACGTTTTACGGAGGAGAGGACAAAAGGCAAAACATATAGTTTAGGGTCTGTGAAAAAAAATACTTTGGAGTTAGGTGCACTTTAAGCTATTAAAGGTCTCCAGAACTAGACGAAAATAACCATTAACTTCGTATATTCTAACGCACCTTTTCGAGGGCAGTAACCAAACACCTTATCTCTGTCATAATTCGGCGTATTTGCGCACCATGGGCGCCTGGAGTTGACTCTGGTGCAGCGGTTGTATCTCTTGCCGCGGTAGATAAAGGGGAACACGCAACAGTTGCCATTTGAGGAACGTGTGCGACAGGAACCTATTAAACACAAATAGAGAACCTGGTTAATTAAAAAAGATCGGCGCGAAAGTAAGGCAGTTTTCAACGAGTTGGTTGTAATGAAAATCAAAATTTGTTGTGTGATTGGTGGGTTTCTCCCGAGGTCATACGTCTGTTACGTAGGCTGCACCCTTTTTCTATGGAACAATCTTCCTGCTGCTCCTCGTGCAATTGAATCAATAGCATTTTAAAACGTAAACTAAAGACGCATTTGTTGGGGGCGGCGTTTTAGATTTTAGATTTGGATTGTACATTAAAGACCCAGTATTGCCCATTAGGCACTGTGCGCTGAGATCACTCGAAAAACAATAGACGCCTCGCTCCCGTGAAGACCAAAACAACAACAGAGGCGCGTGGAGCATAATACTGGGTCTTTAATTCAATTTCGGTTTAATTTAATTTAGATTATTTAGATATATTCGACTAATTTTATTAGTATTATGTTTATTCTTATAGTAATGCTTGTAAAGCGCTGTTGATCAGGATATGTAAACAGCGCTATAGAAGTTAAGAAATGATGATGATGATGATGGAGCTGATGATGATGATGATGATGATTAATTGGTTGTGTGATTGGTGGGTCTCTCCAGAGGTCATCAATAATCATAAGGAGAAAACAGTAAACCTGAACCGTAAGTGCTCTAAGTAATTGATACTTTGCCAGGAAATACAGTGCTTTTCACTACAGTGTCTTAAGTAATCTTGCAAATGATATTGCCTTGATTTTCCATTACTACCCGCTTCCTGATTGGCCAAGAAATCTCGCTCTTCTTTGTCAAACAATCAGAAACGAAACCAAAGCCAAATGCGACTTGGTTGCACGTGATTTTTTTGCTTAGCCCCGACTGCGCGAAATAAATAATCCAAATGATTGTAACAGGTGAATACCAACCCAACTGGCGGGTGAGAGACCAGTTAGCTAATTACAAGTGCAGTCGAGAAGTTGAAGCAGCCAGTGATCAGAGCTGGACTTGAACTTAGGACCTCCGGATTTGATCTTGGGCGCTGTATACACTCAGTCGCACTTCCTCCCAAGCCCACTTGGTTCCGATTATGTCACACTCACCTCTAAGCACATAAACATCATTACTCCACGGTCCTCCTTTTCCATTTCGACATTTCTTTGATACGCCATATCTGCGGTATGTTGCGAAAGCCCGTTTGGATGAAGCACACCATCCACCATGTTGCAATGCGAACATAGAGTAGCGTTTCTTATTTGCTGCTATAGCGCATTTCTGAAGAGCGTACTGCCGGCTCCGGTAAGATCCTTTTAAAAGGCGACTTTTGCCTTCCAAAGGCGCTATAGCTCGTCGGCCAGTATCTCTGAAGCAACCGATTCTGTATGCTGTAAAAGCAATGAAAAAGGCGTATTTTTCTAAAAGTCGATCCAAATGCTCGCTACAGTAGGTGTGGTCAAACTAACCAAGGTAATTGGTAACGTATGGTTATAGTAACGAGCCAATTACCTGAACATTAAAACAAATATTGCGAGGGAAATTGCGCAAAACGCTTCTTTTCCATGCGTTACTTTAATACGCAAAGGAGATTCAAACGGGGCAGCTGCTTGCCACCATACAATAGAGTATCGTGATTTTAACTTGACTCATTCGAGTTCAGCGAAACCCAGCTCAAACACCTTGCAGTATAAATCTTCCCTTGCCACATATTTGGTGTGAACAAAATTTGGAATTACTAAGAAGATCGTGATCCCTGGCTTTCTACGACGACATGGATCTATCTTG
>BLFK01000783.1:1642222-1694722 GCA_014634185.1 Astreopora myriophthalma | reverse complement strand
CATTTCAATGTTGCAATCACTTGACAGTGAGTGTCCACAAAGTGTGCTTCAACATTGAAAAAGGGGAAGGGGGTCGCTGTGGACGAAAATGGTGGGGGTTTTTTTCAGCTAGGAAAGGAGACCTATTAGAGAAAAAGTGTTTGTTTCGCTCAAATGTCTCAACACGTTTGTTCCTGATTGCTGCGTGCGCTCTTCCTGCTAGGCATTTCCCATTTGGGAAAGTTCCGTGATGAAGATTTTGGCTGTTTCGATACAACTTTCAATGTTGCGCTTGCAAAATGAAAAAAAGAAAACAAAAACTGCAGTTTTCATTGCCTTTTTTCGATAAAAGTTTGTTAGCGCAGTATTCACACTCCACCCTAATGCGCGAGTAAAATACAGCGACATTTTGTCCAATTAGCTTCAATTGTCAAAATAATTTCGCGATTGCTTTGGTTTTGCATATGTTTAACCCTTAATCACGTTATGTTGGAAATACAGCTTTCAGCCCAGCAGAGATCCAAGCAATTCAGGAGTTGGTTTTACTAGCCAATCAGAACGCAAGGCAGGTAAACGCAGCCGGCCCAAAGCTCGTGAAAACGAGAGAAAGTTGCAATGGGGTTTAGTTTTATTTCTGATTGCTTGGAAAGCTTTTTGATCGAATCATAGAGCAAAGCAGAAAAAAAAGCAATCGCTTCATTGTTTTCGACACTCAATTGAAAACTGCTTCAGTAATTCATTTAATTCATTGTGGTTTTTGGACACTCAACTGAAATTAATAAATTGACGTCAGTTTTTTTATGCGTTTGTTTTCTGATTGATGATAAATTGCGTCATATCATTGTCAAAAAAGTGGCTGTGCCGCAATAAGAGGACAGCCAATGAACGCGCGAGAATTTAGACAGTTATTGTAAAAACTGCTGTAGACAAGTATTTGGATTTGACGCGTACCTGATATCCTGTAGACGTCGTTAGCCCAGGGTCCTCCTTTGCCATTTTTACATGCCTTTGATCGCCCATACTTCGCGTACGTATACTGAGCCCGCGGTCCTGATGCACACCAGCCGCCATGTTGGATTCCCATCACTCGGTAACCACGCTTTAAGGCTTCGGAAGCACATTTTGCGATCGCACTGGCTCGTCGTTGGTAGTTTCCTCTCAGTAGGACGCTTGTTCCATCCATTTGCGGTATGGCTCGTCTAGAAGTGTCCCGGAAGCAACCCAGCTTTTGCACTGGAAATATCAGTTATGTCAAATGTTTAATATTCCATTTTCGAATTCAGTTTAGCCTCTTTTTCAAAGTGAGTCCTGGTGCTAAAGTTTAGTGCTGGAAATTAGTTATTAACATAATGGAAGAATATGAAAAAATAAGAAATGATGGAAATCATAACAATCGAAGAATAATGGAAATCATAACAATCGAAGAATAATAAAGACTGAACTCACTAAATTGACCTCGCTCCCAATGTGTGGCTTCATAGCTCAATTGGTAGAGCATCGCACCGGTATCGCGGAGGTCACGGGTTCGAATCCCGTTGAAGCCCTGATTTTTTCAGGCTTCTCCTTTCCAATTGCTTAAATTGGAAAATTAACTGCGATGATCATTCTTCACTTTCATCTACAACCGCAGTTCACATATGAATTATTTCATATATACTATACATCAATAAAGACTGTGTTGACACGTGTTCACGATGAGGAAAGGCAATTTGCAAGTGGCCTGTTCACGACAGTCAATTATGTGCCTAATTACTCATTTAAAGGTCAAGAAGGAAACTTGGTCGAATTGCAAATTTAACCGACTGAGAAACAGGCCCTTTGTACGGACCTAGTCACGTGCCTGGATCTCTGCATCTCTTTGCCGTGATGTTTCTGGGATGTAAACCTCTAGAGAGTCATTGTTCATCAATTTCAAATAGAGAAAAAAAAATCGTTTTCTAGCATTTTTCTTATCTTCTTCGCTGAAAAATGTTTTACCATTGCAACGTAGAATGCCTGACTGGAGTTGTATCCAAGCATGGCGTCGCCAAGTGACACGTGGCTAGATCCTACAAAGGGCCTACTGACTCGTAACACCACATGAAAGATCACACAGAGTTTGATGGCCTTTGCTTCAATAGCTACCACTACGTATCTTCAAACGTGGTTCAGATCCATGCAAAGATCTTTCATTTTGAGACAACTTTCATCAAAGATGAAAAGCAAATTTGCAAAAGCAGAAAACAGCAAACGTTTAAGTATTAAGATTAAACAAATTTAAACAAGCAAGGTGTAGGGAAAACTTCTTACATGCTATCGTTGGCGATATTTTGATGGTACGGCCTGTTTGAAGAAATCGAAATAATTAAATTAGTAATACAAAGTCGTAGCTTGTTGCATTGTGGTGCATGTTGCAACGAACCTCAAACCACAACCGTGGACAACTTCTTTATAGACAGCTGTGTTGTTCGTACAGCCGTATCAAATCCCCTCTGGTAAAACTGTGCCACAGTTAATTACTTGTTGCGAGTCACCTAAACGTCCGCCTGCTTACAACTACACATTCAAAAGCATTAACAATTCATAAGCCTAACAGCCTATCAAGACAGAGATAAAACGTCACGGCTATCAGCTTTAAAACCCGGTAAAACACTCCTGCTCGTTTAGCAAACAGTACATAATATAAGTCGTGGCAACATATCACGGTCGAAGAAAAAGGGAAAGAGGATGCTTTTGGGTTTAGGACTCCTTTACAGATTATCCTTTGTCCTTGTTTTGTCTTCCTAAGTGCCATAGATTGTAACAAATAAATAAAGAGACGAGATCCGACAATACTCGTTTCGATAACTATGGCGTGAATCATGTACCTCCGCCGCGACAATAGCTCCATTTTCTATCCCTGTCGTAGCTTGGTGTCAGACTACACCAAGCTCGTTTGCTGTTTCTTCTCGTACACCTGTAATACCGTCGGCGTTTGTAGACAAACGGGAATACGCAGCAATGGCCGCTAGACGCTTGCACACGACAGGATCCTGTGATTAGATGCAAAAAAAATTACTTAACGGTACCGCAAGACTGGGGACAAAGGCAGGGTAAACCGCAACAGCGTGAGCCAATTACTGCAGCCCACTGAGCTAACAGAGTAACTTCGTGATCCCCATTTTATTAGCAGACCACTGATGAAACTCTCAGCGACATCTTCGAACAATCGTCGGAGGGGCTCCGCGCCACCTTAACTGTTCCAAAAACCACAGGAAACCTACCTCTCAAAACGTAAACGTCATTAGCCCAAGGACCTCCTTTGCCATTCCTACATTTGTTATATTTTCCATATCGGGCATAAGTTCGATGGCCATTACGTGATGCGGCACACCATCCCCCATGCTGCACTGCAAACACCTTATATCTTCGTTTGTACGCAGCCTGGGCGCATTTCTGAATGGCGTATGCTCTGCTACGATAGCCTCCATTTAAAAGAAAGCTTCGTCCTTCCAGTGTTGAAATTGCCCGTCGTCCGGTATCTCTGTAGCATCCGACACTATACGCTAGTAAAGTAAAACAAGATGAACAGTAAGTTTTCAAATAATGTTGACATCAATATTTAGACATTTTAACGTGAGCACTGGATTTACAATAGGGAAAGTGATAGGTCAAATTGTAAACCCAAACACCTCTTTTCAAGGAAACTTTCTTTTACAATTGGCCCTGCTTAAAGACGAGATAATTTTTGCCGAAGTGTCATCGCAATTTGTCAAGGGAACGAAATTCCTTTACGGTTGTTTTCAGTTGAGTGCCTTAGAACAGTTTTCATTTGAGCAACGTAAAACCAACACCTACGAAATTAGAGAGACAATCACGCTGTGAAGGAAATACATCCTTCGGCCAACCACAAAAGGAAGTAATTCATGACTACGTTTTGCTAGCACATGACAACGAAATAGCAAGTAAGGCAGCCCGCGCTAAGCGCGGGAAAACGAGAGCGTCTAAGTCCCAACTGGTTTAATTTTGCTTCTGATTGGTCAAAGTCCGCGCGCTTGATCCAATCAACCAAAGCAATTGCGTCATTACTTCTGACGTCACGTTCAATTGTATTTGCTATGGCCAATCAGTATGGACTCAGACAGTGAAGTGAGCCAATCACAACTGAAGCAACTCAAGGCAATTGGATGTAGCCTCTCCCAAGTTAAGCGCGGGAAAAAGCATGCGAGCAAGCCTGGTGATTGGTCTCGTTTTTGCTGATTGGTTGAGGAAAATGATACGAGAGCTTTTGGCCGATCACGAAGGAAAACAAATTACAACGAAAGCAAATGCGAAGTTATTTTGCATATTAAATTGAAAATCGTTATACCAAGCAGATTGAATAAATGGCCAGGGTTTTATCGTTTATTTTGTTCATAGTAAACTTCTTTAAGGGCTTCTTCTTCGCCTACCGGAGGCAATAAAGTAACCATAGTTCGTAACGTATTCTATTTTGGATAGGTATGGGCAGGTAAACGAAGTAAGAGCCCTTTTACTAAGAACAAGAATGACCAACCGTTGGACACAATTTTGACGATACTATAGTAACAATGTATTAATATTGGCGATACTATATTAATATTGTACCTTTCAATCCAGGACTGATTCGCACCACGCGTCCTGTAAAAGAGACATTAAGAGGAAACAAAAAATATATGTTTGTGTATATGTGGGAAGCCAATGCGTTCTATGGAATATAATGATAAAGATGATACGATATTTTTCGGATATAACTTCCTGTGACGTTTTTCAAAAGAAATCTAAGGAATTTAACAAAAACACTTTAACTGCATTTCAACATTAAAAAAATTGTAGAGCTCACCACGGGGACGAGGCACCACGGGACGAGGTGGTCTGACAGGTCTACGGACTGCAAGAGACAAATTATAACGATCAACACATTCCATTGGGCAGAATCACAAAGACAGCCCAGATGTTTAAAGTTTGCATTTTTCCACAGCCAAACTTTCCTTCGCATTTCTACTGAGAACAACTTACAAAGGTACAACAAAGGTAAGGTTTTGAATGGCGAGTTAAGGACCAAAACTCTCAAATTTCTGTAACCAATGACGACGAGATAATGAAGCCTGTAAACTTATGAATTATACTTGAGGCAAATGCGCGAAAACAGAGTAAGGCCTATGCCACATCAGGCACTATTTTATGGCACCTTGCCTAGACATTTTGTGTATATCAAACACAATTTCTCGCGATATTTTTAGGTGTAGCAGCAAACTTTGCGGGAAGTAGAAGGTGGTTCAAGCAGGGTATTTTGCTTTCGGCATTGAATAAAATAGTTCTTTACCAAATTGGAATTACAAGTTTAAAAAGAAGAAAAAAAAAAGCAGAATACATACAGGCACAGTTGCCCCATTTTTTGTCTCGATCATAGTTGGGTGTCATGGCGCACCATGGACGATTGTGGTTCGCCTTTGTACAACTGTTGTAACGGCGTCCCTTGTAGATGAACGGGAAGGAGCAGCAGTAACGACTAGTTGTGCGTCTGCGGCAAGTTCCTGTGTTAAAAAATGCTTGAATTTAATGGCCGTTTCATACTTGGGAAGCTATCTATTGTGTTAGATCGAGGCGAACATTCGAGGAGAAAAACGGAAAATAAGTTTGCTACTTTTGCTAAGTTTTAGGGCGCATAAGAAGTGAATATTCCAGGAGAAAACGGCAAAATATGTTTGCTGTAGGCGAAGGCAATTATCTTAAAAGGGCAAAATTTTCGACGTTAGGAGGGCTTTAACACGTACCATACACCACGTAGATGTCATTAGCCCACGGGCCTCCTTTGCCATTCTTACATCGATTTGATCGTCCATACTTCCCGTATGTCAAGTGAGCTCTGGGCCCCGTAGCACACCATCCCTGGTGTTGTACAGCGAAGACTCGGTAGCCAAACTTCATGGCAACCAAGCCACATTTTAAGATGGCGTCTGCGCGTTTTCTATAGTAACCCGTAACCAATGGATTGCGACCATCCATTTGAGGCACAGCTCGTCTTCCAGTGTCTTTGAAACATCCCAGCGACTTGACTAAAGGAGAATAACTCGGCATTACAAGCTATAGAACAAGGACTCGATCTAATCTCTGTCGCTACTGTCGCGATTCTTGTACCATATATATATATATAAGCAGGCAAAGATTCTGTTTCGAGTGGCAAGAAATTGAAAGAGACGTGTGCTTACATGCTGCTCCAGAAATCCTGATCGGGGCAGCTGCCGAAAAAAAGCAAACAAGCAAACAAACAAACAAAACATAAACATTGGTTGGTCAAAGTTACCAAACACCCTAAGGCTGTACACCAAGTTCAAAATGAGAATGATAGCCCACCTCCCCCCATAAAAAAATCAACCCATAAGAACACAAAAGGAAGGAAGCACCTGTTATGCTTTAAATTTATCGAGATTTTTTTTCTATTCATTGTCAACATGACTGTGATAGAGATAACTACATGCTTTCAAAGCAAAGACGATGACCTCTTTTTTGCTGGTATTCTCGACTTTTACAAAAGCGACTTGAAGAGGCGATTTCAACGCTACAATGTTGGGCAAGAAAACCGAATAATAAAATAGTTGACGTCGTGTACAATGCGGCTGATGAGCGGCTGACGTTCTGCGCAATCGTTGCCATGCCCTTGCGTTGCCAGTTTTTATATTGACCTCAAGACCTTGCAACGCTGAAATCTTTCGCACACCCCATTGGACGCTATTTCCATGGGGACAGACTATGAATGAACGATGTTTCAGACACAAGTATCTCAAGACTGTAACTGTTCGTCAGTAGGATGCCTGATACCTTTAAGTAAACAAACAAGGAAAACTAGGTCTTACGCCTGGTTCCTCCCCTGCACCACCCCCACAGTTTGTTCCTGGGGTAGTCCGGAGTCATTGCGCACCATCTCCTCCCACGTCGAGTTCTTGCGCAACCGTTGTAATATCGCCCGCGGAACCTGAATGGGACACAGCAGTATCCTTTTGTTGTACGATATCTGCATTTCCCTACAAATTGATTCCAAAAGCAAAAAGAAAAAGCTAAATAAATGATGCGCAAATACGAAGTGACTTGAAAGTAAGTTCAGGCAAGGATCAAGGGAGGAGACAATTTGATCCCGGAAGCCGACCTAGTGTTCCGCCGAAATCCACTACATACGTTTATCGTAAACTGGTTTAAAAGATATCTTATTTACCAATGATTTAATTGTCAGTTTGTTATTGGACAGTCCAATAAGCCAATCACATTCAAAGTTGTATTTCAAATCTACCAATCGCAACCAAACTGGCCGGCTTTTTGCAAAATGGGTTGGACTCTTGTTCAAGCCTGCAATTTCAAGTTATAATCTTCATGGAAAGCACATCTTACCACTTCCGATCCCAAGCCACGACTTACGTCTTACGGACTTTATCCTGGCATTTATCTAGCAGAAAAAAAAAACCATGCAATACCTGAAATTCTGTAGACGTCGTTGGCCCAAGGTCCTCCTTTGCCACTCCTACATCTGTTGGATTTTCCATACTTTGCATAGGTATACTGAGCCCGTGGTCCTGATGCACACCAGCCGCCATGTTGGACACCTATCCATGAGTAGCCACGACGGCGCGCAGCCAACACGCATTTTTGGATGGCATATTTACGGCGTCGGTAGTTTCCGGTTACAAGGCGACTTTTACCATCCAGTTGAGGAATGGCTCTTCGCCACGTGTCCTTGAAACACCCTATTCTTTGAACTAAATCATAAAGTAAATATTTCATACGTTATTACCCAAAATTAAACCAGACAGATGTGGCTTAATTTAATGATGGATAAAAACGCAGAAAATTTCGAAGAACAAATTTATTTTTGCCAACTTACCTCTTAGTGATGGAGTGACCCTTATGGGTCGACCTAAAAAAATAATATATGAAACGTACATCAAGTAATAGCTGTGGTTACACAGAAAACTTCACCTAGGGACAAGTGAGGTTTCACTCGTAAAAATGACATTCAATTTGAAGGCATGGAACTGAGTATTAGCCATCAAAAATTTAAAGGCGAAGGGCAGTCCCAGCCTTTAGACAAGTTCTCGTGATATTTCCTGCGCTCTTCAGTGTGGAAAAACATGACTTGCATGATCTGATATTTAACAGATACTAAACTTACTGGTCTTGAAGCCATCAAGTCCTTGTTCAGACTAGTTGCTCGGGTCCGCTCTTCAGCCGGACACTGGCAACAGTTCGAACGTAACCTTTTAGCGCCCGAGCAAGAATCTCGACACAGTGTCTGAGCACAGGGATTACTTCACATGTGCACTGGTATGACCAGAGTTTTGTGAGTTTCGGAGACTTTTGTCCCCCTGCTATCCAGAGAACAAAATTGCGCGCACTGAATAGACAGACGTGCACTATCGCCCCAAAGCAAGGGGTCTGGACAATGCCCTTTCTAGTGCTCGGGCACAGTTCCCTGGCCAGGAAACCTTGTATGAAAGGGGCCTTATATTCAATACACCTACCGGTTACTCCACTGCAGTAGCTCCAGAGTCTGTCTCGATCGTAATTTGGCGTTAATGCGCACCATGCACGCGCAGCATTTCTCTTTGTACAGCGGTAGTATCGTTTACGTTTATAGATGAACGGGAACACGCAGCAGTTGCCATTTTTCGCTCGTGTACGACAGGACCCTAGGAGAGATGGTGTAGCGAAATAAACGTCACTCATTCGCGCGCAGCATTACAACTTGACGTGTGATACGAAAGTGTAAAGCCCCGGACGACAGGAACAAATTTCCGGTGGCAACTTGTGTATGACCATTTTCATTTGCTCTTGACCAAAAAAATATTTTCCTAAATATCATGTGGAAAAGGCGTGCCAGTTTTATCCCAAGATGCATTGCCAGTAAATTTCAATATTTACATTAATTTTATCGTTTAACTTAAGCAATTAATCATCAATTTGATTTCGTAGTGAAGAGACCTCTCGCGTTTCTGTGATTGAATTCCAGCCGAAATTTAACCGAGATTCTACTCACTTCCCTCTTCCCCGACTTAATCTTTCTTTCACAGGCTGTAAACCTAGTTTGCAAACTTCTGCGGCTTTCTTCCGAAGACAAGCACTTCACTTGTGCGCAGTTTATTCTACGCTAATTAACTAAATATTAATGGTAATATTTATCTGTTGTTATAATTATATTAATCTTATTATTTATATTATTGTTACTTTTTATTTTTTTTATTTGCATATCGACACACTTGGATATCTCGGTTTTTTCTGATTGTATTTCGTTGATTAATCCCTTAACTAATTTCAAAACGAGGAGCACAGGTGCTTCGCTACCCGCTACTTTTTGATACCTGCGGGTTGTGCAGGTTTACAGACCGTGAAATTTTGTGACTACATTAGAATTTTTTGATGGTTTGATTTTTTGCACACTCACAATTCAGACTGTGAGACCTAACTGCCCTAAGAGAACTCACCTTTCAAGAAATAAACATCATTTGCCCAAGGTCCACCTTTTCCGTTCCTGCACTTGTTGGATTTGCCGTATTTGCCATACGTTCGATAAGCAAAGCGCGACGCTGCACACCATCCCCCATGCTGCACTGCGAACACCCTGTAACCTCGCCTGATTGCTGCCAGAGCGCATTTTTGTATAGCGTATGGTCTGCTACGATAACTGCCTTTAAGAAGACGACTTTTGCCTTCCATGGTGGCTATGGCTCGGCGGCCTGTATCTCTGAAGCAGCCGATTCCCTTTGCTTATGTCGTTAAAAATAGAAGTGAATTGAATATTAAGTAAACAGTAAGCAATAGGCCATTTGATGGCGTCATTTTACTACCAAGACCAGAATGATTTGTAAAAATGCTTTTTACTCTTCAGGGAATAAGGAGACAATTGGTAAAACTTGCCTGACTTCAGAAGCTACTCAGTGCATTCTGGTCTTGGTAGTAAAATGACGCCATCATGCAAATAGCCTTTTCTTGCCAAACCTAAATGTTTTATCAGCGTTTAAAAGTTTGCTGATAGTATAAATACGTAATTGAAAAGATAATAACAAACATGTACCTTTTTTCCAATAAAGTGAATTTTTCAGGGGACACGTTCTTACCTACAAGTGCTCTCGTTATTTTGATCACTCTTCCTGCAAACCGAAAATATGTAACCTAAAAAATATGCTTAAGTATTTCTGTCTATTTAGGAACTGCACTTAGCCACCAATACAGCTGACAAGCGCTTTAGTAATGTGAAACAAATAATTAAAATCAAACATAATATACTTAAAAGGTTGTGACTAAAATCAGGTTGGACACTTTATGATGAATACATAAGACAATGATGACTCCAAAATCAGGTTTTTGTTTCACTTGAAAGCATATGAGGTGTGTCTTCACACTTCAAAATATAGACTAAGAAAAAACTAAAATATTGCGGCATCCACAGGCTAGAAGCATACTGTCTGGTAACTATATCTCTAGTCTGGCAAGGTGATGTTGAAAGAACCAGGAATTTTTAAGATTCTTTACATATTGCCCTGTAAGGTCGATTGGTCATAGTTCTCTTTTATGTATTTGTCATAAAGTGTCCAAGAGGCAGGAGGTCACTAGTTGACTACTTACAAAACATGACGAAGCGAAGTTATATTCGGAATCATCAAAGACAAATGTAGGTAGTGGTCTAAGTGGCATGAGAACCTCGGGATGCCGCATGCAAATAACTTAGTTACGCTGCCTGCCTCTGACAGGAGGTCGACTAGCAATAGAGTTATTTCAGTAGAGTTATGACTTAGAATTAGAGTTAACGACTGCCAAAATCCTGAATTCAAGATTTTGGACTGCCAAAATCCTGAATTCAACATTCTGGAAAGCCAAAACTAAATGAACCGACTTGACTCTTAAATCATGGTTTAGACCTAATCACTAAACTTTAAGCTAACCCTTCCAAAGTCATGAATTCAGGATTTTGGACGCTTAACTCTAACTCTATAAAAGTAACTCCATAAAAATAACTATGAATAGCCGTCCCCCTCTGACAGGGTCATCAGATCCGTCATTCCAAGGGGAGCAGTATTGGCATGACATTAAAGCAACCTCAGGATAATTGATAGTCAACCTCTGGAGTCAACTGTGTATAAGAAAATCTTCAAATGACATGCCTGTAAATAATTTTGCGAACGAGACAGAAAATTTTCTTGCCATCCAGATAAGTTCCAGCCAAAAACTCAATGAATAGTCGGTGGTAAGGGAATCGCCTTAAAGCGTAGAATACAAGTCGTGAAAGATTTGAAAGGGCAAGAAAAATTGAACAATTAAGTGGCAAGGCATGTGAAAACCAGTAACGAAAGTGGTCCTCGGTAGGAAACCTATTTAGACTTGTGCAGCCACCACGTTTTCGTAAGTCACCGGTGGACCCACTTGAATTGAAAATTCACAACGATGACTTGTGGCCGGGCTGACTGACAAACAAGGATGATAAACATCTATCGCCATGAACAATATGCGTACAATCTCAATTACGAAGCGTTGCCATATATTAGCTCCTAAAAGTATAGGGTTGTAGCGACTAGTCTTGGTCCTATCTGTTGAACACGGTGCCCACTTGCCACTTGCAGAACCCCTGGGGAATCCAACTACTGTTAATCCAGGGGGTGCCGAAGGTGGAGGGAATCGGAAAATGGATTAGGCTACTAACCAAAACTCATCGTTGGAAAGCAAACCGCTGTCATTTACAACAGTTGCAGACAGAAAACGTCTTTCTTACCTCGTGGAATTACCGGCCGTACAGGTCGAACAGGTCGGCGTCCTGAAGTAAGCAACAAAAAGAAGACTCGTTAACCTCCAGAATATATTCACCTATATAAACTAAATGTAGATGATGCTGAATAAGGTCTATTATCGTGAAATTTCTTTCGACACTGATCTGAAAAGCGCACTATGCACTTTCCCTACCTGCACAGTAGGCCCATTTCTTGTCTCGATCGTAGTTGGGTGTCAATGCGCACCAAGGCCGCTTACTATTTCTCGATGTGCACCCGTTATAACGGCGTCCTTTGTAAATGAACGGGAATATGCAGCAATGACGAGTTGTCGTTCGCTTTCTGCATGAACCTGAAAGCAATGTCGAGATACATGCACATAAGTTCAACAGCGCAGATGCTTAAGGGCTCTTATGCTCTTAAAGAGTAACTTCAGTTTGCTATGACCGAATTGAAATTCACCGCTCTAAGGGCATAGCACTGAAAAAGGTAAGCGTAAAGAACTTAAGCATAATGGACCCAACCAAAATGAGGCCCAGTGGAAACGAACACAACATGTTGGCACAACATCACCCAACAATGTTGGGTGCAGCATGTTGCGATCGTTTGTACACCACGTTGGGCAATGTTGCATGGGGTATGAAATCAGTCAAACTTTTAATCCAACATCAGCCCACATTTCTATTGCTTTCGTGATCGGTGAAACGTGTCGCAACGTGTTGCGTTCATTTGCACAATTCGGGCATCATTGCTGGACTTGCGTCTTTTTCACAAGGGGTACGGGGTGAATATCGATCCCAGATTCCCTTGCGGTGTACGGTTCACGCAGCATTGGCCAACACGTTGTGATCGTTTGAACAGCCGTGCCCAACATCGTGCAACATGACCCATGCCGTTTTAGGCGAAAGTCTGAACAGGTAGTTTTCTACAAGGTACTCTCAACTGAGAGTGGCTCTTGAAGGTGGACGATAGCTCAGCGCTAAAGTGTACCTGGGCAAAACAACTACAGATAAGATACCACACCAGCAGTGAAACAACAAACCTGACAAAAAGTAAACGTCATTTGCCCAAGGTCCTCCTTTGCCATTCCTGCATTTATTGGATCGTCCGTACTTCGCGTACGTCAAGTGAGCTCTAGGTCCAGTAGCACACCATCCCTGGTGCTGTACAGCGAAGGCTCGGTAGCCTAGCCTCTTCGCCGCTGCGGCGCACTTAATGATGGCGTACAATCGTCTTCGGTAGAAGTCTTTTACAAGCACGTCACGGCCATCCATCTGTGGGACAGCACGGTTACCAGTATCTCGGAAACAGCCGACACGCCTAGCTGCATTATTCAACAAAAAGAAAAGTAACATCAAGGGTTATTTGCGTGCATGTGTTATTTTCAATCTATGTTGAACACGAAGACTGAGAGACTAAGATTTCCCACTTTGCAGATACACCAGTTTTAAATTGAGCGTCGAAAGTACATACGCGATTGCCTAGGTTTTGCTTTGCTCTATGATTGGATGAAGAAAACTTGGGCGAACTTTTTAACCAATCAGATGCGAAACTAAACTAATTGCGTCATTCTCGTTTTCCCGCGCTTGGCGCCGGCGGCCTTTACTTGCTTTGCCTCCTGATTGGCCAGTAAAACTAAGTCGTGAATTACTTCGATTTGTGATTGGCTGAAGGGCGTCCAAAGCGTGATTGACTTTGTAATTACATTGCTTTTGGTCTTACGACACGCAAGGCGGCCATCTCGGATTCTATCGTTCTGCGAAAGATATCATGGGATCCCCAGGGGGCAAATTCATACACGTTGTGGGTATAAATTCGGTTTTCCATTGAAAATTTTCAAGCCACTTTGATTTTTACATCCTTTGTTTCACACCATATTTAATCTGACACAAAGGAAATACGAAAAGTGATCTGGTTTGAAAATGATTTAACTAAAACCAAATTTATACCCACGTTGTGTGCGAATTTGCCCCCTGGGCATCCCATAATATCTTTTTCAGAACAACAGAATTCAAGATGGCCGCCGTATCGGTAAAAAGGTCTATTGAAAACGGCTCTTATGCGAGTGCTAGGCCTTCCATACTATCCTTCAGGATTCTAAGGCTCTGGGCACCAAAATGTTCAACCAGGAGGCAAGGATGTTTTTGACCTTATTCCGAAACGTTTTCTTGCACCTGTTAGGCAAGATTTGCGTTCGCAACAATGTTTCCTGGTTGAGCCCGAAACACAATTAAGTAACGCTGAGGATCGCAGTATAGATTGTTTTCACATGACCTCAAAGCAATAATTACAATTTCCAAACTCGATGTTTTAGTATCTTTTAGTACTCACCTAGGACATTTGGTGTTACTCTTATTACCGAAGCTGTGGAAATAAAAGCCGTATCTTAGTTAATTGACAAGTCAGCAACTGCAACTGACTACTTGTATTTTATTTTGTACAACCCTCTCACAGACCTTACCTCGTTTTCATCAACTTTCGGTTCCCTACACAACTATACAGAAAAGGAGGTATTTTTCGATTTGAGGACCCCATTTTGGAACAACGTATTTGAAAAATAATGAATTTATCTCCCGGTCAAAAGAGCGTACTCGGAAAAAGATCTGCGCACATGTCTCGGGTTCTTTCCCTGGACTTTGTTGTCCACTTCCCTTGAAACCGACATTTCAAAAGTTCAATTCGACGTGGATTCGGTGAACGAACTGGCATTCTGTTGGGGCGCCATTGCTTCCGGATTCTCATAGAATTATTTCTCCAAGCGCTAAACTATGCAGTTTTTCGTTACACATCCTTGTTTACTTCAGCCCAGGAAGGACTACCTACTAGAGGTCGGTCAAATAAACAAACAAACTTACGTTTTTTTCCTCCCCTGCACCACCCCCAGAGTTTACTCTTTCTGTAGTCGGGGCTGATTGCACACCAGTATTTTCCACGTGAATTTCTTGCGCAACCGCTGTACCGGCGCCCACGATATGTGAATGGCACACAGCAGTATCCTTTAGTTGTGCGCCTTCTGCATCGACCTGGGGACATGGTTGAGAGAGAGGAATTATGAGGCTTAGATCATGATTCCCGCCTTTCAGTTAGGCCCTTAAGAGTTTCGATATGCAAAAGACAGACAACTTCACAATACGTTGTCTGAAGCACCTTGGAGATGTTTAGTTTACTAGCATTGTTTACGTCATTGAAAACCGCCGAGAAAACAAAGAATAAAAACAGAAAGAGGGAAACAAGAGCAACAACAACAAACAAACAAACGGCCAATCAGAAAGTTGCACCCGGTAAAGATGTGACTAAAAAGAACTAATAAAAGAGGCAGACAAGAAAAATTCCAAAATATATAATCTTCTCCAACCAAAGTGTAGGAAAGGGACAATTAAAATTGGCTAACCGACTACAACAGAGATGAAACAGAAAAACATGTTTGTAGAAAGTCAAGAAATTTGGACTGTACTCCAGAATTTCATTACAGAACCGTTCCAATCATTACAGGATAGTTTCTCCACAGTACCTATCGACAAGAAGATCACCACGAGCTCTCACAGAACCATAGCACATGTGCACGGAAACTTAAAGCTTCATGTAATCTCAACGAAAAGTACATCTGACGATTTCCTACAATGTCTATACACATAGATTTTATGTATACTTCATAGCTGGAATTATTTACCTATCAGTCTATAAACATCATTAGCCCAGGGCCCTCCCTTGCCATTTTTACATTTGTTGGAGCGTCCATACTTCGCATAGGTGTACTGAGCCCGCGGTCCTGATGCACACCAGCCGCCATGTTGGATTGCGAACATCTTGAAGCCAAATCGACCGGCATCCAGAGCGCATTTTTGTATGGCAAGTTTGCGTCGTTGGTAATTTCCACGTAGAAGTCGGCTTCTTCCATCTCTCTGTGGGATGGCTCTGCGAGATGTGTCCCTGAAGCATCCGACCCTTTGAACTAATTCAATTATCTCGTTGTTGACGAAGGTTTATTAATTTGTTTACTTATTTATGTATTTGTATTTTATAAAGGAATATCCAGTTCAACAGGGCTGCTTTAAACTTACTTCGAAAATTTATATTACTGAGACGAATAGAAGGAATAGATGAATCGTAAAGTTCTCTTGAATGCACTCGATCTATATGAATGCGTCACCCGGTTCCGAAAGACATTTCTCATGGAAGGTCCTTCCCTTTACGGTCCGGAGGAAAAAAAGTTCCGGCTTTTTCCCAGGACTGGAAAAAAAATGTAGCAAGTTTGTAGATTTTACTCTGGCTAATGGCAACTGATCTTACTCGTCAGTGGCGGCCTTCTTGACAGTTAATGGGCTTAGACACAGTACTTACGAATGAATAATCCTGGGACCTTGATGGCAGGGGCTTTAGAAGAAACAGATTTAAAAAAACCAAAACAAAACAAAACAGACATTAGACAAAATTGACAGCCAAGCCAACAACTTCAAACAGCACAAATACGGCGTGGTTTCGTCAATAAAGTCGAATAGCACAAAACAAGATACTTCAGCCATGGTTGGTTATGCTTAACTATGGTTTAGCGCAAGCTTTGTCCATAACTCAACCGAAAACCAGTTTCACCAGTATACAACGGCTCTGGAACTCGAGAGCACTTGACGCGACTGAATGTTGCAAAAGCAGTTTTTCAGGGGCTGGCTGACTGAACATTTCTTACGGAAGCACGAATGTTCTTGACCTGATTCAGAGGTATTTTCTTACGTCCGCAATAATGCATATCTCATTTAGCCTGGAAACATCTCCACGCGCAAAGACGAAACCGCAAAGCCTCGTTCCCGACCCCAAAATCCCAGAAACCGATGCCCAACTTTCCCTGCGTTTCACAAGTCGATAAAGACAGTGCGGCGGAAGAGTTCGCTTTGTAAATCAGGAGCGGATCTTAGGTGGTCTACATATAAAGATCACATTGGGTGAAACCAGACTTCTGCGTCCAAGAGAAAGATGACCCCCACTTAAGTAATTGTTTTCACACCAACCGCTGGCCTCTGATAAGGCTTCAACCGATGTTATCCAAACCTAATCGACCATCTTCTCAAGAATAACTTTTCTCCACAAGAGAGTCCCAAGATACAACCATACCTCTGCAGTTGCCCCATTTCTTGTCTTCGTCGTAATTTGCTGTTACAGAACACCACAGACGATTGTGCCTCGCCTTTGTACAGCTGTTATAACGACGGCCTTTGTAGATGAACGGGAAGGAGCAGCATTCGTTACGAGTTGTTCGGGTAGAACACGATCCTATGAGTAAAAGCAGGAGACAAAAGTTAAAGCGCACTTGTCAAGTAATTTACACTACTGAGCAAAGATATCCTTCACAAGCGTCCTTGATCAAAAACTATCATGCCAGTTTTTGAACAAAGACACTTTTGAACGGGAAATTTGTCATATTTTTCCAATTACACTGCCAAGGAAAACGGGTTGAGGAAAACTTGCTAGCGTAAATGAGGCTTTAAACCTGTTGTTTTGTGGCGCTCCTATTGCCGTTGCCGTCCACATTCTGAAATTCCCTATTACTGACCGAGCGCACGGCATTTGGGACTTTGGTTAAATGAACTGACTCAATACAGTCACTTGCCTTTCAAAACATAGACGTCGTTTGCCCAGGGTCCACCTTTGTAATTTCTACACCGGTTCGTTCTGCCGTACTTGGCGTATGTCCTATAAGCTGTGCGCGATGACGCACACCATCCCCCATGCTGCACTGCGAACACTCTGTAGCCCCGCCTCGCTGCAGCCAAAGCACATTTCCTAATGGCGTCCTTCCTCCTCCTATAATTTCCCGTTAGAATCCTACTCTTGCCTTCCATGGTCGGTATAGCTCGTCTACCAGTGTCTTTGAAACAGCCCAAAATCCTAGCTGTTAACAAGAGATGCGTTTCACGTTAGCTTCAGTACTGTTCCATACAAAAACTCAGAATAAATCTGAATGCGACCTCTAACACACACCTTAAACCTACCGAACACAAAAAAACTTCCACTGCGCCAAAGAGAGCGAAAGGCTACGATGGTTGGGAGAGCAATTTTAACTTATTGTACCGTGCGAAGACTCAAACTTTAAACGATACCTCCAAACGTTGCCTTAAAACCTCATACATAAAGTTGTAAGTGTGTAAGGCTAGCTTACGTTTTTCTGGTCATAGTTTGTAAACGAAGGAAGATCTGTCAAAACAACGGAATGAAGAATGGGCCTTTCCGAAAAATACCATGACATTCAACAAACGCTTCAAACCTCGCATTCAAGAGTGGCGCACATTTAGATATCTTTTGTTAGCTTTGTTAGTGGCACGAGAGAATTTTAGATCTTGCAAGCGTAGTCCACGCATCTGCATTCTACTATCGAATTTGCATGCGTGTGTATAAAACCAACAGCCCGGTCAGTTTCAATAGCGACGCAAGTACAAACCCAAGGTACAAGCCGGCTCTTTGTGTTTGCGTCGCCATCGAACCGGCCAGGCTTTAGATGAATATGAACAAGACCAAACTTTCTCAAAAATATATAAATTCATTAGGTAATAATCATAATTATAAACAACAAAAATACTAATAAATAAATAAATAATAAACAACAACAAAAATAACAATAACAGCAATAATGATGATCATGATGATAATAAATAAATAAATAAATAATTTAAATGAAACTTTTTGCTTTCCGCTTTCCTTTGTTTTAAATTCTAACTGGTCTTCATTTCCGTCTCTTTTGCAGAACATGCCTCACACTCTCCTTCATAAATTCTCCCATGCTTCAGCGTTAAGAAACCTTATGAATGCGAGGCATATGCTGCACAATGTACAATATCATGGTATTCTCTGATAGGGCCCATCTTCAAATGGCTATTGAATAGAAATTTTTATGAAAGAGCAATTTTACTCACCTTGCAGTCCTTTTGTGACCCAAAATTTCATTCCTGTGACGAACAAAGTTCATGTACTTTAGCCGTTATGCGCACGCGCATATTTACATGACTGAAATGCACATGTAATGGTTTGCAAATCGAAGAAATACATTGATCATAGCATTTGTTTGGCGTGTGAAGGCGACACAAATTACAGCAAGAATAAAGTTAATTTTTCACTAACCTCTGGCTGGCGGAATGACCGCTGGAGGTGGTTTAATAGGACGCCCTAGGAGGATTACAAATTTAGAAGTTTAGAAGCCCTCAATTCTACAAACATCACCACAGGACAACGCAAACGCCCGCTTATAGGCTTTGCCACGGACGTACAAGTTCGGGGATGCAGGGATGGCGCAGTGGTGAGAGCACTCGCCTCCCACCGATGTGGCCCGGGTTCGATTCCCAGACTCGGCGTCATATGTGGGTTGAGTTCAGTTGGTTCTCTACTCTGCATCGAGAGGTTTTCTCCGGGTACTCCGGTTTCCCCTCTCCTCAAAAACCAACATTTGATTTGAGTTAATTGTTAATTTCAGTTTACAGTGTCCCCAATTAGTGCTCCGGCGCTAGAACGATTAGACATTTAAATAAAGTTCCTTTCCTTTCCTTTCCTTTTTTCGTAAGCCGGGGATTTGGTGTGGTCTTATACAGGAGGGGGCTTATCGATGGTACAAAAATTTCCGTTGAAATGAAGACGATATATATTACGCCTAACAGGCGAAATTTTGACAGTTTGTAAGAAAGTACTTGTAGATTCATGGTGTCTGTTGTGGTTCAGTTTACATTTTTTCCCGCTTCAAAATCTTCAAAATTTTCTGGTTCAAACTCAGTGGTAGATTTACAGTGCATCAGTTGTGGTTCAGTTCAAAATGTTCCTGATTGAAAATGTTTTAAATCAGTTTAACTCTTTGGAACAACAGAGCATGAAAAAGAAACTGGCTTGAAAAAATTTCAACCAGAAATACATTTGAACCACAACATACGATCCCTCCCCTTTTCAGTTCTTTGGACGATTCACATGATCGACGATTACAGTCGCGCGAGCGGGATGCTGATGTACACGAAATTAATATCCTTGGATTGTCTTTAGCGAGATGTATAGCCTCAGTTATACGCCTATGAGGACTTATTCCTCTAAAGGAAACAAAATCATTATTTCAACGTCTTGTGAAGAGAAATTCATTGCCACAAAAAGCTATATCTTACCACCAGCACAGTAGCCCCACTTCTTGTCTCGATCGTAGTTAGGTGTCATGGCGCACCAAGGCCGCTTGCTGTTTCTTCTCGTGCAACTGTTGTAACGACGGCCTTTGTAGATGAACGGGAACGCACAGCAGTACTTGCTTGTGGTTCTTTTCCGGCAGAAACCTTCAAAACAAAAAAAATATATTGTGTGGATAAAAGCACAATACTTGGCAACTTTACTGCTCAGATAAGGGTTAACTTTACAATCTTCAAGTCGACGACAGAAATTAAGCCCTTTCTCTGCACTTCTTTACTTCTCCAACGTATATGCAGCCTTTAACGGCTCGCTTGTTTAAAACAGGCCAGGCAAACTCCTCAGGAAATAGCTAGATTTTGCCCGTGACTGCGTTTAGAATTAAAATAAACAGTGGAAATATTTAGTCTGCAGTGCTGGTGTGCATCGCGAGAGGACGGCAAAGAAAAGTGTATTTTCCGTAATATCGGATTAGCCAGAGGGATCCAGACTAGGGAGTCTAAAATAACTAGGAGGCTGGGCGTGGGCGCAAAGTAAAACAGATGCCGTCGGAGAAAGGGAAGAAGATTTTGTCTTTCGGTGCCCCCTTTACTAGCCCCTGAAACGCTAGGTCCAGAAAATCGAAATATGAAAAACCATAAGTGAAATGAATGTCATTAGCCCACAGGCCATGAAAGTAAACATACCTCTTATGCGGTAAACTTCGTTAGCCCACGGGCCTCCTTTACCATTCTTACATCGATTGGTTCGTCCGTACTTCCTGTATGTCAAGTGAGCTCTAGGCCCAGTTGCACACCATCCCTGATGCTGCACAGCGAATACTGACCAGCGGTACTTCATAGCGACCAATGCGCATTTTAAGATGGCATCCGCTCTTTTCCTGTAATAACCTTTCACTAAGATATTTCGTCCGTCCATTTGAGGGATGGCTCTTCGACCCCTGTCCTGCCAACAACCCAACGATCGAACTGAAAGTAAAATGATACAAAAAAATCCCTGAATTCTCGCTGCCTGCATACAACCAACCAACCAACCAATACCAGGTAATGGGGTTCCAGACAAGACAAATCTTAAGGGCTCTCCGCTTTGCCATCATGATAGTTTTATGGGCGAAACGATATTTCCTTTAATCAAGCTAATGAAAAATTGAGAGTAAAATTATATTCAGGCCGTCATTCAGATACACAATTCAGTGAAAAGCGATGAAATCAAAATGTAGTCAAAACTTACAAAAACAAAGATCAGTAGCCTAGACAAGCACACCAAAGAATATTAAAAAAACTACTCACTGAGTACGCCATTAATCCTTATTGGAGCTGAAAAAAAAAAGACTTTCAATGAGTTACATCTATGGAGGTCAACATATACTATCTTTATAGTGGATATTTTACTGGAAATTGAGCCACTCATAGATTCCATGCGATACTTCATCCGGGATCTGAGTGGCGTCTTTTCTGTGTGGCAATCTTGCGAGTATCGTATCGTTAACTAGCGCTACGATTCCCGCCTTTTCCAGCTTTGTTGAATGTCACATATTTGGTATAACCAGAAGTCTGGCAAATATAACATGACACGCTGGCGCAAAAAGATGAATTTTATGGTCTCATGTTCCTGCCACTCAAAGAAAATTCCATTTTCGTCGGCGTGTAATATCCCCTCTATACTGATGATCAAGCTGCGAGAAATTTTAAGGATACTTTAGTTTAAGTGTCAAACTGGAAAACTTGAGAGGTTTTACTTACGGTTCCAAATTTGTTACAACTGAAGCACCATAAGATGCACTTGAATGGAGTCATTAAAGGAATAAAATTGTCAATAGTTCGCTTCCAAAATGAAATAACAAGATAATTTTTCGCCAGGATCCCTTCAAGATGCTCTTTCCGAATACCTAAAATATCCCATAATATTCATTTTCGTGCTTTCATACTGTGTCAACCGTAGCTCTCTCGACCCCCCCCCCCTCTAAAAATTAGCAGGGTTGTCCAATACAGCTGCACAATGACATTCATCAGACTTTCTCCCCCTTATCCTAATCCTAACCCGAGGGGACACTTTGTGACGTCCATGAAATTAACGATGAATCTCATTATGTAGCTATATTGGACAAGTGTGCTGTTACGTGTAACTTGTGGAAGCAATAACAGAGTCGTACCTCGCCCTCCGCGACAGTAGCCCCACTGTTTGCCACGCTTGTAGTCAGGAGTGATTGCACACCACGGTTTTCCGCGCCGCGTTCTGGCACAACGGTTATAACGCCGCCCACGGTATACAAACGGGAAAACGCAACAGAAGCCGTTTGTAGCTCTATTCCGGCATTTACCTAACAAAAAAAAAACAAAAACAAAAACAAACAAACAAAAAACAAAATCATCATCATGCAGGCGTAAAAATCGACCAACTCGATGAAAAGGACTAACTCGTATACTTAGATTGGAATGAGGGAGTAACTTTCACTCTTCGAGTCAACAGAAAGTTCCAGCACGAAATTTACCCCCAAAGGCAAACGTCAGATTCCAGTTTACGTTTCGGCCTTAAAATGACTTAAAATTAATGCTATTGAAAAAATGCTTTAACAATATGCAATTTGAAACTTCGTTTACATCTTGGTTACATCTTTTTTCATCTCAGTTTGATGACCACGAAACTTGACGCCATTCTCGAGTCCCGTGAAATACGAAAGTGTTCCGTGTAACAGTACAAAAAACACAGTGGAAGCTCTCTTGCCTGAAAAAAAAAAAAACCCATTCAATTGAACTTTCCACGCAAACCCTGTATTTTCACATTCCCATAAGCGGCTGGCTCTAGTAACCGACTGTTTTTCCGCTTTCCGAGGATATTTACTGTATGAAGGAGGATATCTACGTTACGGATGAGGAGGTTTACCTTACGAAAGTTTATTTACGGTTGTAACTAAGAAATGACTTCTCACCAATGGCGTTTGGAGTCATTTTGAAATCGCATACCTACGACCCTGTAGACATCGTTTGCCCAGGGTCCTCCTTTTCCGTTTCTGCATCTGTTAGATTTGCCATACTTTGCGAAGGTAAATTGAGCCCGTGGTCCTGACGCGCACCAGCCGCCATCTTGAACTGCCATGATCGAGTATCCCGACCTAATGGCTGAGTAAGCACATTTCTCGATGGCCTTCTTTCGTCTTTTGTAACTTCCTTTCAAGAGCGTAGACTTCCCGTCGAGCTGAGGGACAGCTCTACGGCCGGTGTCTTTGTAGCAACCAATTCGTTGCACTGCAACAACGAAGTGAGGTGAGTCAGCAAATTAAAAGAAGAAAATAGTATCAGAACAATTAAAGACATGGGAAGAAAATAATGTTTAAGATAGAGAGGGAATTGGTACTATAAGGGAGGGGAGCGAAGGGAAGAGAAAGGAGAAGTAGGGTAGGGTAGGGTAGGGTAGGGTAAAAAACAAAAACAAAACAACAACAACTAGTCCACTGCGTGGTCCAGTTGGTCAAAGCCTGATTAAGCTAACCCTGGGTTAGAGGGAACTTTGATTCCAGTTTATTTACCAATCAACAAAAATGTTCCCGAAAAATTTTGCTTGTCTCTTTTGACTTACACTTTTCTTCCCTTTTAGTCTAAAATCACCTTTTGAGAGTGTTTTCAGAGGGCGAAATGAAAACGTCGGGTACTTTTTAATCGAGGGTTAGCTTTAATCGGCTTTCAAACAACCGGCCTCACAGTGGGGTTGGGAACTTAAAGGGAACCAATGGCGTTATAACATTAACACCTCAAATTGCTCCAAACTTCTCACAGAATCCAGATAAATATGTGAAATCTTATAGATCGCAACCGTTTTCCAGAAAATTGACTTGAAACTTCGCACTTTTAGCCTTGGAACATGCAATGATCTATGGGATTGATGACGTTTTTCGCCTCCCTGGCTCCCCAAATCTCCTTCCAGCTTTGTTGCTGTTTTGATGTTTTCATTGCACAAATGTAGGCTTTTATCCTGGAGCCAGAATATTCTTCTGAGGAAGAGCAACCAGGAGATGACAACGGCGAGGAAAATGAATTGATGGTATTAGAAATTGAAGAAAGTCTACGTGAGGTCTTTAAAAATACCCACCGGCGAAATAGCATATGTGTGTGCTGTTTGAAATTGAAAAGTCTCGGAAAGATGACCGAAGGAAAGTTTCACCCAATTGAGTGGGTATTTATTGGAACTATGTATGTTATTCTTAAAAGCCCAGCGTTTTGGGATCTCATAACAAATTCTTGATACCGTTTATAGACCGCATGGTAGGACCATATTTTTAGGTTTTTAATTTCCGCTGCTGTTCTCGAACGCTTCTGTCATTGCTACCCACTGATGAGCTTACAGTGCCCGAAAGAATTATCACTGCGTAACACAATTTATTGGTGAATGATATCAATATAAAAATTATAGCTTCACGCGCTAAAATTTAGCGTGTTTTCGCCAAAAGAAATACTACAAATTGTTGCAAAAATCGCCAACAGGGGGCCGTAAAACGTCATCAATCCCATAGATCATTGCGTGTTCCAAGATGGCGGCTACCAGTGAACTCGCCAGGCTAAAAGTGCGAAGTTTGAAGTCAATTTTCTGGAAAATTGTTGCGACCTATAAGATTTTACATATTTATCTGGATTCTGTGAGAGGTTTGGAGCAATTTGAGGTATCAATGTTACAACGCCATTGGTTCCCTTTAAGATAGCCAAGGCACAATTTCTGTAGAAATACGAGCAGATTCGGCAGAATAAAATGCCGCTTTTACGGGAACAATCTGTCAAAGCCTAGCTTGGGGCAGAAAGGGAAAGAGACAGGAATAGTGGGGTACGGCAGAGAAATGAAGGATAGAGAAAAAGAAAGAGCATTGAATAAAGAAAGAACTGAGGTACATTGTGCTATCACTGTTGGTACTTACGTCTAAACGGTGGTGTCAGTCTTATCTTGGGAACTGTTGGAAAAAATGCAAGCGGGTCTTCATAAACCAGGGTTCGTACTCTTTTGAGCTTTTTAAATTCCATGACTTTCCATGACCTTTTTGAGTTTTCCATGACCTAAAGTTCAGCTGTCGCTTTCGAAAATTGTCAAAAGTATCCTTGTTTTAGGGTATTTCTTGACATAACTCGCCTTTGCGACTTATTGATGATGGTGTAAGGTGTAATGCGCCAGCGAAAAAGATGGCATGCTAGTTGTTTGGCAACGGGCAGAGGAACAACTGAAAAGGAAATCAAGGTCCCAGACAGGAATCAAACCTCCGACCTCCTTTATTTTATTGTGTCTTCACTTCGACATAGGCAATAATTTTTTTCCACGATCGACAACTCAATTGCACGACTTCCCAGGCCTGGAGAATGAAATTCTTAAATTCCGTTACTGGGAGGGTGGCCTCATGGTTAGAGTACTCGACTCCGGATCGAGTGGTCCAGGCTCGGGTCCTGGTTGTGGACATTGTGTTGTGTTCTTGGGCAAGACACTTTACTCTCACGGTGCCTCTCTCCACCCACGTGTATAAATGGGTACTGGCGAAATGCTGGGGGTAACCCTGCGATGGACTACCATCCCATCCAGGGGGGAGTAGAAATACTCCTAGTCGCTTCATGCTACGAAACCGGAGATAAGCGCCGGCCTGATGGGCATCCTGGCTCGTAAGCAGAGACTTTACCTTTCCTATCAAAATGCGTTTTCATTCTTGTGCAAAGTAAAAGTAATTACCACCAGAAAACTTTGACACTTGGACTCGCTTTGATAAAGAGGCTGACGTTAACTCCGAAATAGCCTATTGAACCATACACGTCAGAGGGAGCGCTTTACATTCAATCGAGTGTCGAAAGTAATTAGACATTTGCCTTGGTTTTGGTTTTCTCTAGGCTTGGATCGTAAAACTTGCGGAAACTTTTTAACCAGTCATATGCAAAACATAAACCAATTGCGACTGAGTCAATCTTGTTTTCCCGCCGTTTGGCTTGGCGCCGGCTGCCTTTGTTTTGCGTTCTGATTGGCGAGTAAAACCGAGTCGTGAGTAACCTCGATTTGGGGTGGGCTGAAGGGCGTATTTCCTTCTTGTGATTGGTCTTGTTATTTACTTTGGTTTTGATTTTGGTTTTGGTTTTGCTACAGTTCATTGAAAAACGCTCCGTTACCTCGTGAAAACGTACTTACCTCCTCCTCCACGTGGGCAGTAACCCCACAGTTTATCAACATCGTAATTCGGAGTAGTGGCACACCAAGCACCCTTGGGAGAATTCACTCTGGTGCAGCTGTTGTATCGTCTTCCCTTATAAATGAACGGGAAAACGCAGCAAAAATTGCTCGTAGTTCGCTTACTGCATGAACCTGGGGGATACAAATGTAATTCAAAGGATAAGATAACGCATCATTTTTATCTTAAGTCTTTGTCACACCAGATTTTTTTTCCCGCAACCTATTTCACGGTTTTGTGTGCATACAGCTTAAGACGAGAAGGATTGTTCAATGGAACATCCCCACGTGCCATAAACACTTCTCGCAATGCTGCCGCAGCCGTTGAGGGGCGGTTCTACTCAAGTTCCGCGCATTTCTCCCAAAGCTGCAACAAAGTTTTCAAACGTTACGCCGCCCCGTGACCGACATATTTCTTGCAACTTGTATCTCAACGTTCTCCTGTATAAGCCCATGAAATTGCTCCTACTTGCGCATGTGACCGTCGAGAGCGACGCAGGTCGAAGCAAAAGTTTCCTCGTTTAATACCAGTACCACTACCAGAAAGATCCTGGCACGGGGGCCAAGTTCAACTTTTTGCATGTCAACTGGATACAGAAAAAATATGACGCTAGCATGATCCACCTTTTGGGACCTTCCTAGTGCAAGGATTCTCCTCCTTCCATGCAAACAGCCTTCACATGACCTTTCAAGTCAAACGAACCCAAAGATATTTTCTTTCGCAGAACTAAAATTTCATGATCTTAAAACCGACACATATCTTTTGCCTTTTCTCCTCAAATTTCTGCTTTTAATACGCCGTAGAACTAAGCAAAACTTGCAATCATTTGACGCACGTGCGAGCTAATGAGGGGCATAGGTCTATTCCTGAAATGAGGCCAAGAACTGCTTTGCAATGCAAACATTCTTTCAAAACTGGAATGCAAAGTGGTTTACGACGTCATTTCAGGAACAGACCCATGTCTCTCACTAGCTCGGCCGTGGACCAAATGACTGCCAGTTTTGTTAACTTTACATAACTTGTGCGGCCCATTAAATGTGAAATCTAGAGAAGAACAAGCAAAATCTTGAGTTAGGGCACTTTAAAGGAGGAGCTCTAACCGCAGCGAGAGGAAGAAGGGTGTTTCAATTGTACAAACCTCTCAGAACATAAACATCGTTGGCCCCAGGGCCTCCCTTCCAGCGAGCGCACCTATTGGTTCTTCCGTATCTTCTGTAGGTAAGGTGAGCAGTCTTGGTAGAAGCACACCAGCCGCCATCTTGGACAGCAAACACTGGAAAACCACGCCTTGCGGCCGCCAAGGCACATTTCTGTAAGGCGTATCGTCTTCTTTTGTAGTTTCCCTTTAGAAGGCGGCTTCGACCTTCTAACGGATTTATCGCTCGTCGAATAGTGTCTTTAAAGCAGCCAATAATTTGTGCTGAAATGCAAACGTTGGTAAAGGAAAGAAGCTAGTTCATTGAACTCAAGGGCGACTGTTTTAAATGGTCTGTGCTGTTTTAAAGAGTAGAAATGATGTCGGTCGGATAAACCAAAGCCAGTAAGTATAATGTATAACCTACCAACTTTATTTTAGTTTGGACAAACTGAAGTTGTACAATCAAAACAAACTTGATTGCGCTGTCTTCGGCCTTTCCGAGCAAGCGAACCTTTCCGAACCTTTCCGAGCCTTTCCGGCCTTTCCGAGCAACTGAGCTGTCTTCGGCCTTTCCGAGCAACCAAAATTTAAGCCTTTAACGACTTCAGTATAGCCTCCTTCGCATAATTCACACGAAACATGCATTTAACTACTCAGGACAGTCTGATAATCAAGAAAACTCACCGTATAAATTGGTAGTGATCCTGAATTTTCTCCCTGGAAGTTAAGAATTATTATGCTTAAGAAACTCTCGATTGCGAGACTTTCGTTACCCAGCTCGATTAGCTTAATACTAGTTATTCAGGTTTATTTCTTAGTTTAATAGTTATTAGCCTCATTTTAGTTCTGAAAAGAAAACAAATAAAAACCGTGTTTAAACGACTCACTAAAACACAAGTTTGTATCGCTAGGTAGCAAATATAGTCTTCACAGAGCACCGTAATACGAACGCCACAAATTGAAAGCCTTTAAAAGAAAAAATATCTCCTTCAATCATCACGTTTTCCTCTCATATTTAATACACCAGACCACCACATCAAAGTGACCATCTGTTCTTTTTCCAGGTGTAGATTTAGCGTCCTTTAAATTTGAGAGAACGATTCAAAATTCCACCCGATTAAAAAAATAATAATGTCAGACACTGTGGGTATTATAGAGATCTTTGAAATTAATCACGGGTTGAAATCTTAATTTAAAGACAAGCTAGAGCGTTTACTGCAAAATGCACAACTTCATACACCCGGGTGTCGCGTAGTGTACTTTGTGCCACTTACGAGGCTAACGATATCCCGGAAATCGATATCGTGATTTCCGCCTTACACTGCCGCTGACGGGAAAAAACTATTGTCTGTGTAATAAAACGAAGACTACTTGGTCACCTGAAGATATGAATTTTATTTTCTGTTGTTGAAAAGCATGTTTCTCACACGCTGCCCTCCTTTGCAAAGTATTGTTTTTATCGCCGGAAAATATAACTCAGTCACCTCTTGGCACCACCGGGTGAACTAGTCATCAATGAAATGATGAGCCCACGTCAAGTTTTCAACTCGGAGCGTGTTACTATAAATAGATACTTCACTTACCTCCTGTAGGCAATATAGGTCTTGGCGGACGAACAGGACGCTTTCCTAAGATAACAATTTTTAACCAGTTAACTTAGCGTGACGTTTGGGGACCGGATACGCCGAGATATTTCTTCAATTGCGACTTATAAGGTAAGTTTATATCATGCACGTCTAAAATCACGAGCACCTAACTGTGGATCATAATGTTGTTGAATGAGCTGATGGTGTAAGCAAACAACCCTTATTTTTCGTTAATTATTTAATTGATTGATTAATTAATTAATTAATTATTTTTTTGGCCTTCCATAAAATGCATTCGGATGCTGTAAAACGGTTAGTTGTGCATTTACTTTTTAGCATATCGAGTTACCATGCACTCAGAAAGTTTGGAAATCACTACAAAAAAGTTTGAGGAGCCCGAATAGTAAATTACGCTTCTCTCGTGCTCTCGAAACTTCCACCACACATCATGTCTCCATATACTCACCCTCAAGCACTGGCCATTTGTGAATTGCTCCTTACAAAGAATATCCAAAGTTAGCAGTAGCCAATAAGCCATTTTCGAGTTCACCTCAGCCTCTTTGTCAAAGCGGGTCCAAGCGCAGGGTCTTTCCTATGAATATTGGTTTTCATTCCTATGTAATGTAAAACTAGTTACCATCGCAAACATTTTCCACTTGGACACGCTTTGGAAATGAGGCTGAGGTGGACTAGGGAATCGCTTCTTGTACCTCCGCAAACTCCCCGTCCAATAGTTCCCACGAGAGACGGCAGATTCCTGAATCCTGCCGTCAGCACTTGGCGCCCATTTCCTGCTGCTATTTGTAGCAACTGCCCTCTATTGTATTTTCGACCAATTCCCACCGCGTAACATTTGATGTTCCTCCCACGAAACTGTTTCCCTGGGCCAACAACACTGTCGTATGATCGCCCGTCAGTCATCACTATGGCAACCTTAAAGATGGAGGCAATGTTTGTGGTAAATAACATTCGGTCCGCTGAATCGCACTGCGCATGTTCAACGTGCACACGAAAGCAACACCATGTTCAACCTGCATATGAAAGCCAGTTTTGTAAGACGGCCGCAAACCATTTAACAACAAAAACATCACCTTGCGAACTCCTCGGCGCGCATATCTGAACACCTTGTTCAAAGTATACCGCATGGCATATCCGGTCTTAGTGCCGCCCCTGGGATAACGAATACGGTTGATGGCACCCAGGATCTGTGATTTGCGACGATATCGTCGAAAGCCGAAGACCAGCCGAGGTCTGGACGAGAATAACACGGCGGCAATCCGAGTTTGTCCACTGTTCGTGTTAAATTGGCGGATGACTGCTCTGACGAAGTTGAGGCATCTTTGGAAGTTTCCTCTGCCGTATGCTTCAATGCTTCCTGAACCATCGATGATGAAGGCCAAGTCGAGCCGGGCACGGCAAACTGTGTGAGTGAGTGAGAGAGAGAGAGAGAGAGAGAGAGAGAGAGAGAGAGAGAGAGAGAGAGAGAGAGAGAGAGAGAGAGACAACATTTAGATTAAAAGTCGACGGTGTCAACCTCTGTTAAATCTTTCTTCTAGCTCGGTGATTAAAAAAAAAAGACAAATTATGCCTTCTTTTCTTTCGCGCTCGTCAACCCAGACATTTTTAAATTCCAGAAGTGTCCGTGCGCCAACTAGTAGATCAAACCAAGCAAATGGCAAAAGCTTTCGCATTTTACTTTACTCTCTCCTTCCAAAACACCAGGACCCAGTTGTTAGAAGGGTGGAAAGCGCTATCCACTGCATGAAGCACTATCCACTGGATATCTGATACAATACTAAACAATTAGATTATGAGCTCGAGATTTCTATCGCGTGACTATCACGCATAGAAATCTCGAGCGAATGATCTAATTGTTTTAGTATAAATCTACTAGTCGTTCAAAACTAAACAAGTAAATTATCTATATCCTCATCGCAGACACTTCGAAACACTTCGAAAACGCGACGAAGTGGCCACCATTTTGTTGAAAACCGCTACTCGCTATCTATCACAGAATAGATAGCGAGTAGCGTAGCCAATCAGAGAACGGCATTCGCGATAGAACGCCAGTAGATTTATACTAAAAATTTATAGACTGCTCCCCTAGAGGGGATTTTCAGGGCCAGATTACAAAAATGTCCGGGGGACTTTTTCCTTGACTGCAATGCAGTTTACAGTTATCGAGGAACGAAACAGGTGCTCCCGTATCTAAGTAACCCGGCCACGACACCGGGAATACGCCCCTAGACAATGGTTTTCCAAGCGCTTAAGGGCGCGGAAATACGAGCAACACCTTTGCCAAACGTGTTGCGCAACACGTCTTCTCCTTTCCCCAGCTTGTTACGCAATAAAAATAATGCTGCAGGTTGGGAAAAAAAATTGTGCAAAAAGAGAATCGAATTCTATTTTTTGCACATTTTTTTTTATATGTTGCGCGTTTTACCACCTCCCATGAAAAATGTCCCGCAACGCTGTTATCACTGTTGCGCGACAAGCATATTGCCGAATGCATATTGCAAGAATGTTGCCACTCGTATTTACGCGCCTTCATCCGCTGGATAGTGATTCATCCGGTGGATGGAGTTATCCACCTTTTGACCAACCAAGGCCTGATTTACGTGAATAGCTATAAATGACTTACCCCTTCCAGGCGGCAATGGCCTTGGCGGACGAATAGGTCGCGCACCTGAAATGACAAATTTACAACAGCCAGTTTTACACTCAGTAACTATCAAATTTCCCGTGGGCTGATTGGTTTATTTGCATTCTCAATACGAGTTTATCTAAGAAGCTGAATTACAGTTTCATGCCGTTGGCTCTTAAGCTGTGCCTCATCGCCTGAACACTCGACACTTCAGACACCATATTGAAAGCGGTATCCAGTCTAAGGCCGTGGACAGAACTTCATGCCAGCCCACATATAGAACGCAAAGCATTGCTGACTATTGTTACCATAGCTATCTATGTAACCATTATTTTGATCACAACATTTTACTTTTACTTTACATTATCTATTTATTTATACACGGTAAACATTAATAAAGAAAACTAATTGCAACAACACTGTTTTACAAGATTGCCGTGTGGGAGCCCGACTGACAATTGCCGTAAAATTTGTCAAGTTCCCTTTTAAAATACCCAAGAGAGTCTGATTTTCCTAAATTTACGGCTGGGCTATTCCATAGTAGCGCCCCGCTGTAGCCCATCGTACGCTTACAATAGTTCATGCGAGGCTTGGGCAGGTTTAGTTTAATCTCAGAATCTCTTAAGTTATACGGTGTACTACGGACGCTAAATAAATCCTAAATAAAAACATTTCATTTCAGTGCAGGGGAGAGAAACCAACAAACTCAGCCCACATATGACGCCGACACCGGGACCGAACCTGGACCACATTGGTGGAAGGCGAGCGCTCTCACCACTGTGCCAACCCTGCGCCCTAAATTGAAGCTAGAGTGATCATGGCAGTAGGCTACCACGTTGATCTACCACGGCGCCACACGTCAATTACTAGGGAGTTTACGAAGCGACAACGCCGAGGGCAACTAGAACGCCACAAAGCGATAGCTTTAGTGAGCAAAAACAATGACTCTGCACACTCTGCACGTGCGTTTTACATTTTGGTACATTCCTTTGTCGTCATCTCCTAAATAACCACGTGAAATGCCCAAATTTAAGGTTCTGTGGAAGGCATTAGCACATGATGATGAGTTTTTAGTTCTCTCTCTCTACGCTTGTAACCCGCTCATAGTAGTTAAACTTCTCGACAGTTATGATACATTTAAAATGCGGAACGACATGAAATAGTTTCTTAGTGATACCTATAACCGACGCAACCTTGTATTTTTAAATGTCGTCCTTATAGCGATCCTCGTCGTCGTTAAGTAAATTCCCTCTTAGAAACCCCAGGAAAATGGTAAGCAACCCTTAACGTTCTTCCCAAACGGAAATTACGGAACTTTTGGGAAGTGGTAAACAACCGAAGCCTTCTCGTACCTCCACAAGCTCCACGTCCGATAGTTCCCACGATCGACCGCAGGTTTCTGAACCGTGCCGTGAGCACTTGGCTTCGGCTTCCGCTTGTTATTTGCAACAGCTGTCGCCTGTTGAACCTTCGACCAATTCCCACCGCGTAACACTTGATGTTTTTCCGACGAAACAGTTGACCAGGACTAGCAACATTGTCGAAGGATTTCCCGTCAGTCATCACTATGGCAACCTAAAAGATCGAGGCAATGCCCACAGTAAATAAGGGTAGATTCTCTTGGGACTATTCTGGAATAAGAATACACGGAATGGTCGGTCTACCTGTACTTCTGGGACATATTCCGTTCTCGGGATGAACGGAACAACATTCAAATTTTGCTTATTCTGCTCCCGACAGCACATCGAACGGAATGAACCGAATACAGAATACGCGTCCTGCTGCGAAGATTTTGGCGCGAAAATCATGCGCGGTCGCCGAAATGCCAGTCTTAGTCGTGTCCAGACTATTCCGAGCGTTTGTTTTCAGGTCACCTCCTCAATAACCATTCCGCTTTTCGGAATACCCTATTCCACTCATTCTGTTAATCCTAAACCGGAATAGGAATAAACAGAATTGCCCCAAAAGAATGCACCCTAACATACAACACGTATTTTTTTAAGAAGCAATACTCACAGGGTATGAGTATCAGCATCAGTATCAGTTTCAAAGAATTCACAGGAAAAAAACTTCACCTTGCTAACTCCTCGGCGTGCATATCTGAACACCCGGGAGTAAGTATACCGCATGGCATATCCGGTCTTAGTGCCTCCCCTGGGGTAACGAATGCGGTTGATCGCATTCAGGATCTGTGACTTACGACGATATCGTCGAAAGTCGAAGATCAGCCGAGGTCTGGACGAGAATAACACGACGGCAATCCGAGTTTGTCCACTGTCCGTATTAAATTGGCGGACAACTGCCTTGACGAAGTTGAGGCATCTTCGGAAGTTTCCTCTGCCATAGGCCTCAATGCTTCCTGAACCATCAATGACGAAAGCCAAGTCGAGGCGGGCTCTGCAGACTAAAAAAAAGTACAATAAATAAGCCAGGTCGCTTTCTCTCCTCTGGCTCAATTGCATTACGTCATCCTAAAGCTTTTTCAGGGCCATGTCGTTCGAAGCGCTAATACTGTATAGACACCTTTTGTTGTCATGGTATTTATCCCGGTTTAAATGTGACTCTTCTTCCCATAACTCGGCTTTCAATAACAGGAGGCTAGAGGTAGCCTTCACTTGGGCCGGTTGATATTTCGGTAGGTAAAAGACAAGCCAGAAATGCCTCTGCCCTCCAAGGCTAGACTAAGTCTTATTTAATTCTTCATCAACGCGGCGCTTCGAAGTCGGATCGCAAAGACAACTTAGGATTGTCCCTTATGTATCAACATGAATGACCTATCCGATTTCAAATGTAGTTTTCCTTCTTGATAAAGTTCCAACTAAAATGATAAAAACGTTAAGACACGCGGCGGAAATACGTTGCACGAGAAAAAAGAAAAAGTGAATCCTTAAGGAACTGCCCTTACGGACAGAGTGCCCCAAACGACTTACCTCTCAGATGGCAAACAATCAACATCAGATAGCTTTTGAGAGATTGGGCAGCGATATATAAAACAAACCAAGCTTTTTCAAACTTAAGCCCAAATCAAATGCTAAGAGGCGTTCGACATGGTACAGTAGGTGTTCTTTGCAGTTTATCAATGAAATCTACTTCAAAGTACTATTGTTATAGAATTTTTTTTACCCGTGAACATATAGAGAAAAAGCTTACCTCCACCAGGCGGCCGGGGTGGAATTGGTCGAGGGGCTGGAAAAAAATAACAGCTCTTAACTACGACGACAGTGTGGAGCACTGCAAAGGCCCAACTTTAAAGAGTCTAGTACTATAACTTAAAGCAACTAACATCGCGGTACCGGCACGGTGAACTTCTTGTATCCCTGGGGCCGTGGAGACTTCATTCGTCTTGACATTCTCGTTCCCAGAGCCCCTGGCCCTGTCAGCTGCTGTACGCTGGGTACGAGGACACACGATGATTACGGAAGTCCACGAATGGACTTCCGGTGTTCTCGATGTATGAAGTCTTGAAATGTCCACAACACGAGAAAAAATGGCTGTTTCCAGCGATACGTTCGCTGAAATACTTGCGAACGTTTGTGTCTCCTTAATTTGCAATCGTTCGCAAGTATTTCACCGAACTTATCGCTGGCAACCGCCATTTTTTCGCATATTGTGGACATTTCAAGACTTTATACATCGAAAACGCTGGAAGTCCATTCTGGGACTTCCGTAATCATCCTGTGTTTCCGGAGCGAACCGGTCCTCGTGCCCAGCCTACAGACTACAATGGCTAAGAGGGCCACGTGGATAGAAAATGGAAACAGGGTTGGGATATTCCTAATGGAAATTCGTGTTCCACTTGCATGTTTCAGATGTTTCCTCCTAGCTTCAGGTCTTTTGTGGCCCTCACGGTTGTACCTAATCGCTGTACCTGAGCCGCTCTCTTGAAACTGGTATCCAGTCAAGCGCCGGGGGCGCGGCAATCCGGAAATTTAAGGATATCTGATGAAACACTCTTCTTCGTGTTTGATATATTACTTCCTGTTACTTGTAATTAATTTCAGATGAAAGTGAAATAAAGACTGATTGATTGATTGATTGATTGATTGAATGAATGAATGAATGTAAACAACCCGTGATGTTCTTCCCGAAAGGAAATTCCCAACCAAAATATCCGGAAAATTTCCGCACAAGGTAAGCAAGGTAAGTCTTCTCGTACCTCTACAAACTCCACGTCCGATAGTTCCCACGATCGATCTCAGGGCCTTGAACCTTGCCGTCAGCACTTGGCTCCGGCTTCCGCCTGTTATTTGCAACAGCTGTCGCCTGTTGAACCTTCGACCAATTCCCACCGCGTAACACTTGATGTTTTTCCGACGAAAGAGTAGACCAGGACTAGCAACATTGTCGTACGACTTACCGTCAGTCATCACTATGGCAACCTACAAGATTGAGCCAACACCTCAAGTACGTAACATTTAGTTATCCGGCCTGCATTGTGCACAATTTTCAAAATGTAAACAATAGCGACAGCAAAGATCTTCCAATATCACTGGTCAATTTTCCGTTATTATTTTCCATCTGCTAATCTCGCCGTCATTAAGAAGCTTGTTAAAGGCTTGTAATCGTTTTTAACCTCACCTTGCTAACTCCTCGACGTGCATATTTGAACACCCGGGAGTAAGTATACCGCATGGCATATCCAGTCTTAGTGCCGCCCCTGGGGTACCTTATGCGGTTGATCGCATTTAGAATCTGCCCCTTATTACGATATTTTCTGAAGTCGAAGATAAGCCGAGGTCTCGACGAGAACAACACGACCCCAATTCGAGTTTGTCCACTGTTCGTGTTGAATTGGCTGACGACTGCCTTAACGAAGCTGAGGCATCTTCGGAAGTTTCCTTTGCCATAGGCTTCAATGCTTCCTGAACCATCGATTACGAAAGCCAAGTCGAGTCGGGCTCGGCAGACTGAAAAAGAAAATAATAACTTGATCGGAAGTCAAGTCTGGCTTAGCTGCACTACGACATCCTATGGGCTTTCGTCAAAGCGAACCCGGCGGATTCGTTCTGACCAAGGGCTAACGCTTAGAACGTCCGCTTTGAACTCTCCCTCCTGGGGTTAATTTCCGTGCTATACGAAGTTAAACAGTGGAAGGTGCCGAACAACGACTTGCACTTTTCTTTTTACTTACTATCTAAAGCATACCGGCCCAGATTAGCCCGGCTTCAGTTGCCACCCGCTGGTCTCAGTGCTTAAAACGTAAAACTGTTTTGATGGTAAATAAAATACAGATATGTTTATGTGTGACTAGTACAATATCACCCTAGAATGTAACTCGGCAGTCAGCTGGCACTTCGGCAAGGTTCTGCCAAATAGATGGAGATCCATTGTTCTGTTTTTCTTTTTTGGTTTGTTTGTTTCACTTCTTCTAAAAGGGCTTACTCTCACGTTACTTTGGTCTCACTGTAAGATGATTAAAAAACGTCTTCACTTAGGGCGCTCTCCCTTTGTCAGAACTGGGAAGCCAGACCGGTCAGTTTGCAAAGAAAATGCAACAATTTGAACAAACAATTGCATGATATCCCTCACATTCTTTTAGAGGAGCATATATCATGCTCGAGAAGTGTGTAATTTTGAAGGCGTTGTAGAGTTAGCCCATCCACTGAAATGCCCGGTCTGGCCGGTCAGTTCTGTCAAATGGAAAGCGCCTTTAGTCAGCTTGAGAAATGTGGGCCATTGTTCAAGCTCTCACACCTCAACTTGAAGAGACGGGTGGAAAATTTACAATGACTGGTTCTTTCTGCCAAGATTCTATTGATATCTTGCTCTTGGATTCGCAGGAGTATTGTGCGCACGAGTAAGGGTGATAAGGAATTATTTTTCAACAGTTTTAACCAGAAATTGATAACTGCAGGTCAGTTTTACGTCCAGAGATCCAAACTTAGTCAACAGCCGTTCTCCTTTTCTACAGCTGGTGCGAGAATTTGGAATAAGATCCCTCGTAAGCTACCTGTCGCCCCTTTTCAAACAAAAATTGCACAAATTACTCCTGAAAGTTTCGGAGACTGAAGAGGTTTATGTTGATATGAGCACAGTTAGTTTTTCCTTCCTTTCTTTATTATTAGATTCAGTTTAATTTTATTTACTTTATTTTGTAATAGTTTCTTATTGTGTAATAGTTTTCTTTCTGTTGTGTATCCTTGTATTCTGCATTGAGCCTGTATTATGATTTATTGTTGCCCACCTCGACTAGCCATGCCAATTGTGGGTAACAAATATTGTAGAACGTGTTTTACTGTAATAAATGTTCTTGTCTTGTCTTGAAATCAGGAAAGCTCCAGTGACTTTGGCCCTTTAATATTAGGCCACAAAAAGGCAATTTTCGTTGGTTTATTTGGTCTTAAAACAGCCAGGAGTGGATTGCTTAAGATAAGAGGCTTTGACTGGCCTGGACGGGATAATGATTTGCATATGAAAAAATTGCTGCGCATTAGCCTCCATTCCATGCTCGTTCCAGTCTAGCCGTGAGACTAACCTCGTTCCCAGGGTTTTGGGAACGAGAATGGTGAGAATACGAATGTGGCGTACTGTTCCCTTTTTGAATAGCGGAGCCAAGGACTGGTCTCAGTGAGAGGCTGATCCTTGCAACAATAGCTGCTTATCCGCAGATTGCTTCATCTCATTTATAAATTAGCCGGTAGCGCGCTAGTTTTAAGAGCACGTCAAAAAAAGGAATTTTTCGCGCCCGTGTTTTTTTTTCTCTCTCGCGCGCGCCCCCCTAGAAACTAACGCTCTCTTTACTCGAGCGCTTCCTACGCAGGCAATGTTGAAGCTATCAATGAAGTTCAGTTCTTACCTCGACGTGGTACTGACCTCCCTAGAACCAAAATTAAAACAAAAGAAAGAAAGCAATAAGTTGAAGTGACATACATTCAAAGCGATCAAGAAATCCTTAAAGGAAAAAAGCACTAAAACAGTTCATAGCTTAAAATTTAGTGAAACGATTGCTCGAACATAAATGTCTGGTGAACCGACTTGTGAAGTATCACTTAAGGAAAGAAATCCCTTTTTCCTTACCGCTGACGCTCCATGTCTGGTACCTGAAGTACAAACACACAATTACGGCTTTTATTAGTAAACTGAATGTTCTGTTTACGCATGTCGCGCTGGGCTCGGAGGAAAACTAACTGAAGAACCCACTCATAATTAACTCCCCCTAGCCCCCCCCCCTCCCTAGCCCGTCCCACTTATAAGCCGATGTGACTCTTAACAGAAGTAATATTCCGGTTATAAGACCCTTGGGATATACGCCAACCTCCACTGTGCACTTTCATCGTATCTCCCAGATACTACGCGCGCTTTTATTGGCCAATTTAGCGGGCTATATTCTAAAGCACGGCCCGCTTGACTTCGCAGTGTGCATTTCCGTTCGATTCGATTACCAAGAGATATAATAAACATTACTAACATCGATGATCACGTGACTGAAAAAAACTCCATTGCTGGTTTTCATATGACATCACGGCGGCCATGTTGGTGGTCTTAAACAAACAAATAGCGGCCATCTTGGTGTCCCAAACTAATCCCCCGGGATTACACGTTTTCATACTCTGAGGCTCAGGGGAAACCAGTTATATCCAGAAATTTACTGGACTTCTAGTAAATATCAGTAAATATCACTCGACTTCAACTTCCAGTGTCGCCACGAAGCACTTATAAATCAAAGAAATGGTTTAAAAGCGCTTCTGGTGATGAAGCATGTAAACGCTATGAGGACCAGAAAGTCCCCAGTAATCAAATAAATGCCGCAATCTTTACCAGACGATGCTGAGTCTGGCGTAATTGTGTGAGGGTGGGGTGGGGCAGCCGGACCAGCACTTCCGGCCGGGAACCTTCTTCGCCTGACTTCCGCCTCGCTGTGTGTTCTTTTATTTTTCTCCCACGTCTCATCAAACAACCCACAACCCGTCCCTTATTCTGCCCTTAGGCTTCCACAACCCCACCCCCACAGTCCCCTTTAATTTATACTTCACGAAAAAGAACCCATAGAGATTCATCATATTTGCTCGTACATTGTGTTTCAAACCTCACCGAAGACCGTTCAAGTTTACCAAATGCCAGAGTAAAGAGAACGACAAAATGTATAGCCAACAAAAAGATTTCCAAGCATATTTTTCATAACAAATACTAAATAAGCAACTAATCAACCTACGCCACACATGCCTCTCGACGCCAACAAAAAGTCGAAAGATTTGCCAACAACAATCAGCGTGCAAAATTATCTCCAATTTTAGTACATTGAACGACTAGGCAAGCGGATTCCATGAGATTTTTTCTCCCATAGGATCTTCGAGGTTTTTAAAACTCTAATCTTTAAGATAAAAGTAGAATATTACGTTGTATCACACCACAACACACCACGCTCAATCGCTGTGGATGTTTCTAAAACTTGACACAGTTTGACCTGTTCTTTACAAGGTAATTTCTCGCCAAGGTGAAAAGAGAGCAATCTTCTAACTAACCGAAACTTTCCTTTAAAACGAAAACGAGTAATAAATTTCTCCAGAGAACCCTTCGTCTTTCCAGTACGTAAAGCCATCATATTAAACCGCAATTTTTAGAACCCTATAGAATGGCTACTTTTGACTACACAAAAACGAACTCTAACATAACACATTCCATATTCAAAATTCTCTGTAAGAGTAAATTTTAGAAGAATTGATTTTTTGGGTAAAATAAACCGAGAACTCTAAAGAACTGGAATGTTCATGGCTTCTAAACAACTTAAAACTATGTTTTAGTATAAGCGTACAGGTACCATTGAACAAAGCGATCTGATGCCTTCCCTCGTTTTTAAGGTTCAGTCTGTGCACTCGTCATTCGGCGATTGCTCTTCCAACTTTCGCTGCATGCAGTTGAGCAATTAAGAGCTCGTTGTAACTGAAGATAATACTACTTCACACAGAAACGAAAAGACCACACAAACGCAAAGAGCTTAAAACTCAACAATCAATCCTTACTGCGATAAAAACAATAACTGGAGAGAGTTTCTTCAACAACGATTTAACAAAAAATCTACCGGTTCCTTAATGTAAAAATCTCATTAACAAATGCAATATTAGAAGCGCTGAATTCAAACTTTGGAACTTGCATAAGAAAAAACAGTTGTAATTTGTCACATTTTAGAACGGTACATAAAGTATCTGGGCCATTCATAACTACCAAATTTTTCGCTGCATTTAAGTACGCCAAGAAAATTATCTTAACTTGAACTTGATATTAAAATAAGAATACTTAAAATATATCAAATACGGTCTACTTACAACAAGAAGACGAAAATCAATAAAACAATCGTTCGTATCCAGCTCATCGTTTTAGCAAAGACGACTTCGTGAACACGACATTTTCAATCTGGCGACAAACGTGAATTTTGACCAAGTACCGGTTAGCTAACAATAACAACAACGTTGAATTACTTCAGGTTTACGATCGTGTTTGTTTTCAAAATAAACGGATGACAATTCAGAGTTGATCTGGCAGTTGTCACGCGACTGGAGCCAAGGGTATAGAAAGAGGGGGTTTCTGATCTCAACGACATTTACGCATGCAATGCTCCGAATTCGCCGTTTGCGGAGTCGGAACGTTCTGTTATCTTTATTATGATTATCTTGTATCTTATATCTTGTCTTGATTATCTTGTAACAAAATTAATACTTAGTGGTTTTATTTTTTTTACTATACCTGTTACAGTTATTTAGCTAAAAATCGCCAGGGTGGGTCTTGACATGACATTATGCGGTTAGCAGCGGATTTATCAATGGATATCGTACCACAGCTTTCCCAACCTCGCTGTTTCTCTGACCTTTAACGTAAGCACGCTCAAAGAACTGAACGCAGTCATAAGGATTATGGGAAAAATCGTATTCTTCTCTGTGGCGAAAATTACGAACGATGTTCCCTCACAAAAAAAGAGTAATTTTTATCAGAGAATCGTTCTTAATTCTCCTACAAAAAGCGGGCAACGATTTTTTCACATAATTGCGTTGTTACAGAGCGCTTACGTTGTACAGGTCACGTAAAACGTCCGGAGCTTGGAAAACCTGTGATTCCCCCCTCCCCCCTCCCCCCACCGAAAATGTTAAGCACCCGTGGTGTCGGCTTGCGACAGGTTGAAAGGAATAACATACCCATACTACAAGGGGTATGAAACGACAGGTTGGTCTTCTAACTGAGATTTCGAAGTTGAAACTTAGGTCATAGGTGGTTTGTTAAAAACATGTGTGAAACAATGATTAATCAAAAAGAGACATGAAGCGTTCCACCGGCAACTACAAAATGGCAACAAGACTCATGCATTTTTACTGAAGAAAGGATTATTTATTAATGAAACGTGGGATTTGGAACTTGCATAAGAAAAAACAGTTGTAATCTGTCACATTTTAGAACGGTACATAAAGTATCTGGGCCATTAATAACTACCAACTTTTTCGCTGCATTTAAGTACGCCAAGAAAATTATCTTAACTTGAACTTGAGATTAAAAAAAAATACTTAAAATATATTAAATAAGGTCTACTTAATGAATAAGAAGACGAAAATCAATAAAACAATCGTTCGTATCCAGCTCATCGTTTTAGCAAAGACCACTTCATGAACACGACATTTTCGATCTGGCGACAAACGTGAATTTAACCAAGTACCGCGGTTAGCTAACAATAACAACAACGTTGTATTACTTCACGTTTACGATCGTGTTTGTTTTCAAAATAAACGGATGACAATTCAGAGTTGATCTGGCAGTTGTCACGCGACTAGAGCAAAGGGCCTACAAAAGATGGGGTTTTCTGGTCTAACGCAATGCTCCGAATTCGCCGTTTGCGGGGTAGGAACGTTCTGTTATCTTTATTATGATTATCTTGTATCTTGTCTTGATTATCTTGTAACAAAATTAATAATTAGGGGGTCTTATTTTCTTTACTATACCTGTTACAGTTATTTAGCTAAAAATCGCCAGGGTGTGTCTTGGGCAGGTTTCTCCAACACCTTTCAACTTGACATTATGCGGTTAGCAGCGGATTCACAAATGGATATCGTACCACAGGTTTCCCAATCTCGCTGTTTCTCTGACCTTTAACGTAAGCACGCTCAAAGAACTGGACGCAGTCATAAGGAGTGTTATTGGAAAAAATCGTATTCTTCTCTGTGGCAAAAATTACGAACGATGTTCCCCACAGAAAAGAGTAATTTTTATCAGAGAATCGTTCTTAATTCTCCCACAAATTTCTCACATAATTGCGTTATTACAGAATGCTTGCGTTACACAGGTCACGTAAACTGTGCGGAGTTTGGAAAACCTGTGATTCCGCCCCCCCTCCCCCACCGAAAATGTTAAGCACCCGTGGTGTCGGCTTGCGGCAGGTTGAAAGGAATAACATACCCATACTACAGGGGGTATGAAACGACAAGTTGGTCTTCTAACTGAGATTTCGAAGTTGAAACTTAGGTCATAGGTTGTTTGCTAAAAACATGTGTCAAACGATGATTCATAAAAAAAAACATGAAGCGTTCCACCGGCAACTACAAAATGTCAACAAGCCATGCATTTTCACTGAAGAAAAGATTATTGATTAATGAAACATTCATTTCACCTTATGTAGGGGACACGAGATGACACAAAAAAGGCACAATACCCAGTCACAACACAATGACTCGTCAAAGAGGCCTATTTATATGAGGATAGGGCTACCGTCCTTCGAAGATCACCCCCTTTAGAAGGGACAAAAGATACCCTGCCCTTGTTAACATGCAGAGTCAACAGCTATGGACACCCTAGGGCTAGGCTAGGGTTTTCACAGTGGCCAGCAAAGGTGTGATTTGATCCCACTCAAAATAAACGCCTTAGGAGGGCGACCTTTCCCTAAGCATTTACGTAGCTTAAATAGACAAAACGTTGCCCCTACTAGAAAGGTTACCCTAGCAATCTGATAGGGTAACCTGACATACTTTGGGGGGACCCTAGCTAGCAAACTAAATTAAAAACTACAATGGAGAAGGGTAACACTATTGCGGAAGTGACCCATCTAGAAGAGGAAGGGATGGGAGGGGAGAGGGGAGGAGGGGAGAGAGGAGGGGAGGGGTTATCACATCTTCAGTTAAAAGGCCTTAACAATTCCTTCTCCATTTCTAGGTCCATTGTATCCGGTAGCAGAAGTAGGCGGCGATATGTGATGGATAAAGAACCTTCAAAGGCAGTCGGCAGGCTGCTCGACCGACGTTGAATGGACGACTAGTAGTCAAGATTTACAGAATGACCACGCGACCTTAAAATTTCTTTGAAACTTTCACTTTGCTTTGAACTGATAAAGGTTTTCGCCCAAGTTTACGCTCACTTTACCTCAGCCTCCCTTTTGTTTCATCACCAAGAAGCTTGTTGACCGGAACAACTCATTCATTATTAAACGCTATTTTACAAAATTAGTTGTGAACAAGAAAGAAAAGCGTGACAAGTGATGAGTAACTTGATTATGACATCAGTTGCAAATGCCTTCGTGCTACAGCACACAATTCAGTCACGTTTACATAAATTTTCCTTTCATATTTTCTCTCTTTTGATCCATGATCGCAGCTTATTACGTGGGAAATTGAAAATGGTTTAACAATATTAATTTTAATAAACAGCTGTCACGCACGGTAGTTACCTGGTAAAATTAACTGACCTTTACACTCGACTTGGCTTTTCCCACGATGACTTCGCTAAGTTGTCCACATTTGGCACATAAAATCACATTTTTGAATTCTCTTTTCACTCGAACAATCCTTAAAAAAAAAACATGGAAGGAAAAGTGGCAAAATCGCTCCACAAGGATATTTGAAAACTTGGCGTGACTCACCGCCATCTTGGATATAAGGAGAGTACTGGGGAGACTCGGGTCCAACTCTCTGCGTACATTGCAAAATGGCGGCCCAAACATCAGGTATCCTGTACATGCTAAAACAGTGGATAGCGTTGAAGGCGCGCTCTGATTGGCTAGTCAAACTCCGAATATCCTTTGCTATTTACCTCCGAGCAACTCGGGAAAAAATAGCGTCCCGGTTTGCATCCGTGACAAGCGAAGAAATCACTCAAATTAACTACGAAGCAGTCCCTGAAAACACAAAGAAAACGACTAAATTAGGTTTGGCCGTGTTTAAAGGTTATGGTTTAAGTTTTTAACCCGGAGTTTATCGATAAAAACCACTGAGAAAGGTTTGGTTTACAAATGCAAATTAATCTTGCGTAACCTCACTTGTTCGCTTGAAAATCAACGTTGAAAAATATTTTTTACAGAATGGTTTCAAATTATCTCACTGTTTTAGTATATACTAAAACAACTATTTACCTCAGTGTCGGTGGTTAGTGGTGGATAGTTGTTAATTAGTGAAAAAGCTAACACTAAACAGGCTAACGCATGAGGCGTCGCACTAATCGAAGTGCTTGGGCACTAAACTAACTCTCAATCAATCAATCTACCTCTCCAGTCGAAGCGCTGCCTTAACGAGAGCAGGTTTGTTAACTACCCCGATTTTGTAAAAGGATCAAAAAGCATAACAATACGAACTACACGACTCTTACATTAACTAAAAACGAAAAATGAAATGATTAACTAAAAAGAAAATGATGCTATGATATGACTCATGCAGTTATGTAACAAGATTCTGGTGTTCGGAACGTTTATTATTATTATTATTATTATTATTATTATTATTATTAATTGTGAAGACATTTGTGACATTTCCGGCTATGCTCTGAATTAAGGAACATAGGTAAATGACGTTAAATGCCATTTAAAGTGCACACTGCTAGTTCGTATGTTCTTTCAAAACTTTTTGACATTATTTCCCCCTCCATCCCCTCAAAAGGCCAGTTTGAATGAATCCCGGAGATCGACCGAACATCCCCGGCTAGTTTGCTGCCTACGCCCTGGCTCAACAAATCGCACAGCTGATGCGCAGACTCAAGGTCTCCGAGCGTTAACTGATCTTAGCGTATTTTAGTTGAGGTGAGATCGATGTTAAATTAAAGGCGAGGAGTATGTATCGCCCCTTTAGTTCACGATGTAAATGCCACGCTTTTACGCAGAGCTTGGAGGGTGCGCCAATCGTTCCAAAAACGTTCGTTCTGAATATTCTTGCTCCGGAATATAAATAGTTTCTATTCCGGCAACAAAAAAATACGGATATTATGCTATTTTTTCTTGATTCCGGCTATCCTCCTTTTGGGAACAGATTAGCCGGATAGATTGAAAACCTGAGCATTCCGGAAAGAGAATAGCTGCTAAAAGAATGTTTACTCGCGCTATCATCATATCATCATAACTTTATTTTTACTCGATCAATTGGAGCTTGCTAGGCTCCTAGCATGTACAGCTAGTGCTATTTCAAATATTCTTATAATTCGGATGGATTGACCATGCGACGGGTGCCGTCCGCAACTAAATACATCAATTCGCTGCTACTACAGCAGTTAATCAATTCCTCTCCATCATGAACACGATATTTAGAAAGAGCTGTTGTCATGAGAAAAAAAAAAGGGCCTTTTACGGTCGATGGAGTATGACTCCCCAGCGTCAGTGCGAGAAGAGGATTTAGAGTGTTAAGTGAAGATATAAGTCTAATTACTTCGAAAAGAAACAACTAATACAAAATTTAATCCTGCAATATCAAAACATCGCTAACCAAGGCTCCCTTGCCAACACTGAAATATAACTTAACTTATGTTAACTGCTATGAAAGAATCAACGATCCCTAGTATTGGAATAAAGCAGAAAAATTAGAAACTTTTCCTTCACGTTTCCTCCGTTCCCTTGTAGAAGGTGCGACTCCAGTTTGTAATGTAAGGAGTCTACTTAGGCATAAATTTGAATCGAACCTTAAATGTTCTTGCTTTAATATGATATTCTTTAAGACAGTATTAAGTGGTAATTAATTTGCAAAGTCCACTCGAGCAGCTGGAGCTTAAGCGGCGGGTTTTTTATCATGAAGCATCTCGACAGTACTGGATTTGCTTCTCGGCAACGGAAACTGACGACACAAAACAACAAGTTTTATGAGCAAAAAAAAATCGCTCTTCAAGCACTGCACACCCTGCGCGTACGTTTCACATTTTGGCACCTTTCTTTACCGATCTCTGAAAAACAGTCGCGAAATAGCCAAAATCAACGGCTTGAGGAGACCGTCGCAAGACACAACGTACGATGAGTTTTTCATTCTCTCTGCAAACTTGAACTCTGCTCATACCAGTTTTTTTTTTTTGCCTTGGATCACAGACACATATTTCACAAAATGAAAGAGTTGCAATAATGGGAAGTGATTACAATAACGCGAAATTATATTTCGAAGCGACGTTTTCGTTGTCGTTGTGGTCCTCATTCCGCGACGCAGTAACCACTAACCGCCCCGCCTCCACACTAAAAGTAGAGTATTTTAAATTAGTTAAATGTATTGGAAATTGTCCGCTATAGGTAGGATGTAGGAGTGATATACGTGCTGTGTGCAAAGTGTTTTAGTAATCTCTTGTCTCAATTAAAAAAAACATGTATGTGTGAGTCAATACAATGCTTTTTACGTGCGGCTAGCAAATGCGTCTTTTAACTCTTGGGGTTAGAGTAGCGCCACACTGAGCCAACAAATTCCATAAATACCGAATAAAAGGATTTCATGGGACTTGATGGGGCACTCTGTTCTCAATTATGTTGATTCAGTTGAAAAATTGATGTTTCGAGCATTAGCGCTTCAAGCCGATCAAGGGGAATCTCGATCAGTTAGGATCTCAAAAGACCGGATATTTCTCGGGTAGATTTCGGGCCTGTGCTATATTTCCCTACATATCATAAAAAGTAACGAAGGCGTTTTAAACCTTGAAATCTTGCCATTTTAGACCTTAACCTCTCCCACCTTGAAAACATTTTAAAAGACCAGCTTTATAAAATAAGTAAATCCTAGTTTTTGCAGAAATCGCTTTTCGGGCCTGAAAAGGTTTCCGTCAGGACTTCAGAGAAATGGTCCTGGGTTTGTCACATAAGCATGAAATAATGTCAAACCAATACATGTAGGCTGCTTTCGAATTGAACAAAAATAAAAGAACAGAGTCAAGGTTGAATTAATATGCATTTTGCTCTTCTCGTGCGAAGGCCCCGCCGTCTAAGAGAAACGATCGGCTCTGGGAACTAGAACGCATTTTGCTTGGTCTTTTACCAACGAAAATGCAAATGAGTCCTCTCTACGTCGACTCTGTTCTTTTGTTCCTTCATATTTCGAAAGTAGCCGAAAAAAGAGTATAGGGTAGGGTATGAAGAATAAATATCTCAATCTTATCCCGGAAGGACGTTCCCCTACATCAAAATTCCCAACGATAACCTCGCAAGCTTGAATAACATGGAGTCATTTTTCAAAATATAATACATTTGTTTATATGATGCAAAAACCCAGTTTTCTCTCTCATCTGATTAAAACCTTTCATTACTGTAGATTTTTGAGAAAGTAATTTTCTCTTATACGTCACTATTTCGTCATATTGAATCACTCAAAATCCCAAAAATAATTTATATAGGCACAATGTTTGTCGCGATATTTCCGTGTAGCATAAAAATTTCTACTTAAGGCGCTATACTTCAACAGATAATCAGTAAGTTATAAAGAAAGTAGTTTACAAAGTGGTTTAGTATAGTTCGCACTAGTTAATACAAATCACTTACATTGTAAATCTGACTACAAAACACTCATCAAAAATACTAACACCTTTACAGAATATCCGACGACACGGACGGAAGAAATATTAGCTGAATATTCGTTGAATAAGCTACGCCTTAGACGCGAACTCAATACATTTTTAATTAAAGATATCAGTCACTGCACTCCGTTCTTATAGTGTTATTAAAAGGGGACCCTTGCGACTGCAAGGTGAGTGAGGAGGCCTGGAACTCTTCCAACAATAGCACTTCAAAGTTTACAGTGTTATGCGTGAATACCGAAGTCGTTAATCGAGGCCAAGCAAATTTTCATTCTTCAGCCGCGTGCGTATTTTCTGGCACTAATACTCGTTTCCGAGTCTTTCCCGCAATAAAACGTGGAATTTTCTAGTAAAATTAAGACCTTGAAAGTCACAGAAATCACTGGAAATCATCAAAATGCTATTAAGCAACTCCCAAATCTGTGGGCGAAAAAATATCCTCTTGCAGTTCCAATAAAAGCTACCACGCGGTAGTTTAATTTTATATACACTATTTCCTTCCGAGATCACTTCGCAACACAAAAATTCGGTGTCAGTTTTTGTTGTTTTGTTTTGTTTTGCTTTTGTCTCGATCGTTCAAGATTTAGAGTCGGCTCCTTTTCCTGTTTTGTTTAAAAACAGCTACTCTCACAACAGACAGAACTTTCTCGTAGGGCCTGCTTTAGCTATTTTAAAATCTCCGCGGTTTTACCTTTTTTGGGCATAACAGCGTAGCCCGACTTGCTCATTTTCCCCCTCTTGAATCCGGGAAGTGAAACGGAGTTCGAATATTTCGCACAGGCATCATTTGTAAGTGCGACAAGAAGGACAGGAACACGCAATTAATTAGACAATTGCGATGAACTAGCCAGCTACTTATTATATTCTAAACCGTTTGCTTCCTGACGAGATTATTGAAAGTGCTTGTACCATTTTTTTGTCCTTTGCGTCCTGAGCAATTTCTAAGGCTGCGAGTCCGTCTTTCGTGTAAGCTTTCAAACTGGCTCCATTTTTTATGAGAAAAATCACTGCTCTGATATCGCCGCCGCAAACAGCAGCATGAAGTGGGGTCCAGCCCTCTTTGTCTCTAATATCCACTGGAACGCCAAATTTCAGAAATACTTCCAAGCAGTCAACTTTCCCTTGGAAGGCCGCTTCGTGCATGGCGGTTCCGCCACTAGCGTTTAACGTGCCCACAACGACATTACCAGCGCTCAGAATGCCATGAAGCAACCGAGAATCATTGCTCGCAACGGCAGCGTCCAAGGCGTACGAAGGATGTAGAAACTCTTCATCGTACATTAAGTTGTTGTTAAGATCTACCATATGATCCAAATCGTCTTCGGCAGAGTCGACGACAATACTTGGCACACTTGTTTGAGGAACCGTGTTCCTCCTCAAATAGTGAGTGTACAGTTTTCCATTATTGTGAAATCCAAGACAGTTCAGAGACCCCGATCTTCGGAGTTTGTCCTTCTTTAATCTCTCCGCATACGATCTCCGCTTGCCGCCAGGTAATTGAAGGGAAACGTTCGTTGCAATTTCCATGTTGTTTTTTCCTCACGCACTATCTAATCGACGTGTAACTTGAGGTTTCCTTTAACCGCGACAATTAAAAATTTCACTGCTGAAGTTACGGTGGTACACACGCCTTGAAGAACAGAGCGCAAATGAAGACTCACTCTATGGGCTTGTGGCAACTTTACTCTGACAGTTTCCGTGTACGGCACACTCTCTTAAAACGTTGTCTTGATCTAAAAATATCGACTTCAAGTGGTGCGTGGAAAGTTGGCTCGTCACTCGACAAGCCTTCTGAGTTGAGGGTCAACAGATTTCCTATCAATCAAAGCTTGCGGTAATCCTTTATAACACAAAAGGTCACCCCTGAGCCGCTGCTAATGGCTCCTTCAGGGGCTTTACATGATATTAACATAATTAATGTATCTTCAAAATGCGGACTAATATTTTTTGTTTCAATTACACGTCATTTTGACGCGATAAATTTGAAGAGCCTTCTCGCCTTCTGATAAAGAATATCTTTGCTTCGATATTGGGTGCGAAGTTAGCCTTTGTGTCGCTAACAGTCCTAACAGAGCCATGCGTTCGAGACTTGCTCTGTTTGCTTTAAGAAAACACGAAACAATCTCACAAACATGGGAATTACGTAGAGCGTGCTAGTTTGCAGCTCAGTGAGTGTGAGCACTTTATTCTTCTGCCCCCTAATGCCTTCAAAGCTCCAACAAATTATCCACAATGGTTTACTTTGTTGTACAACAATATGCCTGTCAACAGAAATGCTTCACTTTAAGAATGCAATTAATTCTGTGAAAACACGTTTGAAATTCAGATACTTGCCGTGTTGCATTACAGCGGATCCAGGAGAGCCTCTCTTTTGTTTTCTCTGTCTGTTTTGTTTCTGGAGATTGGGAAATACTGTAAACATACCTGTCTATGATGCTTAGGAGAACAAAAGCTACCATAAGAAAGTTGCCGATCTAAAAAGAGAAAACATGAGTTTGATCACGCACTACCGATAGGTGCATGGACAGAAATCTCTCTGCCTGTTGATTGTCAGTCGTACTTGAGTTCATAACAGTGTATTCTCAGTTCCTCTCTAGAGTTCTGAAGGAGCCTTGATCACTCTTCAAGTCATCAATACGCTCTCGCTTTGGCTAAAAACTAGAATCACAACCATACCGCACAGACGTTTGTAAATAAAACTTACTCCACTTGCTGCACGCAGCCGGACTCCACAGCAAAAAAAGAAAAACAGAAGAAGAAGAAGAAGAAGAAGAAGAAGAAGAACAAAACAAAAAAACAAGAGTTAAAGATAGGTGAAAAAGATAGGTGATACGATAACCGCTCACAATGCTAAGGAATTTCCTACTCATTACAGCTTCAGTATAAAAACATAACTCTTGTTTTGTGTTGGTAAAATTGTTGTACAAGAAGCTTTCATTCGGGAACGATCATATTTTCATGATTTCTTCTTGATACCCGTAAAAGTTTACCCGGCGCCGGCCGGGTAAACTACGGAAAAATATACCAAAATAACAAAGGAGAAAAGGGAGAGCCTCTATCTAACCGAAAGATACCGAATTTTTTCATCACTAAGGCATGATCCTGAACAGCCAGCTGTCCTACTGAAAATATATTGGACCCCACTGTTTTAGTCCAGCTGACAGCCACCTTGGAGTGAAGTGAGTTATCGGCCCCCATCCAGCCGATACAAACGAAGGTACAGCCGGTTTCAAGAGTTTTTTTTATTGTACCTTGAAGCTATCAAGAACGGGTATCTTCCTTAGTAGCTCAGGCATTTCGGGCTTTAATTTTTCCGTTGTTTGTAAGATATTTCCTGAGCAAGTACCCAAATATGCATGTTCTTCCTCTCTACTTCGCAAGACGACTATGAAGTGTGGCGCGATTTAATTGGATGCCTGAAATGTTAGGAGTGTGCTATCGTAATACAAACAAAGCGGGAGACAAAAGGTGCTCCTCTTGTCAAGCGCGGGAAAATAAAATCAAATGTATCTGTGGTGCCGAGAATTGCAAAACATGGCAGATGTAAAAGCGCACGAAAAGTGGCAATTGGTGCAAAGAGCGAGAAAACTGCAAGATATCGACGGTTAATAAGCACAGGAAGAACAAACAAATACTGTGAAAACATTGTTGGGGATTTCTTTTCCGTCAAAATTGTCTTATCTCGAAAACTAGTGACGTCTCGGCTTCACTGACGTTTGCTATCGCAAATCAATTAAATACGCCTTCAGTTTTCGTGCTTAGAAATAAGTCCGCAATGGAATGTCATCGACCACATAAAACAGACAACAACAAAAAAACAAACTCGATATTGTTGTCACTCCAGAAAGTAGAGAAGCGTATCCCACGATCATCGAAAACATTTCAAATGTACTGTAAAATAATCTAGGGCCGAAGTTACTCAGAATTGTGATCCTACTTCGTGGGATAGATATACAGATGAACTAAAATACACGAATATCCGACATAAAATTGTTCTGTTGGTAACGCGGAAAACTAGAACACAATATTTGCAACTAAATGGAAAACGATGCCTTGGGAAGGCCAACATCTGTTATTTGATTGTTGTCGCCCAAAAGAACCACTTGCATCACTTTAAAGTTTTAGGAAATTTCGCCCATTGATGGCTTCCTGTCTTTCCCAGCCTAAAATGAAATGATCTTTTACTGATTTTATCGTCCCGAGATTTCTGCGGGAACTTATAGTCAGCGGCAGCTAAGCCATACAAATATGGCTTCTCTTTGGAGCGCAAACGCTGGATACAGAGCATATAATCGAGCGGAGGGAGGGGATGGTAGACGGGACGAATCCCTCTCCTCTACCCTTGAGCCTCAAATTTTCGAACTATTCCGTCTCCCGCAACATCGGACGGGTCAAGC
>BLFK01000783.1:1627222-1637222 GCA_014634185.1 Astreopora myriophthalma | reverse complement strand
ATTGTGAGGTAATCAATAAGTAAATAAGAATAAATAATGACAGTTACTGATTAAATGCTTTGTTTCCTTTTCACTCCTGCCCTGTGGAAAGTCTTCATTGACCAGCCGGCATTCCAGCACAAAAGTTGCATCAAGCAGAGCCTGAAATATTCAGAATTTCATAATCCTTAAGACTAGCTTAGAATATGATATTATCAATATCCACTTTACAAATCAACAACAGTTTTTCAATGTCTGTACTCTTATGGACCAGGGAAATGACGTCATAAAAACTGGAATCACTGGCTGTACGCCAGCGATCAAGTTGTGGACATTTTATAGTGTTATTTCTACGGTTCATAAGAGTACAGACCATGAAAAACAACTGTCCATTTCTTTGCAGTAATATAGAAAAAAAATTGAAGCAAATTAGTTTGAATTTGCACTCAAAACAGTGTACACTGGACATGGCATTAGCCAAAAATGTCATTCTGGTCTGTACTCTTACATAAGACCATAATTCTAGACCAGTGAGTCTGTGAGAATTTTCAAAGTCATTGCTAAATTTGGTCAGGCATGAAAAGCACAGTATTACTTAATTGTACCTGTGAATACTCCTGCAAAAAATTTATAACTAATTCTTTGTTCATTGAAGTCTGTCTGTAAGAAGATAAAAAAAAAAGAAACTGTACTAAGTATCAATTAACACGCAAATATTGCTGTTAAAAAAAAAGCAACAAACCTGTGAAACAACTCCCCCACTTACCCATTTTCAAGAATATGAAGGCACCTTCTGCACTTATTCTCAGCCTTATCCAGTGACTGCAACTGATCAAAATCTGAACACAGAACAACAGCACCTATCATTATTGATATGAATCTTCCACTTCTTCTTTTTTTTTTTTTGCTATTGTTGTTTTACTTCAGGGACAAAGCCAATGGAGTAACAATGTTCAATATCACCCCACGAATACAGCTGCCCTTTGTCGCTCACCGCCACCTACAGGGATGGGAAGCACTTCCTGTCCCTTGGGAGTGGCAGTGAGTGATGAAGGTTGGCTGTATTCACAGGCTACAACAATACGGACACAGTGGCCCTTACAAGGGTCATACTCCAAAACAGGCTAACTGTGTCGCAGACAAACTACACCAAAGGTGTGACTATACTGGTGGTGTAGTAAGCCTGTGACACAGGCAAATGCAGGCCAGACCAAAAGACCAGACTATGTCCCAGCTCTCCTGTAACAGTGTCGGTGTGGCTGGTTTGATTTTTCACAGAGTTTTTATATGAACCAGTGATGCGTCAGGGGTCTCCGGTTCATCATCCTTTTCTGAAGACTACAAAGTCCATTGAGCCAATTGCATGTCATTACAAAGGCAGCACTTTCTACTCAGTAATTTACATAACCAGAGTGTTGGTCCGGCTGGGGATTTGGATGCATGACATCCCCCGTGGTAGTCTAGAGCTCTGCCAACTGAGTCAAGTGGTTGCCGGTTAAACCAGAGGGGAATTTTCAATAAGTTGCCCATGTGGCTTAATTCAAGATGGCACTGAAATGCACTGAAATGAAATGGCACAGAAAACCCAGGATGCCACAGGTCCACACATTATGAAGTGTTTAGCTTTGTCCTAAACAAGCAGGGGATTGGGTACAAATGTTGCTAATAATTTGATTGGGTTCTTCGATTGGGGCTGAAAAGTGATGTCTATCACTCAAACAGCTACTTCAAGCTTTAGCCAGATTTCCAATGACAAGCTTAATTTTTTGCTGCAATCAATATTTGATATTTATTCCTAGTCCCCTGCTTGTTTTGGACATGCTGAATCACAGGCAGCCCAAGCTCTGAGGGAGAGTCGGGCAAACAACAAGGCTGCCAATATAAAGATTTGTATGCAGATTCCCATACAAATCCTTATATTTGGCAACCTTGTCGTTTTTCCCCTTAACACCCATGCTGAGCTTGTGTTGCCTGTGGCCTAATGGAGCGCAATGAATTCACTCTCACTACAAACCCAACCTCGTTCCCACGGCTTTTCACTGTCTTTGTGCATAGATAGGGAACGCCCTGGGAATGAGGTTGACTACAAACCGGCATATTAAAAACATAACAAGGGCCTGAAAATGCGAGTGGAAGGACAAATTAAAAAGAGGGGGATTGTGGGTTGGGGGGGGGGGTTTAAAGCATACAGAGTATTGAGGGATAACGGGAGGGGGAACCTCAATTTATGCATATGTCAATAAAAAGAAGTTTCATACGTACCCGACAAATCCTTACGGATCTCAGTACATTCTGCTTGCAATTCTACGATTTTCTTTCTCAAGTCTCCATTTTGTTCGTCCGCCATCTTGTCCCCAGCAACCTGAGCCTGCGACATAAGCTAGTCAGACAACTCTCACAGGCGCAAACTACGTTGAGTAAGAAACATTCGTCCGTCTCGGAAATTGTTTCCTTTCAACATGGCCGACGTTTTGGAATGTAAGGAGTCAGAAGTTGTCGGAAATCATGAAAAAGAGTGCTTTGCTGTCTTTCACGAGATGCGATGTCGGGACGAACTATGCGACATTACGCTTAAAGTTAACGGAAAGGAAATACGTGCTCATCGAGTCGTACTAGCGGCTTGTAGTCCTTATTTTCGAGCTATGTTGACGACTGGTTTTGTTGAACGCAATATGGGAACGATATCTTTGCAAGATTGCGAAGAAAACGCGGTTGAAAAGCTGGTAGAGTATCTCTACACGTGCAAGCTTAATCTGAATGAGGCGAACGTGGAAAATGTCCTCCGCACTGCGGCTTTGTTCCAAATACAATCGGTCGTTCAAAAATGTGCCATTTTTTTAGAATCTGTCATCGCGATCGAAAACTGCCTAGGCATTGAATCACTGGCCATGCAGTATTCCTTGCATAATCTTGGATCCAAGGTCAAGAGCTTTATCAGTTGGAAATTCATGCAAGTTTCCCGTGGGAGCGAGTTTGTTCTCATGCCTGCTGCTCAGCTGAAAATGATCGTTGAGAGAGATCGACTGCATGTTAATATGGAGGAAGACGTCTATGAAGCTGTAATCAAATGGTACAAATTTGACAAAGAAGAACGGATCAAACATGAGGCTAGTGGCATAATTGTAAAAAGTTGTCCCATTCTTAACCTTCAAGCAAGCTCTCTTATTTTTATTTTATTTATTTATTTGGGGGGGAGGGGGGGGGATAAAATGGGTTTCCTTGGGTATTTCCGGTATTATGCAAATGTCAATTTTGAAGAGGTCTGGTTTGACCATCGGAAATATAGCACTTAAGTTTAAAGAGTTCAGCATTGTATTGTTCTCTGCTATGTAATATCAAAAAAATGTTGCTCTTCACATCCAGTTTTTCAACTTTGCTTCTTTTGGATTGTGCTTGCAGGAAATACTTCACCTGATTCGCTTTCCTTTTATGAAAAAAGAATACCTGGAGGAAGTGGTCTTGAAAGACGAGCTTATCCTTGGCATAGAAAACTGGAAGAAACTTGTTGAAGATGCAATAACTGAATTAGCTTCTCCATTAAGTAACAAGAGTAAGACATTGATCAGACGAAAATCTCCCAATGTCCTTTATTTGATTGGAGAACTTTCAAGCCGGATCGAAACATTTGATATGGAGAGTGGAAGCTGTAATCCTGTCCCGAGTATGGCACAAACAACAGGAGCTGCTGTTGTTGTTAAGGAGGAGTTGTATGTTGTGCTTGGTGGCGGAACACGTGTAGAAAAATACGATGCAAAGCTTAACTCGTGGTTCCAGGTTGGAAATGGCACAAAGGAAAGCGACTGTGCTGTTTGCGAAAGCATGGGCTCTATTTATGTAATTGGCGGAGGAAAGCGTGCTAAAAGTTTCAACCTTGGAACACGTGCATGGAATCAGCTTCCCAGTATGAGCATGCGTAGGAGCTTTCACAGTGCTGTTGGACTTTTGGGGAAGGTATATGCGATTGGTGGAGTTACAATCCCTGGGGATCAAACAGAAGCCTCAGTTGAGTGCTTTAATCCTGCAAGTAATCGCTGGGAGCAGGTTGCACCCATGAGGAAGGAACGTTGTCGGCATGAAACTGTAGCATTGAAAAATAAAATTTTCGTAGTTGGTGGACTCGATGGACAAAAAGCCCCCTTAAAATCAGTTGAGCTGTATGACCCAGCGACAAATGCTTGGAGTTTTATTGCTTCAGTGAATCATCCCAGACGTGATTTTGGTTTAGGAGTTATTCAGGATGTGATCTTCGTCTTTGGTGGTGGAGGCACGAATAGCATAGAGTGTTATGATAGAAGTGCTGGTGAATGGAAGATCATCGGAAGTTTAGCCAAGAAGTGGAATACATTCCACTGTGTAGTGTGCCCTTTATTTCAATTTTGATCTCATGAAATTATTCTCAAGAGTGACCACAACAAATTGATTTGCCTCAATGAAAAGGACAGTTGGAGAGTTTTAGCCTTCATTTGGATGGCAAGACTTGAAGCTGTCTTCCGTAAAACCACATCGCACAGAGTGATAAAATTAACAGAACCACTGGAAAGTACTGCTCAGTAGTTTGAATGCATTCAAGTTTCGACATAACAAATGGGAAGGGATGGGTTGCCTCTTTGGGGCACTGGACTGTCTTCCAATGCTGAGTGCTTTTCGGAACAGTCAGAAACAGAATACCTCTTCGGATACACAAGAGTATCACTTTCATCGAAAGATTCAACCTAGAGACAATCACATTGAATGACACATTACATGGCAACAACCTGTGTGAGAGGGAAGGGTGAACCTAGGGAATTAACCTTTAACGTCCAAAGTCTTACTGTCATTATTTTCTTGCTGTAAATAGCCTGCCACACGATACTTCCTTATAATTATGAGTTAGCTCAAGTTGGTTTAGTGCTAAGCCCACAAGCCTCATGAGTATTTTTTGAGCCATTTTTCTCCGTACACCAGATTCCAAGTGTTCATCATTAACCCTGCAATCCCCTGTAAGAATACAGGGGTGAGAAAGGCTCTCACACAGACAGATACACCAAGCATGCTTTTCAGTTAACTTGGTAGCTCACTAGTGAAGTCTCTCTGGCTGTTCTGAGGGTGCTTTCCACCACCTACTAAGGCATTTTGCACAAGTTTTGTCTAGTTTGAATGAAACCCAATGAATGCAAAGTTTTGTTGGTAGCACTGAATGGCACAACATGTACTGGCAGCTGCAAGTGGCACCTACATGCGTGCTCTTCTATTCTCTCACTATTCCATATACCGGTACATTTAAGTTTTAGAGACAGGTTGCCCAGGGCCATGGGGAATCTGGATGGGTCAACACCATTGGGTCTTTGTACATTTCTTGATTTGGTCAGATCAAGTGTCCAGCTTTGTAGGGTTCCTTGGCCCAACACCCACCTCTTATCTGGCATCCAGTTTTAATTTTAGTATTATCAAAGGAATGAAGAAAAGTAGAAAAGTACTGAATCAATAAATTCTTAGGAAATATATCTTTTCTCAACCTCTCCTAATGATAGTACTTATAATATTAATCCAAACTGAAGAATGTAACACAAAGTATACATTTGGCAAGAAATATGATTAACATTGTAACGTTTCAGAGTGAATAACATTGTCTAATTATCAAAGCCGGCTTCAACTTTCTACAATTCACTAAATCAGGTACTCACTAACAGGGGACAATTAGTGTTGAAATATCTTGCAACAGTGGTAAATAATCATTTTTCATCCTGAAAGGCTACGCGTAGGTCACCTTTTAAGAAGAGGGTTAAAGTTGTTGTTTATTTCTGCTGTAAAGACTTGCCAAGGTTTTCAATTCCTTGTTGTGAACTTTACAATGATGAATATTCTAAATAGTATTAAAACACAAAAACACTAATTTGCCACATTTTTTTAAAATTCAAATGCTACGCATGTTTTGCTCCTGGTGCAACTCTTGACCATTCCTGGTCTGTTTATAACAAAAACCTACCACACTGGGAGGTGGCATGGCCCAGTGTAACCTGCTAGCAGAGGCTTTTTCCCTTCGTATTTCTCAGTTGTTTTGTCTCTAATCTCTGCGGTTTGGTTTTGTGTTGGTTGCTTTGTTTGTGTGCCAAAGGAAAAGCACACAAACAAAGCAAACACTGCTCGCCTTGCCACAAAAGCAAACAACACAATACCAAATACACAAACAACTTAGAGAGAGAGAGAGAGAGAGAGAGAGAGAGAGGGGGGGGGAGGGGGGGGGGAGAGAGGGACAGCTGCTTGCAGGGTAGGCCCAGTGGTTCAATTCATGCCCCGACTTCTAGCTGGATTAGTTCTAGGCAGTCTCTAAGAAGTGTAAGGTGCTGTTACACCAGGCAATCTTTTGTGGCAACATGTCTCGCAATTTTGTTGCAACAGAAGTTGCATGAAAAATTCCCAAGAGTCACATACCCCGCCACAGACATTTCTCGCTATTTTTTGTTGCAAGTGTTGCAAAAAATAGAAGTCAGTCCTACTTTCTGCAACATGTCCTGCAGCATTGCAAGAAATTTTCCCACATTGTGCAGTAACATCTACCCTGCAACTTGTGTTGCAATGTTTTGCAGAATCAACCAATGAGTGCCCTTTGACTGTATGTGACCATGAAAAGTGAAACAAGTTGCACAAAATGTTACCAGTGTAACACCCTGTCAAGAAACTGTTCTCTTGTGGCAACAAAACAGCGACACAAGTTGTGGGAGAAATTACCTAATGTAACAGCAACTTTAACCAACTGGTTGCGCTTGTAGTCAGCCCACTGGCCACTGTCTCCTGCCAGCTGGGATTTTTCAATCTGTGAAGTTCATTTGTATCATTGCCTGTTCCAGAGTTTAAAGAAAAAGGCTACTAATTAACACACCATTTAAATAACATTTGAAAAATTAACCCCACCACTAGAAAGATCGCCTAAAAGTTACTACATTAACCAAGTTCGGGCAGGTTTCTCTACATGTTGACCAGGGGCCTGTTTCTCGAAAGCACCGGAACTTTTCGGGCATATTTCGTGCGCCAAAATTCCCTCCGCATCTTGAAAAGAAAGACGTTTTAAGCCGTGAAACTTTACTATTGGTTTGGTCTTTCCTATCCTGAAAGCATGTTAGTTTTACAAATTGCTTTTCAGGCCGATTAACTTTTCGGGACTTTCGAGAAATGGGCTCCAGGGCCGAGTTGTTCGAAACAGAGTTAGCGCTAACCCTGGGTTAAGTCCAATTAAAACTTATTGGTTGTCATGGTATTTAATCCCAATTTAGCACCAACCCTGCTTTGAACAACTCGGCCCAGACTGCTATCCTACATAGGGATGGTCGTTACTATCATCTATGAATCAGTGCATGTTATCATCTGCCACAGACCACTGTGTGGATCAGGCATGCATATAATTATGTACTTAAATATGATTGTCTCATTTACTCGAGAATTCCAACATGCTATGCAATTACTGAATCTGACTTCAGGAAGTTCAGCTGCATGTCACCAAAAGATCCAGTCATGTAGTGCACTAGAATTCTGGAGGAATCAAGCCAATCCCTTTTGAGTACATATGCTCCATCCACAAAGTGGCCTATGGAAGACGATATTGTGGACTGATTTGCAGATGGACTTAACTAGTGTTTTATTTATTTGCCGGACAGGCTACCAGACTATGAGCTGTCAATGGTCCCCAAAATTTCATGACAACATTTCTTATTCTGAAATAGTGTTCCCCAAGGCTCTAATAATATATTTTTCTTCTTTTTGAAATCCTACTAATTGGTTGCAGTTTAGCAAAACAAGATCAAACTTGGCAAGCAGGCTAATTTTGATATGGTCTTTCTCTTGATAGGCCTCACTTTTTAATTAGATTGAAGCGAAAAGCTCATCCCCAGTTTCCCACTGAATTCCAGGACTGGTAATTAGGCAGTATGCATATTCTCACCATTGAACTGGAACAAGCATGCGTTGGAGGCTCACGTGGGAGAAATAATTTGCACCTGGAAAGATTCTCCTTGCATTAGCCTCCATTCCATGTTAGTATCAGTGCCACCTCAAGAATATGAATACGGCCAATTGGCCAAAGGCACCTCAAGTGGACGGGTCAATTATGTACTATTTATACATATTTACATTTGTTTCTTTTGTAACAATTAAATACTTCTAAGTATTCGTGATAAATATCTCTTAAAAATATGCAATACCATTAACTTTTTATACCTTAGCCTGACTCCATTTACAAAGCATTAAATACTCCAGGCTTTCAACATTAACTTATTACACCATTCCATTGCCTTGTATTTCACAAGCTAGAATGATTGCCACTTTACGTTAAGGGTTTGGTTGTCAACTGGGACAATTCAAAATAATGTCACATGTTGTGACCTTTTTTTCACATCTCCAGATAATTACTTCAAATACTTTTTCTTTGGAAAACTCGCCACTTATAGTGTTCTTCCACAAAATACATATTTAATATACCCTTGTGCAAATGCAAGGCACATAACAATGATTGGACCTCTTACATTGTACTTTGAAGGACTTGAGGCAAAACTATTGCGTGTGACTCGTTTTTTTGTTTGTTTGTTTGTTTGTTTTTGTTTTTTTGGCAAATTGTGGCAAAATTAACTAGCTAGTAATAAACACACACTGGAAGATCCCAGGCCTATTTATTGGTAGGAATTTGCTGTGATCTGACAAAATGACACTAACTCAACATTGGCACTTTCACAAATTAGAATTGCTTTAGAGGGGAGAATAAAAGATACCTGATAACATGAGATGGAAGAGGCAGTTGAGGAATCTCACGTGCAGGAACATGGTTAATTACAACCAGTCTACACATGTGCTGAAGGTTTAAAATTAAGGGTAACTGCCAAACCCTGACACGCCCATCTTTGTAACCCGCAGCAACCTGTTGACAGGTGCGTGTAAAGGCCAGGCATGACACTTCAGTGTTCTGATACCAAGTTCTCAAGCCATCAGGTTGAAGATGCGCATTCAGTACAAAAAGGACGCTTAAGCTCTCTGAATTCAGGGCCAGAATTTTTGAATCTGATGTGCCTACCGCCAGCATTGTGCCATCTGGAGAAAAGGCAGCTGAGCGGATCTTCTGCCAAGGTGTTTGCAGTGCGTATGCAAACTGAATGCAGGTGAGGCCAGGTTCATCAGCAGCTATTGACCACGTCTGAATGGTGCCATCCTCAAGGCAAGACGTGAAATATTTGTGACCGTAGCGAGGGTCAAACAAATACCAGCATTGCATATGTGAATTAAGTGAACGGCGACTGGCTTGACGAAAGGGAAGGCACGAACACGTGGAGGAAGTAGAAGTGTCTAAGTCAAGACTACTGTGAATGTGAAAGTCTTGTGTGTCGAATACGATGAGCTGTCCAGAAGTACAGGACACAGCCAAGAAAAGACCGTCCGGAGAAAATACACAAGAGCGTGCGTTTCCACGAATTTTCGAGCTCGAGTGTGTAGCTGATCTCATTTTCCTCACCATTTTCTTTGTTGCGATGTCAATAATACAGATATGATTTAAATCTCCAGTTAATTTTGATGCCACAACAAGAGAGCGACCATCTGGTGAAAAGGAACAGCACATTAGAACTCCTCTTCTCTTTCGCCAAAACCTTCGCATGTGAACTACCTCGGCGCTCGTTGTTTTCCACGAGCGCATTCGCACCAAAGCGAGAGAATCTTCACTGAAAATACACACCACCATTTGACCGTCAGGTGAAAAATCGCAGGACTTAAACGAGCGCGGAAAATCGGCCAGAAAACCAGTGTTGATTTGTCGCCGATTTAGGTCCCATAATCTTATCGAAGAAAAGTCGCGATTGTGGCGCAGAAAAGTCGTTTGTTCTACTTTGGACGCTGTTAACAGCACACTGTCGTCATCACTTGGAAAGAAACACGAATAAATGTCTTTGTCCTCGTGTTTCAACTGAATTACAACATCGAAAAGATGATCATGACGATTTTCTGAGGGCAACGAGCGATGCGATCTTCCCGACAGCCGCGGCACAGCTGTGCGATTCGAGAAAGA
>BLFK01000783.1:1607222-1622222 GCA_014634185.1 Astreopora myriophthalma | reverse complement strand
CCCAAAAGGATAAGGCGCCATTTTTGGCTTCAAAATCCCAGCTGGACTTACGCTAAGGGCCTCAAAAGTAACTGACGAGAAGGTACTGCCTTCACTCTTAAAACTACAAAACGGGAAAGACTTGCTAGTTTTCTCCCATGGGGACGATAAACTGTAGGCTCCATATCCCCACAGTTCAATGCTAATAAACTTTGTCATATTTGCCCAATACTGCTGCAATATCATGAGATTCAAGGTACCTTGCATGGATGTCAGTGTCCCCTTAAGCCGAACAACTCCATGTATCGTGAGCCTGTTAAAGCTAGGGTGACACTTCGAGACACCTACACAAAGTACAACAAGAAATCCCCTAATACAGATACAGCAGTTTTGGACAATCCTCAACTCTTTGAGACGTTTAAGAGGCCACCAAGCGTTCGTAAATAGTAGGCGCCCGCCGAGATGAGTCCCAGTGTGCTGGTTTGGCCTTTGTGGTGTAACATGGTTGGGTACGTAAACCCTACCAGATATTATCTCCCCCGAGCTATCCTAAATTCCGAGGGTAAAATAATAAGATATCGATGAAAATGCCTTAAACCTTAAGAGCATTCGGCCGGCTTCGCTGGTAGCCAGCTGTCTTGTACATAACGCTGCTTTTTACCTGCAGAACATTTCTCTCCTCTTCTTCTCCAGTGACCACTGTAACACGGGCAGGCTGTGTTTTCGGTGGGCTCATGTGTTCTTCGTACTCCATAGCAGCCTCGGCAAGTGACTTATGTATTTTCTCGCGGGTGGGAGAGCTAGGGCCCGCAGTGTCTGCACAGGAATGCGCCACATCGGCGAGGGATTTTGGCTCTTCATCTGACATGAGACAATTATGATGTGGTTACCAGCAAGTTGCAGAGAATGCACAAGACTCTAGCTTCTTGAGGGCTTAGGAAACTCCCAAGTTCAACCGCCATAACTTAACAGACCAGTGCACGCTGAGCTTTACAACATAATTATAAACACTTTACGCCAGCAGCACGCACCCATGAAACGCGCGACTAAAGTGCCGTCCGATAGCCCGGGGCTTGTGGCTAGCGTTTTCTCGCTACGGGTTATGCAGTTTACCGTTCGAATCCTGTACTTAGAAAACCTATGGATTGAATTCTTATACAAATTAATGCACAGGGGAAAGCTCCCGAGGGAAGATGAAGCGTCAGCCCCATTCTAGTCCAAAGACAAAATTCTGATCTGCATTATAGTTTTTTTATGCTAATGCAAATAGCTCACAGTCATTGTTGCCCATGTTTCGTAAACTGGAGATCAAAGTTTCGTTAAGGTGAAAATAAGAATTTCCTTCACACGTCTATAACAAAGCAAGTTTCTTTAGTAAAATTAACCAATTTGATTTCGGGCTACGTCGCTCTTCACAGCCTCCGGATTTTCACCTAAAGTAAAAGTTTCTTCATTTTTGTTTTACCCTGCCCCCAGCCTCCCAGTTTTCGCCGTCATCTTGGCGGGTCTGCAAACGTCCGGGAATTACAGTATTTGTATGCCAAAAAATTGCGTGAAGCGCCTATTCTTCTAAAAAATATATATTACTAATTATTTAAGGTACTAGGCAAAGAGTTTCACTACAAAAATTTGAAGGAATTACCCCAGCTAGAAAGAGCGCTGTGGATTTTCGAATATTGCCATAAATTCGTCTTCCATTTTTTTCCCCGGGAATTTACAGACGAATGAATGGAAAAATTCTTCAAAAAGCCCTAGAATGTTTTCTGGCACCTCAAAATACTTCGTTGAAACCCTTTGCCCAGTAATTTAAATTAGCAATATATGTTTTTCCCTGCGAATTCCCATACAAACACTGAATTTCCCGTCACCTTTGCATACTGGCCAAAATGGTGGCGAAAACTGTGAGGTGGCCTATTGGCCAATGCTTTATTTTATGCTGGTTGTATTTTACAAAAGCTGTTAAGATCGCGAACAACCTGTATGGTGACTTCTTGATGAATTGTTATTGACTGCTGGCTTTTCTGCTGCTTCTTCAATGGTGCCTGTATCCTGTGGTCTGCTATCCGCAGAGAACTAACGAAGAGAATGCACAATACATGTACAGGGCTTCTGATATTTCACGGAAAAAAAAAGTGGGGAAATAGCGCTGCATTGAATAATGATGCCATTATATAGGACTACATGCTCTCACCGTAACTCTGTCACTCATGTTTTGTCCAAATACAAATGATCCACTTGATGGTTTGACAGCAGATCTAAAAATTACACAGTCGAGTATTTTAACAAAGACAGAGAACAATGCAATTGAAATCACCTGAAACCAAACTTTGACTTTGCCAATAATTTGCTTCAGACGAAATATCAACTCACTCTTTTCCACAAGAAAGAAATTGTTCGAAGTAGTTCTTGGACGATGCCCCAATAATTCCTTGCAAATGTTGCCCTGCAGCAGATTCATGAGAGCGCTGTGAGGCATCGGTGCTCTGCTGTGCCACAGAAGAATCATTGCTGGAGATTCCTAACGTCTGAAAAATGAACATGGATCAAGGTAATTCCCAAAGCTACTTTTAAGGAGGCTTAAAAGTGTTTTCAGCAGAGTGCAGAGTGTGCAAGCCACACACACCATGCTCGCATCTGATGGTGAATCAAAAGAAGTATAAAAATTCAAGATTGGAAATCACAATGTCAGTGAAATAGCACAAACTGGAAATAAAAAGATCCAAGTTGATGATGACTGTAGCTGCTGAATTTTTTCATGCAATTAGCTTTCAACTTTAACTAACATTTGACAAATTTTAAAAGAGAAAAGTAGGGTGAATTTTCTTAACAACTGAAGAAGCCTTTTTAATTTTGAATTAATTTCTGCACTACAAGTTTTTTTCTAATTTACACAGGAAGTGAAGAATGTTGCAAACTTTGGAAAACGCTTAAAAAATATAGGTTACTAACTGAAATGGTTCGAAAGATACATCATAGAAAAGTGACTATCGTGAGGTAAGTCTTCGTTGTTAAAATCCTCTCAAGGAGACTTTAAAAACTGGAGTGTTGGATTGTTCTGTCATGTCACATGTGAGCTGTAAGAAACCCTCACAAACCCCCATGAGAAGGAAAACTTGTAGTGAATGCGTCACAACATAATCACTACCAATTATCCAAATAAGTAACCAATTATCCAAGTAAATAAGAATACAACAGCTGACCAAGAGCTTTATACCTTTGGAACTGGAGAAGTTGTGGAATTTCTATCAACTGAAACATTAAAGAAATTAAAGATACTGTAAATGTTTTATTAGGGCAGTTATACTGCAGACGCTAAAAGGGCACTGCCAAGAGCTAGTACCAGATTCATGATGTTTAATAAAAATTGCCAAGGTTGAATACAGTGCAACTGATTCAATGCTGTTTCTGCAATTTAATTAATTAATATATACTTCACATCTTAACCAGCCGTCTCACTCAAATGGGAGGTGAGTGCCTGGAGTATCCAGGGGCTTCCACTGTGGCAAACCAGCCCCTAGATAGAATACTGCCCTCATGGCTGGCAAATCCCTGCAACCTAGCCACGAGCCCCCATTCCTGGCACCCTCACAGTGACAGAATAGAGGCTACAGTGGGGTGGGGGAACGCTCAAGACTGCAACAAACTGCCTAAGAACTCATGGCAACCTTGCTGTGACAAAACCACAACAATCCACATGAGCCTGCACTTTTGAGTCGCACCACTTGATTGCTTGACCACTTTCTGCTCGACCGCTAAAATATGACGATCACTTTTGAAAATGATGACCGCCAAACTGATGACACTAAACCGATGGCTGCTGAAGCCATGGGGTTTGGCTTTGTTAAATTGACTTTTAAATTTTAACTAAATTATTTAACCAAGTTAACAACAAAGAAAGCTGCAATTGAAGGAGCTATGTCACGGTTAAATGAGTTTGAAAAGTTTAGCTAAACTTTTCAATTTTGTTGTTTTTAATCCGTGTCAATCTTCTCCATCCTTGTTCCTTTCTGGTTTATTATTATCTCTTTGGTGTTTTTCCACCTTTGTAAAGCATTATTTTCAAGTTTCCTTCAATTTAAAGGTAAATTTGTCGATGATCAAAATACCTCAAAATATCGTGACAGAGCCCCTTTAACTTGGGTGGTTCTTCAATATGTTTTGTCTACCTGCCCGGCTCCCCATTCCCCTCTTCCTTTGCTAATGCAGCATGATACCTGTGACACCTGTAGTGACTGGATGACTACACACACTATGTCTATGACTACTAGCATGTGTATGGCCTCATACTTGGCTTGGAGGGATTGCCAGCCATGGGAACATGTTACTGTCTAGAGCCCAGCAATCATGGTGGAGACCCAAGAACTTCCCAGACACCCATCTTCTTGTTAAGGATATATTATCCGAATTAAGTTAACTTACTTTTGGATGATGAAGTTGCTAAGTTCTTTGCTACATCTGACAGAATGGATGGCTTGAAAATGAGCTTCTGGCGTTTTATTTCAGCTGATTCTAAAAAGTGGTTATAAGTGGTAAGAGCAATAATTATAAAAATAATTATTGCTATATCAAAGAACAGGCCAAAAGATCCAAATCTTGTTATTTTATGCTCTATCTTTTCTTTATATGTACGTCTAATGATATTATTACATTCCCTACATTTTATGTTTGGTTCGTTTACATTTCTTGAAACATTTTATTGTTAAAATGCATCTATAAAATGAAGTTTTATTCATTTACAAATGTAGATACCTTCAAAACCCTTCTCATCAACCTTTGCTACCTTCTTTACAGGAGGCAAACAACTGGCTGTGAAATAAATCAACACAACAACTTCTCAAATGCACGCCTTGCGATGCAAACACTGTTTTCCAGTAGGTTCTCTTCTTTCAAGACCCTTTACACATGTTTAAATCAGACCAGGGATGCAGGGATGGCGCAGTGGTGAGAGCACTCGCATCCCACCAATGTGGCCCAGGTTCCTCAAAAACCAACATTTGACTTGATTTGAGTTAATTGTTAATTTCAGTTTACAGTGTCTCCAATTAGAACTCCAGCGCTAGAACGACTAGACACTTAAATAATGTTCCTTTCCTTTCCTTTCCTTTTTACCCTCTTGTTTCACCAGCAGGCCTTGGATCTTGCAATGCGTAATCCCACACAGCATTACATCAATGCATTCACAAAGCAATGCAGATGAAAAGAATTCCCACAATTATTTATTATATTAACAACCTTATTATAAGGTCGCTACAGATTTGAAAATAATTTTTCAGAAGCAACATTTAGTATGCAACTAAGGCCTATGTACTTCTGAATTCATCTGAAGCAAAAATTTAGTTTCCTGTCCACAGTTGAGTTGTGTGAAGAGCTCTGGGTTAATGCTAAACCAGGACAAAATAATACCAAGACAGCAGCACTGTTATTAGTAGCTGGCAGCCATTGATTTTAGCCCACTACCATGGTGAGAGTAGCTAGCTACTTGGAGTTTGACAATGACCTAAATTCTACGGCAGCACTGGGTAACCTTTAAAAAATAGCTAGCCCTGATACTGCTGGGCCAATAAATCAGACAAATCGTAGTGTGTGACCTACATGTACTGTACCCTTTATTCATAGAAATAGGGAAAGGTTTCTGCTAAACTGTACATATGAAGGTATGCACTGTACCTTCCTCTGATTCAGAATTATTGTCTTTGTCTTTCTCCTCCTGTTCAGCTGATCTCTGAGTCAGAGTAAGAAAAGAAATTTCATAGTTTACATGCACTAGGACAGGACTCACCGAAACAATTTAACTCCTGGCACAAAAGTCGTGTTTCTAAGACTTTATACCAGTAACTCAATGACAGTGTACTTCAAGCACAACTAAAGTTAGGGTGTGTCCTCAACAGCAGTCCTTGTCGGGACTACATTCACCCGGATGACCTTTCTTTATCAAGCTATGATATAATTGACTCCTGTGTTGAGTCCAACCGTTTACAGTTATTATTTTACAATGCTACAAGCTATGATATAATTGACTCCTGCGTTGAGTCCAACCATTTACAGTATAATTATTTTACAATGCTACAAGCTATGATATAATTGACTCCTGTGTTGAGTCCAACTGTTTACAGTATAATTATTTTACAATGCTACAAGGGTATACATGTAGTCCAAGACCTCAGCACTCCTTTAAAATGATTTCTTCAAAGCAAGTTTCATTTCTTTCACTAATTTCTACCCTTTGTAATTGAAAATATAAAAATAAAACAGTTCTATAAGCACTAGTAGTGCTTCAGATTGACCAAACTTCCTAGCTGTCATTTGCAAGGTTAAACAAAGGTTGTTGCATTCTTTATTGATGATGTTGTTACAATCTGCAAATGAGGTTTATGCTGATTTTATGAACTCCAAGTATGATAATGATAATTATGATAATGTGTAAAAAAAAATTTTTAATAATATTAATAATCATAATAGTAATAATAATTATTATTATCGTTATTACAAATTAAAACCTTCTGCCAGCAAAATTACAGGACATGGTCTGCTTACTGCTAGTGATGCTATTTAAGGAAAATAAGATTGATATTGCTGTAAAAAAAAAAACTGCATCTGGTAAGAAGTTCAACCTACATTAGTTTGTATTGAGTTTCCTTTGTCTGGTATTCATCATCACAATTATATGAGAAACAAAGAAATAATCATAGGTTGAAATAATTTTTAACTGGGATTAATTAATGTTTTTACCTACTACAACATAAACAAAAGATAATTTTTAATTTTCACTCTCTACCTTTACTGAGATCCCTTTTGAATGCAGTTCCAATTCCTCTTGTGCTACCACAGGCGTTTCTACATCATGTTCAGAGATGGCATTCTGGAGAGAAAATAAAATAATCAAATGAATGAGATGATAACTTTCAATATCACTATCATAAATTTATTGTATTGCTAAAAGTACATGTAGTTAGTAACATTAAAAATTAATCATATTGTAATAAACCTGTAAATTTTAGATTTGCAGTGTATACTTAAATTGTTTCTCTGTAAAAATGCATAGCACCATAATTAGTTAGAATTAGTTGTCCCACTTACCCGCCTCAACTAGCTATACATGTAGCTATTTACAACAATCATTATTATTTCTGTAATTGCTACTTTAACAGAATGCTGTTGTTACTCATTTTACGATGCAACCAAAATAATCATTTCTTGTTGCTTTTATAAAGGTATACATGTATCAGTGTCGACAAGGTTTTATGTTTGTAAATGTGTTGTAAGCAAAAAATTTATCAGCCTTTAAAATAGTTTATTTCTAGTTTGATTTTAAATCTTCTGTCTTACATTCATTAAGATACGCGAGACACAAAGGATTATATACTAGCTCTTTACATTACAGAAAATGCCCATTTCATACTAGGTCACAGGTAACTCATCTGGAAGGACAAGTTGTCTGATTATGTGCATTCCAGATGGACAGTTCACCTTGTGTTAGTCACCGTAAATTGAGACGAACAAACGCACAATGTTGAAAGCAAGTGGCTTGGCACTAATATTAATGACTGCAGAAAAATGGCCTTCAGAGCTAATTAATTCCACCTGCATCTCTTCACAAAATTAATCTCAAGAAAATGGTTGAATCTTCTTGAATACACTCACACCTGAACTATTCTTCAGAGCTATTCTTTCCAAAGACAGGGCTCATGGTTGATTCTGTTATCATTTGAAGACAAAACACTGGCAAATGCTTTTAATTCTTGCACAGACCACGACTTGGTTCTTTGCTATGCATTCTTTGTCCTCTTTTTGATAACATCTGTCTTTTTGCCTGCCATTTTGATTTCCCGTAAACTACAACTCCCTTTGCTAGATACATCTACATTCCCTTTAGTGTGAAATGTGACCAAGAAGCAAGCGTTAGTTGTTCTGCCCCAGTTGTTCAATGGGTGGATAGCGCTATCCAGTGGACAAATCACCATCTATCGTACAAGCACTAGCAAAACCGATTGAGTTATCCAGTGGATATTGAGTTATCGTGTGAATAGTGCTATCCACCCTTCGAACAACTGGGACCTGGTGTGAATGTAAGTTGGTCTTGGGACGATTTATCTGTCTAGATGAACAAATTGACCTCGAAAAATCATCTAACCAGCCAGACAAATATTGATGGATAAAAATTAATCATACGACTTGTACATCCAAAGTTGTGTCTACCCTATTTTCAAATTAAGACAATTGATGCGTCTGAGACGACTTGTCTGTCCAGATGATTCATGGTCTCTAAAACAGCCAATTAACAATAATTATCTAAAAATCAATTAATTAATAACAATGAACAGGAAATACTTAACAATTATTAACCCGGAATTTTTCCCACACATAAAAAAGCACCATAATTCACTTTATTTGAATATTACTGCTTCCTGGATTTCTTCTGACTTCATCTGATGAAGCAGTTACCTCAAATCGGCACTTCATGTTTGCACTGCATAAGATTGTTATTCGCAAGGTTTTAATAATTTTAACTTCGGCTCAAGTTTAATTCCTCTTAAGTATGCATATGAGAAGACGGAGTGTACAAACAATGTGTTTCTTTATTAAACGCAAACACAGCCCGCATTTTCTTCGAAGAAATTACAATGCCGTGTCTATCACTGGTTCTAACGCTGTTTTCAAAGCAAGCAATTTCCTACGAAAACAAAAGTTACAAATGTTAGGAATGTTTGAGTACGGCTTACGTACCCTGACTCTCCCAGACGTGTCTTGTCGCAGCATAAATTTCGGCGGAGCTAAAATTTGCACAGACCCACCATTTCCTAGAGCAAGGGGGGAAGGAAGGGTAAAAGCATACTTCATCAACAAAATCTAGACAAGCAGTTAAAAACTAATAGAAGACAAATGCATGTCTGGCAAACTGTCAACGCGCGAACGCAGTTCGATGATGACAAATTCGAAGGGTTTTCTCTTCGTTTACCTAAAGAGTCCTCAGTTTCACTGGTAATCGCAGGAGGCACTAGAAAGGAAACAACACAAATCAGCTATCTTGTAACGCTGACAACAACAGTGCCAAACATTATTAGCAGTGTCAAGACCTCACCATTATCAGCCATTTTTAGTTGCGACCATGAATTTTGCGCATGCGCCGAAAGAGTAGATCCAGTTCTCTCTCGACATTATTCAAAACAGCTCAGCGAACGGAGGGGAGGGATGATTGGAATAATTGACAAGGAGGAGTGGTAGGACCCATTCGCTGCATGTGCAAATCCCGCTGACCACCAACTAGACTTGCCTTCGATGGGCCAACTGTTGCCATCTTCCAGTTGTATTTCTTGTTGCCGTTAAGTTTATTTAAATAGTTTCTTTCTTTTCACAGCCCCACAAGCTAAATATAGGTTGTTTAATTTACTATAGAAAACTCGGAAGGAAAAATATTTAACGATCAATTATTTCCTCTTGAAAGCACTGATAAGTTCTTTTATACGCTAACGATTCCACTCTTTATGCACCAATCAATTCACTAGCTGAATGTGCCAGGGTGATTGCAAGCCTGAATAGAGATCTTGGTGAGATAAAAACTGAAGTGTAAAGTGTGAAGTGTAAAGCTATGGTACTGTCCCGAAAAAGGCTTCCATCCTCTCCAAATTTAGTTTTTGGTGGCTACAAACTGCCCTTGTAAAACAAGCTGGACATCCTCGGCGTAACCTTTGATAGCAAGCTGGTATGATCTAAACATCTTTCCAAGGTATCTGAAACAGCCGGCCAAAGGCTTACCGCTGTTTCAGTGACTTTTACTAGTATTGCGTGACCGTTATTATTGTAATATGATTAATAGTTAGCTGGTCAATGTCGTTTTGTTTAACCCGAAAAAGGACATGATTTGTAACTTGAGAAAGAAATTTAGTCGCTTTATTCTACTCGTGGAACGTTCAGTTGTGATTTTGGCTTACCCGTTTTTATGGCTTACCCGGTTGTGAGTTTATTATGGAATTCAGGGTTTGCTTTGGAGTCTCGTCACGAAGTAAGTTTCTCTTTTCTCGATTGTTTTGTAAGAACTAGATTTAGAGTTTTCTGTTATATTCGTGTTAAATGGAATATTATCTCGCATGCAGAAACCAATTTAGTATCGCGTGCATTAGGAATACTTGAACATTAGCGTTTATTGATTATCAGTTAAGTTTCGTTCACTTTAGATTAACCTATTATTTTACAAGTTTCTGTATGTATTGTATTTATTTAAGATCGAATAAAATAAAATAAATCAGATTGCATTTATACGATTCGAGAGTCCAAAGTCCGTATATTGGGTTTTCACCGCCGAAGGGACAACCGCCCTCCGCGAGAACTCGAGTATTCTGGATTCCGAGGGTATAGCAAGCGTGTGTACAGCACAAGTGCGCAGTGTCATGGAATACTATTCGCTATGTTGCATGAAAGCTTCGCCAACCAATCACTCTCTTCATGATAATATTCAGAAGAAAGCTTTAAAGATCATTGGAACTAACGAAGCGACTGCCCCTGCTCAGTTAGCAATTACAAGTCTGCTTCACAGGCGGCGGGTTGCTGCAACCACACTTCTCTACAAGATGCACCTAGTAACTGCCCTGCCGATCTTCTTTCCATGCTTCCACCACCACACGTGATGCGGCGAATCACACGCAACAGTTTGTCCATGCCAATTCATACTCTTTCCCTTCCTGTGGCCTTCCTGGCCACAGGAAGGGAAAGAAATTTTCAAATTTCAAAAAAAATTTCAAATTTCGTCCGGTCGAAAACTCCCACGTGCTCAATATCATGGATCACGAAGCTGAAGGCAGATCAACAAGTAACTAAAATCTCAACGTTAAGGGAGGCTCGGAAACGACAGACTTCAAGGTCATTCCCATTCTGCCCCTGGGCCGCAGAGGCGCAGGGGCAGGGGACAAAAATCCTGACGAGCCGGTACGATGGCATGCGTGCAAAAAACGCTATGGTAAAGAAAGCTGGGGTTTGCAGAATTTAAATTTCTATTTAAAAAGCATCGAACTATCAGCTCTTGGAAAGCTGCTACTGTTTTTAGGGGCATATTCATTATTTCCGCCAAAAGGCAAAGAATACGCGATGATTGATGTCTCAAATAGCTGCCTAATTTAATAAGATGAAAATAAAAATAATTTGCATACCGATCACATAGTTTTCTGTCCTTAAAGCGCTTATTTTACGCCGTTGCGCAAGCAGAGCTGAAGGCTTTGATATTATTTTAGCAAGGTCACAATATTCATCGTCATCTGACATTTAATTTGAGAAAACGAACATGGCTACCCTGGTTGTTTTGATCTCTGGTTGTTCCAGCGGCATAGGACTCGCTACTGCTGTGCATCTCGCTAAAGATGCCGAGAAACGCTTCAAGATTTACGCCACCATGCGAAATCTAGCGAAGAAAGGCCAACTGGAGGAAGAAGGGAAGGAATATCTTGGAGACACGTTGTTTATCAAACAGATGGATGTGTGCAGTGATGAATCAGTCAACAAAGCTGTGAAAGAAGTCATCGACACTGAAGGAAAAATTGATGTGTTATGTAAGTTTATTACATAATATTTTCGCTGCTATCTTTCCTTTGCTACGCCTTTGATGTCCCATGGTGAAAACACAATACTGACCTTTACAGTTTTAATTTAATAGAGCGGCTTTCGAATTCTTCAAGAACAGAGTGGGGGTTGAGAAGTTAGCTAAGTGAGAACATTAGCATTTTCCTTTGTTACAAAGGGAAATGCTAATTTGTCCTCTCAACCCCCACTCTGTTCTTTTGTTCTTGCACATTAGACCAATATTTCGATATTTTAAGACTGATTGAGCTTCAACTTCGAGGATCAGGGGGAATAAAGAGGATTTGTATGAGTTTGTCACCGGAGCCTGGAAATGAAGCCCTCTGTCTCAGAACAGTGAATTTTGATATATCAAAATTGGCCTATTCAAGAATACAGTATAAGTAACGTCAAGCCAATTGAGTACACTCCTTTCGATCCCTTTCATCTTGTTGTAGCCTTTGCAATGACCCAAAACCAATCTTTTACTTTAACAAAGAAAGATTTTGACAGGAGAGGTAATAAAATAGTGAGACTGACTTGAACAACTATTCCCTCTATTTTATTCTTTTGAGTTCACTCATTGCATGCATCGGGAAAGCCACTAGCCATAAAACATACATACATACATATTTATTAATCCTTTAATTAAAAGGATTTCCGTTTAATTAAAAGGAAACGGCGTCTAAAATGACAAAGATTAGCAGGCGACAGCTGAATAAACGTACTTTATTAGCTTTGTTGTGGGTAAACAATGCTGAAAACATGATATGATTCATTTCATATATAATTTCATCCCTTTAATACTGAAAACACCGGCGAGAAAAGGTCAATGCAACATGCAACGCAGCTATCTAGCGAGAGATATATTTCTTCAAAGCTTGTGTTAAGTGAAATACTGAAGCGCTTCATAAGGGGAAAACAATAGTTTTTCCGCAGTATGTTGCGCTTCTGTGGTTCATAAGTTAATAATCGAAGAATTCTGCCCTGACACATACCGAGGCTTAGTGACTTTAAGTCGATTACAGTCTACTGGGACAAATTGCCATTTCCGACTGAGTTTATCAGTATTCGATAAGAGTGTTTTCTTTTGACGTCACGGCGGACGAAATAACAAAGAAACAGCGGCCATGTTGAAGAAGTAAAAGATTCTTTTTATTCTGGAATTCGACTCAAATTCTCCCTCTCGTTTCAGTAAACTAATATGGCTTCTGAGTGTCGTAAAACCAAAAGCCAGTATTTTACCTTGACCGATCACAACCGAATCAGGAAGTAAAATGAACCACCTAATCAGAAACAAGAACAGAAAACAAGAACGGAAAACGCACGCGATCAAGTAAGAAAAGAAGAAACCCGTAATATTCAACAAACAGCTTAAGACTAGGCTTGGATAAATTCTGCTCGCAAAATGGCGTTTTCTGCTTGCTGGCAGTGCCCATAAAAATCACTTATTCTGCATTCCCACATTCCTCATTCCCCCCAGTTCCCTCCCCCCCCCTTCCTCCCCGTCCACCCCGCGGTGAGCTATGAAACGATGCTGGGGTGGATAACATCCAAAATGGCCGGACCTTTGTCCGCCCCAGCCTCGTTACATAACTTACCGTGGGGGACTAAGGAGGAATGAGAGAAAGGTCTGTTATGCTCACAAATTACTGTTGTTACCCTACAGTTAACAATGCTGGGATTGGGTTATGGTCGGTGCTGGAATGCACGCCAATGGACATGGCGAAGGAAATGTACGAGGTGAACTTCTTCGGCGCCCTGAGATTGATTCAAGCTGTTCTACCTGGCATGAAAGCGAAGGAAAGCGGCCACATCGTTAACAACAGCAGTCATCTTGGAATTGTTGGCACTCCTTTCAATGCGTTGTATTGCTCAACGAAGTTTGCCTTGGAGGGACTCACTGAAGCAATAGCTCCAACACTGCTTCACTTTAATATCAGGTAATCGCCACATTTTCACATTCAATCCACAAGCAAAGTCTTTCTTATCAAAACAGCATAGAGCTTGGGTACCTGAGAAAATCCGCAACACGAGAAGCCAAAAAATTGAAGTCCATTCGTTAAGCAAATGCCTTCGACTCGACCAATTTAGTCCTCATTTTATTTTCAAGTTTTTCGCGATTGGTTTGGGTTTGGTTTTAGATTGGTTTTGTTTTTGTTTTTGTTTTGCTTTGCTCTATGCTTGGATAAAAAAACTCGCGCCAACTTTTCAACCAATCAGATGCAAAACTAAAACCGCAGGCGACCTTTATTTGCTTTGCGTTCTGATTGGTTAATAAAACCAAGTCGTGAATTCGTTCGATTTGTGATTGGCTGAAAGGTGTAGTTCCGTCAGAACGCGATTGGCTCTGTAAATACTTCATGTATGGTTTTTGTTTTATGAAACTCAATTGAAAACCCGCTCGATATATCAAGTAGAACTAATTACCGTCTCAAGAATATTCCACTTGGACGCGCTTTGAAAAAGAGGCTGAGGTCAACTCGGAAATGGCCCTCTATTACATAAAAGAGCGCTTTTTAGTTCACGAAGTGTTGAAAGTAATTTCAGAATTGATTTGGTTTGCTTTAAGTTTCATGGCCAGAAAGTCTTCCGACACTTTTTCAACTAATCAGCTTGCACCAAAACCAAAACCAATTGTCACGTGCTCTCTCGTATTCTCTCGCGCTTTGCGGCGCCAGCTACACATTTTCTTTTGGGTATCTGATTGGCTCGTTTGTTTATCTGCATCGATTGTGATTGGCCAAACCTCTTACTGAGATTTTGAATTTAAGCCACTCAAAAATCAATTTCCCCTTTCTCGAAATAGGACAGGACAGGAACTATTGTGCAATTGATGCTCATGCGCGAAAATCCTTTGAGATGCAAGTATTTTTTCATGATACTTCCGCGAAAGAGGCTCAAGAGTATTCGGTTAGTTCTAGCTATAGTTAGTAGAGGGGACCTCTACTAACTATGTTCTAGTCGAACACCGCGAATACGAAATTGATCCATTGAAATGTACCACATTTTTCTTCGAAATGATACTTTGGTTCTATTCAAATACTCAGACCAATTCTTATCCGGTGTGCGCTTCTCGAAAAAGGACCGAAACTGTCCGGGTGCCATATGTCATGCGCTCCCTCTCTGATCAATTTATTTGCGGTGTTTTGTAGGTGTAGTTTAGTCGAGGAAGGTCCCGTGGAAACAGCCGCCATTACCAATTCCAGAAACTGGGCCATGAATTTTGATATGCCAAGCGGTGACCAAAAGACTCGGGCACTGTTTGGAAGGTTTGCAGCTCGGATGCAGCATTCCTTCGCTAGCACGATGCAAAGTTCAAACGAGATTGCGGAAATTGTAAAGAGCATCATTCTCAGTGAGAAACCCAACCTGCGCTATCAAACGAATGGGAAGTACAACCCTCGAGAAGTCACAGCTAAACTCGCTGACGCAACTGGGAATACTACCGTAAAGATGACAAAGGAAACATTCCTC
>BLFK01000783.1:1581669-1601616 GCA_014634185.1 Astreopora myriophthalma | reverse complement strand
GGGGGGGGGGGGGAATATGAAAAGTACTCTATTCGTTGAAAACTATTCTCTATGCTGCAAAAAGAAAAAGCAACCCGCCTCATTGCACAAAGTAATCCGCGTTTAATCTCCACCAAAAATCCAACTTGTCTCTCAAGATCCAACTTGAAAGATCAACTTCACACTTGAGTGTCGAAATTACTTGTGCGACTGCTTTGGTTTGGGTTTGCGCAAACTTTTCAACCAATCAGATGCAAACTGACCAAATCAATATCGTCGTAGTCACTCTGGTTTTTCCCGCCCTTGGCGCCAGCCGCCTTTACTTGCTTTGAATTATTTCGGCTTGTGATTGGCTGAGAGCGTATTTCCTTTCGAACGTGATTGGTTCTTTAATTACTTTAGTTTGGGTTTTTTGACACTCAATGAAAACCGCTGTATTAACTTGTACTATGCACCTCACAAAAACAATATATTTATGGAAAGAACTTGTTTATACCATACCCAGGAAACAAAAACTGATAAAGAAACGATTTCGTAAAGGTTGCACAGGTATATAGACTAGAAATATAATTTGTGGTGTGTGTTAAGACCGCCGCGAGGCACTCCCGAAAGCTTAACTAGCGAAAAATTATCATGATCGATGATCAGGCGCATTTGAAACTGTATAGTTGAATTTCGCCATATAAATAAATACTATTATTATTGTTATTGATACATAACAACACTGTTGGAAACACAACCCCTTGGGAAGAAGAAAGATTTCAATATGCTAATTGTTAACTGATGATCATGAAGTCAAGCTCAAAACACAAGCCCTTCCGATTCATAGATCACGGGATTCTGAAATGGAGTATACGGTCACACAATACGAGTGAACTTTCACGACATGTGGCTCACACAACACAACACATGTGGTTCACACAAAACACACGCCCTTCCGATTCATAGATCACGTGATTCTGAAATAGAATATACGCTCACACAATACGACTGAACTTTCACGACATGTGGTTCAGGAAAACACAGTGTACTTAATGGCTACTTGTTGCATTGCTCTATAGGTGTTCCTTATTGGAGCCAGGCCCAGTGGGGACCTCATTTCTTGAAAACATGGGTGATTTGATCACCAACTGCGGTAAGGCCAAACCGGATCAGAAGAGCTTAGATCTTTTGAAAGCCTTTCAGGAAAAGATAACCAGTAGAGTGGGCAACTCTATCCAAAGCGGAGAAGAAGTCGCCGAAGTCGTGAAAAAGATGATTTTGAGCGAAAAGCCCAATTTTCGCAACCCAACAAACGACAAATATGGCCCCGATGAGGAAGCCGCCAAACTCAGCGATACTCCTGGAAACGCACTAGTGGAATTGCTCAACAAGAATTACTTCGAGAAAGAACATTGATGTTCTCCGACGCAGAAACAGACAAACATTCAATTTATCGAACGACTAGACGAAAGAATGAAACAGTTTTTACAATAACGCATAGATTAATTCAAGTGATTTATCGCATGAAACAGAATTTCTTGTCTGTCCAAGATTTCCTTTTCATTTTTCAATTTTTGACATGAACTTTTTGCTACCTCCTCGACCCCACACAGGGTTCTGGCCCCGGCCGAGGTCAAGCCCCGAAGGGTAACCTGGGAGCTCCTGTATGAATATAAATGTCAAGCTAGTATTAAAACCTCGCACCGCATGACTGTGTGATGTCGTCATTTTAGGATTCAACGCAGTCACTCGTCACTATACGTGACTGAAGTTGGTTTACAACAGGCTCAAGGCTCTCTCTCTCTCGTTTTGTATGCATAGATATAGATGAGGATATATAGTGGTACAATCTGAATTTTCTTCTACCGAGGGAAGGTGTAATTTCACGCCATGCAGTTAAATTCCACTCTGGAATAATCCATCACGTTGTGTAGGACATATACTGTGCAGTAAATACCTCTTACTAAACGAGTTCGAGGGCCGTACTCTAAATTACGGCCCGCATTTTTTCCAGTCCCATTTACGGCCCGAGTGCGAGGCACGAGGGCCGTAAATAGAACTGGAAAAAACAAGGAGCCGTAACTTACAGTACGGCCCGAGAAAACAAGGTTGTAAGATATTTATTATATCTCTTGGTAAACGAATCGAAAAGGAAGGCCTACTCTGAAATTTAGCGGGCCATACTGTAGAATACGGCCCGTTAAATTGACCAATCACATGCAGCCCGCGTCCTATGTGAGAAATACGATAATTTTGCTTAGTTTTCGTGCTATTAGAGTTATCTGATACAGCACACGCCTCCCAGTAATGTGACCCGGGTTCGAAACTCGGCGTCAGATGGGGCTGAGTTTCTTGGTTCTCGCTCTTGCTCCGAGAGGTTTCTCTCCGCGCACTCCTGTTTTCCCTCTCCCCTCAAAAACCTAATAGTGTTCCCAATTAAAACTTGATGGTGCGCACGAGTACCTCCCTGGCCTTTCGCACAACTGAGGCGGAGTTGGCGTCTTTCAGAGGGAAAGCGTGCGTGTTGCCCAGGACTATTTAATTTCCCATGAGGGCTTCGACCCTAACTGAGGATAGACTTGTAGTCTTGGACCCGGAGGCAAGACGCGGGCGAAAGTGACGTTTTGAGAGAGGATGCATGAAATTTCATATATCGTATTGCCGATATGAAATGTAATGTGCAATTTTGATCATCGCAGTTAAGTGAGCAACTTAAGCAGTTGCAGTGAAGGCTGAAAAAAAGAAAAAGAAAAAAATCCAGGCTCGAACGGGACTGAGGATTGCCCTGCACCGTAACATCTGGGCTACGACTCGGCTGAGCTATTAAGCCATCTAATTATCAAGTGACGTTTTCCCTTTTGTCACTTGCACTCTTGTGTTCGGGCGGTGGAGAACTTGTGTGACTCAGCACCCTCTCGGAAGTATGGCTGTTCAAATCGTTCTGATCTCCGGTTGCTCAAGCGGTATAGGACTCGCCACAGCCGTGAATCTCGCTAAAGATGCTGACAAACGCTTCAAGGTTTACGCCACCATGAGAAACCTGGCGAAGAAAGGCCAACTGGAGGAAGAAGGGAGGGAATGTCTTGGAGACACGTTGTTTATCAAACAGATGGATGTGTGCAGTGATGAATCAGTCAACCAAACGGTTAAAGAAGTCCTGGACACTGAAGGAAGAATTGACGTGTTGTGTGAGTATTTAAGTCATTAGGTGCAAGTAAGCTCTATTCTTCGATTTAGTGCACCAACATCAAAACAGCGTTGCTCGATAACTGCTGAATACCCCGCCACTGATTTGCATTTCATTGAACAAGAATAGCGTCTATTGTATCCTGACTCGTTCTTAAAAGAACGCCGCTAAATTCTAACAATAGTGGCGAGGTATTCAGCAGTTTAGATCTTACCTCGATTGAAAATGATCATCTGGGTGACTGGAGTCCTGAGAAGGACTGTTGTTGTTGACTGACGTTTCGACAACCTGTGCGGAAGCCATCTTCAGAGTCAAGTGATCGATTTTAGTCAAACCATTTTCTTAGTTTAGATCTTGTTGGCTCTCACCCTTAGGCGTTTTACCTCGACTTCGTCATTTATAAATATGCAACCATTATGATCAACAAAGTAGAAATCTTTAATTATCTTCTCTGACCTGTTTTTCATCTTCACAACGCTAATGTGAAATAACAGGAATTATTTACAACATGGGCTTGGTTTCCTTTGTTCTCTCAGGGGATCAAATTGAATATTCCCCGCTAACGATCGAAAGCTGAAAAGGGCGTCTTTCAACGATTGTAACAAGGGAGGGCGGGGCTGAAACAACAGCCGGTAACAATAGAAAATAAGACGCCCAGAGGCGTTCACGTGGGATGCGATGATCGATGATTTTTTACGAACCAATAAACTTCAATGAAATTGCATATGTGTGCACTGCATACAGTGGTTTCGCTTGTACTGAGTCAAAAATGATACCGTTAGGCAGATTAGGCGATGACAATTTCCCCACAGGCGCCCGAACCTCAAAATGAAAAGGCGGCCTACGTTCGTGACTTTTTCCTAACTGATAATGGGGTGTACGGCCTGAATTAAAAGGCTTAGTATGGTAAAGAAATCGGCTTGTTTTTAAGAACGAAAATGACTATTATTTTACGATAAAATCAGGCCGACTTGTGTTGATTTTGGTGAGTTTTCTCAACTGTTTTCCTACCACTTAGCCAATCACTCTTATCTGCCAAATTTTGAAACTTGATTTGGCTCGGGATTTTACGCGCTCGTAACAATAATCTTTCGTTCTCTCAAAATGGTAGTCTCCTTCGCGGACGCTCTTTTAGCCCGTCACGCAATCTTTCCTCCCCAAGATTGCGTGACGAGCAACCAAAAGAGCGTCTGCGAAGGAGACTATCAAAATGGCAACAAAACGGAATATTCCAGGTGGTCACCCATCCAAGTAGCAGCCCCGGTCAATAGGGCTTAACGTCGGTGACTATCACGAGCAGGTGGCTAATTAACATATGCGACGTCGATCAAAACGAAACTCGACCGAACTTTTACCGTGGTCTGCCTATGGCATTCCACGTAAACAATGACACCAACCCCCTTTAATATTCCTTTCTGATATTCCCCTCTAATATGCCCTCGACCTGGTCCCCCGTAGGAGCTTGTAAAATACTAAAGAGCAACCACATAACTCCATTTACACGAGAATCGATGTTTCACGCAAAATTGATAGTTTACGGTAACAAGGCATTTGGCAAATCAAGCTTACAGTGCGGAACTAAATTGGTTCCAGCTAAATGAACAGTACAGTGAATATCTAGCCTGTATAGCAGGCGTATTTTTTAGCGTGCGAGTGTTTTGGACGCCATGTTGGATTGGTAAGATGGAGGAAAGCATGGAGCTAGTAAGGATCGTAGTGACTGGTACTCGCTCCATGCTTTCCTCAATCTTACCAAAACACCCAGTCGGAATACGTGGCACTCGCTCGCTAGAAACTGCTATGCAGTCTAGTGAATATCCAGCAGAAAGCAGAATCATACTTTGATACCAATGAACTTGAAGTGCACATGTTCAATAGTGTATCATTTCGCTTTTTCTTTTTCCGTTTTCCTTGGAACTAACTCACCGTCAACTGTTCCACTCTTCTCCGTTTGTACATTTTCCCCCTCTTTCCGTTCACAGCGGGGCCATGTGCGTAATGCAAATTTGCTACAGGCAGCAAAACATGTTTATGATGTCCTCACGTGTAAATCCCAAATTTATTTTGTGGCGCAACGCATATTAGAATGACACTCAGGGCAGAACAAACGCCTTTTTTAGTCATTGGCGTGTCAACCTCTTCCACGTGGAAAGTCAACTGGTTTTCTGGTTATTTTTCGTGAAGATGAACACCACTCATTCACCTGGGGCTTTGCCCACGGTGAATAAATCACATATCCCCTCGTAGCCTCAAAACAGCACTAATTTTTAGTAAGCGTTGGTTTACTCTTGTAAATTCGTCGAAGTATACAAACTTTACCCCTTACATGATATACAAATTTACTCTTATCTACCTATAACATAAGTAATACAATAAATAGCTTCAAGTGACCTATTCTAAACAACCATGGATAAGCACGATTACCCAAATATGAATATAGTTACATCGTCAGTTTTCTGGCTTGAACTTTACCGTCTAAATATTGTGGCACAAAACAATGATAATTTCCTCGAACAACTGGGCCAATAGGCGATGACCAAGTAGTTGAATGTTACAGAGATTGAACAGAAAAAAGGTATATGAATCAGTAAGAAACAAGCCGGCCGTCTTGTTGGAAGTTGCCACTGGGCCCTCTAAAAGGACTCAAATGAAGGAAAAAGCATGACCACGACTCTATCTACGCGTTTTATTATAGTAATCACTTGTCATTCCACAGTTAACAACGCTGGAATAACATTGAGGTCCGTTTTGGAGTCTGTGCCCGTCGAAATGGCAAAGGAATTGTTTGAAGTGAATTTCTTTGGTGTTCTGCGTTTGACCCAAGCTGTGCTTCCAGGCATGAAAGCGAGGCAAAGCGGTCGCATCATTCAGAACAGCAGCCACTTGGGAATTGTGGGAGTGCCGTTTTTCGACCTCTACTGTGCATCAAAATTCGCCTTAGAGGGTCTCACGGAAGCACTGGCCACAACTTTGCTCCATTTCAATATCAGGTAGTGTCTTTACAAACCATTCACTTGCACAGGAGATTCTGAAACTTCTCAGAACTGTTTTACAAACCAAATTAAAAGCGAAGAACAAGTGGCAGAGGGCATTATGTTTGATTTATGGCAGCAGGAAGGTGAAAGCTACTGTAACCCGCCATAACACTACTTAGTATCAATCGGTTTTCGTTTTTCTCCCACCCACATTTAAATACGTATGAGAGAGCATAGAAAGCGATGCTAAAATTTGACTTTATCGCAGGTTAGCCACTGCGGAACAAAATTCCAATAAAATCTCAAAAAACATCAGGTCTGAGAAACATCAAGTTACGCGAACACTAAGACATCGTGTCAAAGTTATTTTGCCAGTGGATAATTCTAGAAATGGTCTCAACGGTACACGGCGTTTCAGTATCTTTAGCTTCATGATATTAAAAACGTTGTTTATCTTTAACGTCTGTGCACTTACTTTGTCCCACCGATTCAGGGCCCTCGCTTCAGTGTCGCTCGACCAGAATCAAGTCTTTAACCCTATTCACTGTTTGCTTGCCTCGAAGGTGTTCTATATTGGAACCGGGGCCTGTGGAAACAGCAGTTTGGAAAAATATGGAGACCTGGCCGAAGAAGTACCAACAGTCAATGGCTGACCCCAAATCTCTGGAGTTATTTGAGACTGCTTCCCGAAATATTCAGCGTTTAATAGTCGACAAAAATCAAGGTGTAGACGAAATTTCAGAGATGGTGAAGAATATCGTTTTGAGCGAAAGTCCAAACCTACGTTATCATACCAACGAGAATTTTGGACCCGATGAAGTCGCAGCTAAGCTGGCGGAGCCACCAGGGAATGCTTTGGTGGAGCTTCTGAATAAGAAATACTTAAGTTAAGAGTGACGATCGGTTTCTTTTGTTACAAGCTCAAAGCGGCCTTCACACGACATACAATTGTTGGTCAACTCGTGCTAGCGAACACCGGAAACTTGGCAAAATCTGCCTTCAACGCGTCATGACAACAAGGGCCAGCTATGGCGTCCGTAGTCCATTGACAGTCATGGAGAGTTGCGGCTACATACTACTGTCTTGAATGCTCCGCTGGAGAACAAAAAAAAAACAAAACGGAAAACGGTACATTGCCAGAAATCCCGTGTAAAGCACACGGGATTCTGAGTATTTTCTGATTTCTTCATTAAAATGAAAAGTGCTGATCCTTTCACGGTCTCACGCCATTTTGTGAAGTGTCTCGTAAATCACGTGAAGAGAGCCCCAATTGTAATTGGTTAAGAGTGAGCAATACACGTTCACACGTCAAATGCGAGTTCGCCAGCACGAAAAAAAGCTGGCGAGAATGGAGGCAAGTTTTATTTGTCGCCAGCAGTCGTTGTTGCGTCGTTCACAAGCACCAAGTTGAGTTTGCCAACATAGGCTGGCTAACATTCGTTTGTTGTGTGAAGGCCGCCCAGACATTACTGTCCATTACTGTAGAGACGTTTAGTACTGGTTTAGTGCAGAGGCTGCGGTTTGTGTGAATTCTTTTCTCTTTTATTTGTTTATTCATTATTTTACAATGATACTTTTATCCTTTTGTATGCGTGAATAAAATGTTGTTGTATACATATAGTACAAAGATTGTGATCGTTCGTGGCTCAACACAATGTGGTTGCCATCACAAGGAAGGCTCGACCGCCGTTAATACTTTACGTCTACCGGAATATCAGATTTATTCCGTGGAACTATCCAGTTTATTCATTTTTTATCAGCTATTTGGAGTGCGCCAGCCGGAATGCTAACCTCGGTTTAGTTTGGACTGCTTTTTGGTATAGATTTTTATGAACACAAATCACTGTTCTTTCTAGTTCTCGTCGCATACAATATCAAGATAACAAATTGTGGAAAACTTGAGAGACATCTAGCGTGCTGCTTGATCACAGCGAACTTCAGCCGATAGATTAAATGATAGCTTTTTGCAGACGAGGCGGGCTCTGGGGTCATATGGCCAATTAGCATAACGATGCGTCATCCATGTCCACTTCATCCACACTTCGATGAAACTATTGCGAACAGCATACCGTAATTAAATAATGAATGCTCGTTCAATATTCTAAGCGTAAAGAAGACCGTCATCATAGATTTAATGGATATTACATCTTGCCCGTTTGCCGGCACTCTTGCGTCTCGAAAGATTTCAACTGCTTAGCCGTTGTCATTTTTGGCTTTCTTGTGCATGTGCCGTTCGGGAAAGGTTATCAACTTTAATTTTTAGTCATTTGGCGTACTTACAATGACTAAGCATTTTTAAGCGTCCCAGAGTCCGCTTAATCGAATTTTACGGAGCGGTGCCCTCGACGGTCTATTTTGGGACGCACCGTAAGCCACGAGAATATCAACTTTAGCTCTCTCACGCAACTCCATAAATCAATTATACCAACACTGATTTGCTTGATGTTCAGTGATGAAGTCTTATCAGTACGGGTGTTAGACTCATTAGTCTTTTTTTCTGCTTTGTTAAATCCAAAAATCCGAATGAGTTGATTCCCGAAATTGGGAAGTTTTCGAATGAGCAGTACGTAAGCTTGATCACAATGACTCCTCAGACGTCACCTTCTCTTACAGTCACATGACTGTTAAGGCTTGTATTGTGAATAGGTCTGAGTCACCATGTGTCACTACATCATGACAGAGCTATTTTAGGCTTTAAATCGCGACTCGGTTTATCTTTGGGTCATTCCTGCAAACTTAAAAGACTTGAAAACATGTCTCCTAAAGTGGTTTTGATCTCCGGTTGTTCCAGCGGCATAGGACTCGCCGCTGCTGTGCATCTCGCTAAAGATGCCGAGAAACGCTTCAAGGTTTACGCCACCATGAGAAATCTGGCGAAGAAAGGCCAACTGGAGAAGGAAGGGAAGAAATATCTTGGAGACACGTTGCTTATCAAACAGATGGATGTATGTAGTGATGAATCAGTCCACAAAGCTGTAAAAGAAGTCCTAGAAACCGAAGGAAAAATTGATGTGCTGTGTAAGTATATAATTCAGTAGGTGCAACCAAGCTTTATTTTTTTAATTTAGCCAGTTCTTGTACCCATCTCAAAGGTGCGAAAAAAAGACTGACATCGTATATCCCGGCCTTGAGTAACCGTTCAGGAAACACAGTTGCTCTCGAAAGAGGCCGCTTTTTATCTCGGATCCCGCTGTTGTCAATCTCAAATCATCCTGAGAGAGAGAGAGACAAGACAAGACAAGACAAAAGTTTATTTAATTAAACACGGAGTTCCTCCATTTGCAAAGAATTGGTTTCCAAGAAAGCCGTGTGAGATATAATAGTGTCTTAGAATTAAAAATTAAAAAGACAGAAAATTGAAAAGAGAGAGAGTCGGAGAGAGAGATCGACCAGTGCCTATGCCAATTAATATATTCAGTCCTTTTCTATGATTTTTCCTATTCGCATGGGTGTTTCTCTAACCTGACTGTACATGTAGGCAGCGTATTATTCAGTGCATCTTCTGCATGGCAGGGTATTCGATAGGTCACATCTCGCCTGAACTTCATGCAGTTGGACACATTCATATAAACGTTTTCAATATTTGAAATGCAATTGTTTTTCATGCTTTTTAAAAAAGTGTGTAGAGCACAGTTGAAGCTATTGTACAAACTCCTTTAAATCAGTGATCATATCGTGTTGCTGTTTTACGGAGCATGGCAGCATATGGAACTGACTAAACCTTTCCCACATCTTAAACATGCTGATCCCTGGCATTTTCGTTACTGTTACCCGCATCATCGTCCATCGTTTTAACCTCTTTGTTGATATTATTACAGTTAACAATGCTGGGCTAGCATTGGCTTCCATATTGGAATGTGCACCAATCAACATGGCCAAAGACTTGTTCGAAGTGAATTTCTTTGGAGCTCTGCGCTTGATCCAAGCCGTCCTCCCGAGCATGAAAGCGAGGCAAAGTGGTCACATCATCAACAACAGCAGCCACTTTGGAATTGTGGGAGCGCCGTTCAACGAGCTGTACAGTGCGTCAAAGTTCGCCTTGGAGGGCCTCACTGAAGGACTGGCTCCAACTTTGCACTATTTTAATATCAGGTATCGTCACTAATACTTGCCACTTTAATTGGGTAGGCAAATGGTTAACAGATGCCTACAATTTGAGTATACGATCCTGTGGTTATCACATGCCATAATTTGTGTATACTGGTCTATCTGTGCATACGATGTCATACTTAACGAATGCCCGAAATGCCTGAAAATTCGTAGGTTTGTTGAGGTAAGTAACTAACTGCAGCTGGAATTATCTTCCTGGTCGAATTAGGAGCGTTCGTGCTCATTCTGTATAACATAAGCAAAGAACTTGAAATTGCTGTTTTCTGTTTGGCACATTTACAGTTTGGGATCCGGAACATTTCTCGCCACACTTGTTTGAGATTTTCTCATAAGGCATCCAGTTGTCTCCGGAATCACGGCCTAATCAATATAAAGTGTTGGAGATCCGAACACTGTGTGCGCTGTGTCCTGTAAGTGTTGCAGATATGAGAAAATGGAATCTGGGATTAAACCCGTTGTAACTTGGTTCAAAACAGGTTCATCCTGAGTGACATCCAATTTCAACTTCAACATACACACCTCTCTCAAGAACGCTAATACTTTGTTTTACACGGATCCGGTGACAATCACGAATCCGAAAACTTGTTCTCTCTAGAGTAAAAGTAGTCTAAAGCAATTGTATCAGAGACGGAAAACATTTGGTCTCAATGACTTTCTAATGACCTCTTCATGAGCCCGGTTACGCGGCTGAATTTTGGTCTTCCGTTAATTTGCGAAATTTGAGCCCGGTTACGGGGCATGAAGAACCGTTGGCCGCCAAAGCCCGGCCGAAGAACTAAAACAACACACAAGGCATGTGTAGTTGAAAAAAGTCATCCCGGTAATCGGGCTGAAGTGTTCATACGTCCCTGTTACTGAGATCCCGGGGTAATGCAGAAACTGAAATCTCTACAAACGGGCCAGCCTGGGGTCCCATGTGAAGAGTCCATAAATAGCTTGATGTTCTTTGCTTTCTAGGTGTTCCATTCTAGAGCCTGGCCCCGTGGAAACACCAGTCATGCAAAATATGGAAACCTGGACCAAGAACTACGAAAAGGTGACTCCTGACCAAAAGAGTGCAGAATTACTGGAAGTCTTGAAGGGAAAGCTGACACAAGAGATTGTCCGCACGAACCAAAGCGCAAATGAAATCGCTGACATAGTGAAAAGCATTATTCTGAGCGAGAAGCCCAACTTACGTTACCCAACGAATGAAAAGTTTGGTCCTCAGCAATTAGCTGCCAAACTTGCCGATATTCCTGGCAACGGTTTGGTGGAATTGCTCAGAAAGGATTACCTTGTCAAAGAATAGACTTAATCATAATGTAGCCTTCTCCTTATTGGTCACTGATATTTAAACGAATGACCCTCATAGCATAATACAATAATAATACCATTCTCGTCCCCATCGCCCTTTTCGCTTCTCTTAGTCGGCGGGGCCCGTGGCACGATTCGTTTCTCGTGCCAAGGCCCCGCCGACTAAGAGAGGCGAAAAGGGCGATGGGGACGAGAATGTAATAATACCTTAACAGCTACTGACCGGCACGGTGTAGAAAAACAATTAAAAATGATAAAAAGAAAGAAAGGCAATTCAATACTCTCCAAGGGGACGACTGTCCGAAATTTCCCAAATTTTTAAAATGTACGACTGCGCGTACGTTTATAGGCACTCTTAGTCATATAAACCGTGTGAAGGTTTTCAATAGTTCTTTTTGGTCGGCTTAAATGAAACTGTAAGTCTGTCTGAGGAGACCTGCTCTTCAGTCCGCTATTTTGGGGAACGGCGTGTTCCACAAACCGATATGGTTATAGAAAGGCTCGTAACTGCTGTACCGCTTTCATCAATGACTAGTGGAATGATAACTGTCATATTTACTACGCTTAGCAAATGCAGCTTGAAATAAAAACAACTGGCAAGGTGTCATTGTCTGTCCTGACTTTTCTTTTAAATCGATATTTTGTTAAAAAAATCCGGTATCGTATCGGCAAGAAGCACGAAATCTTTCCCGGTCGAAATGCATGCGAATTTTGAGATTGGTTTGCACGTGACCTCATTAAAACCTGAAATGAAAAAAGGTAAACGGTTTTTTTGAGATTTTATCTTCACCACGTAAAAGGCATATTGAAAATATACTTGCTTGAATTTTTCAGCTCGGCAGCTTGCTTTGTTTTGAAAATAGAGCGGTTTTAGATTTTTTTTCACAGTGTGTGACGTATGATGACTGCTGAGAAACCAATCTCATACCTAGAGTCCTCGGGTTCTTTGGTCAGCGGGTGGGCGCCCGGAGAGACTCAGGGATAATGGACGCCATTTTCCCTCAAAATCTTGGACGGTTTCCGTGCCGGAGCATTTGAAGTTGTAAAATAACAGCGAATCAAAAAATTCGAATTTTTTTTAGATCATCCCAGAGTCTCTCCAGGCGCCCACCCGCTGATCAAAGAGCCTGAGAACTCTGGGAACGAGATTGCTGAGAAACGTGTCACGTACATGGACACGGCGATTTGATAACTGATAAGAGAAGAAAGGGCCAGTTTGAGATATTCAAAGTAAACTCCACCGAGATGCCTCCGGTGGAGTCTTCCCGAGGGCAAACTTGCACGTTACCGCAGGGTTATTTCTTTCCCTTCAAGGTTTAGACCCCAGGGGCGCTTTCCATTTGACAGAATCGGCCAGACTGGGCATTTGGAGGGACCACCTCTACAGCACCTTCAAATTAACACACTTCGAGGATGATATCATTAGTCTCTTCCAGTAGAATGTGAGGGAACATCATGCAACTGCTTCTTCAAATTGTTGCATTTTATTTGCAAAGTGACCGGTCTGGCCGACCAGTTCTGCCAAAAGGAAAGCGCCCTAAGTTGGACAGTTTGAGTACTGGACCCGAAAGTACTATACTCAAGTGGACAAACGTGACGCCTCCCTACCGTCACGTGCATATGCTGTTCAATGACCGTGGAGAACTTGTATTTGTGCGATGTTCTCTGCACTGGATTACTGTGACTCAGCACTGAAACCCGTGCCTGTCACTGAAGTATGGCTGTTCAAATCGTTTTGATCTCTGGTTGTTCTAGTGGCATAGGACTTGCTACTGCTGTGCATCTCGCTAAAGATGCTGACAAACGCTTCAAGGTTTACGCTACCATGAGAAATCTGTCGAAAAAAGGAAAACTGGAGGAAGAAGGGAAGGAATATCTTGGAGACACGTTGTTTATCAAGGAGATAGATGTGTGCAGTGATGAATCAGTCAACCAAACGGTGAATGAAGTCCTGGATACTGAAGGAAGAATTGATGTGTTGTGTGAGTATGTAAGTCATTAGGTGCAAGTAACCTCTATTTTTCAGTGCACCCACACTCAAAATAGGATATCCCGACCCTTCACTGTTTATCAAAACAACTTTGCTCCAGAGATCTTTTATCTCAGATCCCACGGTTGAATTAACCCTCACCCTTATGTCTTTTACCTTGACTTCGTCAATTATTAATAGGCCGGAATTTATTAACATGCGACCCATTATGATCAACAAAGCAGAAAAGTTAATTGTCTTGAATGGCCTCTGTTTTTCCGTTTGTAATGCTAATGTGAAATAACAGAAATAATTCGTACAAAACGTTAGGTTTATCTTTCTAAATTCGTCAACTTATGTTAATGTTCTCTAATCTACCGATACTCATTAAACAGTATTTTAAGTAGTGCCACGTAGTGTGTGCTAAACATACTCAGAAACAATCCGCGATTGCCCGGATGTAAGCGAAAACAAAAACAAAGGCGCGCAATGAACGTTGGTTGATAATCATACACCACGCACGATTAAAAGACCTGCAGCAACAACAACCTCGATAACGACGTTCATTGCTTTTTGCCCTTTAGTTTCTAACCGTTTCAGGTCAACAGATAACTTCTGTACAACTGAAGGTCGTCGGTGTATCTGAACGTGATCGTGCTTCAGATCATTTCCTTCGTTTGTTTTAATTCTCCAAGCCCCCATGTCAAGTTGAACATCAATGCATTCAAAGTGGTCTATTTAGAAAACATAAGAGTTAACCAGGCAAATCGAGCCTAAACTTGTAAACACGTTGTAGTTCATAGATGATCCTGGCTGTAGACTGTAGTGCCCCACCATGTCCAAATGAATGCTAATGATCGGTTTTCAATTGAGAGTCGTAAAAACAAAACCAAAGGAATTACAATCTCAGCCAATCACGTTCTGAAGCAAAAACACCCTTCAGACAATCACAAATCGAAATAATTCCCGACTTGGTTTTACTGGCCAATCAGAACGCAAAGCAAGTAAACGCAGCCGGCACCAAGCGCGGGAAAACGAGAGACTAAGTCGCAATTGGCATCAGTCTTGCATCTGATTGGTTGAAAAGTTCCCGCAAGTTTTTTTGATCCAGTCGTAGAGAAAACCGAAACCAACGCAATCACGTAATAACTCCCGACACTCAAATGACACAAAACAATGAAGCAATCGAATTAGAGAGTCAGAGCGAGTTGGGAGTTGACATGGCGCCCTCGAAGAGGACACAAAATGACTGAACAACCCTGAGCACGACTCTGTTCACACGTTTTATCACTTGTCTTTCCTCAGTTAACAACGCTGGAGTAGGATATATATCCGTTTTGGAGTCTGTGCCCGTCGAGATGGCAAAGGAATTGTTTGAAGTGAATTTCTTTGGTGCCCTGCGTTTGACCCAAGCTGTGCTTCCAGGCATGAAAGCGAGGCAAAGCGGTCGCATCATTCAGAACAGCAGCCACTTGGGAATTGTGGGATCGCCGTTTGTCGAGCTGTACAGTGCATCAAAATTCGCCTTAGAGGGTCTCACTGAAGGACTGGCCCCAACTTTGCTCCATTTCAATATCAGGTAGTCTCTTCATTAAACCAATTCACTTACAAAGGGCATTCTTCTCAGAAGTGTTTTACAAACCAAATTAAAAACGAAGAAGAAGCGCTAAAACATTAAAGTCAAAGTCCAGCATATTTGATTTATAGCAGCAGCAAGGTGGTAGCTACTATATTATTAACCGCCACTATTCTAGTCTCAGTGGGTTTTCGTTTTTCTCCCATCGCCATTAAGGCCAATAACTATGAGCTATAGATGGCCATGGACTTTGGATTGCATATAAAACGCACCCAAAAATCTTTTCGTTTTCCCAAAATTGAATGATGACGTCATATTGACGTCATCATTGACGACGATCAGAAAATTCATAACAGGTTCAAAAGTCGCCCCGGGACTGTGTCGCCATTTCTTTACAATCCCACCAAAATCGTAGTCATAAGCCAAACTTATTAATTGGACCCCGCATCGCAAGATCCTTTTAGACTCTTGCAAGTCGTTAAAATTGGTTATGACGTAACCTGCGACCAGGCTCTATTTTCGTTTCACTCGGCGTTATAAGAGGGCAAAGGAGCGATGCCAAAATTGACCTGATCGCAGGTTAGCCACTGCGGAACAAATTTTCCATACAAATAGAAAAATTCAGGTCTGACAAATATCATCTCACGCAAACGATGTCATATTATTTCAGTTATTTTGCCAGATAAATTCTAGCAATGGCCTCAAAGGTAGACGGTATTACAGTATACGTCTTTCGCTTCACGATATTCAAAATTTTGTGAACATCGGTGCGCCCACGGCTTTGTCCCACCACTTCAGGGTCGCTTCAGCTCGACCAGAATGTTGTCTTTAACAATATTTTTTTTTTGTCGTTTGTTTGCCTTTCAGGTGTTCTATATTGGAACCGGGGCCCGTGGAAACCGCAGTTTGGAATAATATTGAGATCTGGACGAAGAAGTACCAACAGTCAATGGCTGACAGAAAGTCTCTGGAATTACTTGGCACTGCTTGTGCGAATTATCAGCGTTTGAAAGTCAGCAAAAGTCAAGGTGCAGACGAAATTTCAGAAATGGTGAAGAACATCGTTCTGAGCGAAACTCCAAACCTACGTTATCATACTAACGAGAATTTTGCGCCCGATGAAGTTACAGCTAAATATAGGGTGGCGGAGCCACCTGGAAATGCGTTGGTAGAGCTTCTGAATAAGAAATACTTAACGAAAGAGTGAAAATCTTGGTTTCCTGGTTAGAATTACTCATTTCTGTAGAGGGGATTAGTGCAAAGATTGTGACCGTACGTGGCTGAACGCTGCTTAACGCACGGAAAGGCAAAAACATGTTTAAATTTAGGTGGCGTTTCATTACCAGAAATATTCACTGCATCCAAAGACCATGTACGCATGCGTAGTAGCTTTCTGAACTAGTGCCCAGAGCCTACGCGCTTTCGGTCAGCGTACTGAGGCGCGCAAAGGCTCCGGCCTAATGCAAAACCGGATGCCAAATTTCGGTTTCCGGTTAAATTGCGCATGCTTATGAAAACATAACGAGATTGACACAAGTGCAGAAAACTGTTCGAAAGTTAAACTTGAAAAGCTTTTTGTTGCTCACGGTAAATCGCAGTCGAAGGATGTAATCCAGTTTTCAATACTCTAGCTAAACATAATTTTAATAACTAAGCGCTAGGGTCGTACTGGGAGAATATCGGTCCGAGGTCTTGACAGTACGAACCAAGTGCAGCGAGGTCCTTACAGGAAAGAAAGATGGAAAGGTCTATCGACGTTTCTGCCTTGCTAGTAAGGACTTTAAGATCTACGACCGCAACGTCAGCGAGAACGCCACCACACAATAGACTTTAATGAACAAAACAATGGCTCTGCGCGTGCGTTTTGAACTTTGGTACATTTCTTTCCCGTTCTCTGCCAATCTACAACGTCAAATGACCAAATCTCAAGTTTTAAGGAAAACGCGCGCACACGACGGAGAATTTTGATTTTCTTTCTTAGCTTGAACACCGTTCGTCCCAACTCAGTTCCTGGATAGTTCGGATAGTTTGTAGAAGTCGAACGAACTGTAATAATCACGAAAAAGTTCGCAAAACGTAAACTAGCAATTTTAAATGACGTTTTCATGGACGTCGCCGTCGTAGATCTTAAAGTCCCTACGTATCTAGACTTGTCAGACGCCATAATCTTACACTAATTTACGGTTAAAGCTAAATTTCTTTCGAATCTTAATAACGAGGGTTAAACTCAGTGTGGTAAACATAAGGAGGGCGTGACCGCGTTACTAGAATTTTCGGTTTCGTTAAGTTTTCGTTGAAAGCAATAATGTGCTAAAGGCTAGCTTGAAATGTACAGCGGATCACGTCTTTCACATTAGCGGATTCATTTCTTGGTATCGTCCGGTTTATTGATTTTTCATCAGTTATCAGGAGCCAGGATTTTGCTTAATTTATCGATTTTTCTGAACACAAATCACCGTAATCACTCGTTTTCATCGCAAACGAGATCAGGATAATAAATTGTTGAAAATAAAAATCCAGCGTGCTGGTTGATCACTGCGAACCTCACCCGACAGGTTACAACAGCTTCTTGGAGACGAGGTGTGTTCTGGGACCGCCTGGCAATTAGCATAATGTGCGTCATCCATCTCCTGCACACTTCAATGAGAATACGGCAAAAAGCAACGCTGAATGAAGTAATGAATGCTCGTTCAATATTTTTTACGTAAAGAAGACCGTCATCATATACAGACTAAATGGGTATTACACCTTGCCAGTTTGCCAGCACTCATTCATTTGGCATAGTAATAATGACTTAGCATTGTAAAAGGTTCCAGAGTTCACTTAGGGCCTGTTTATATGACACGTGTCTCCCCGATTAGGACGGTCTAGCCCGCTTTACCGAGATCTCGGCTAACGCCTATTTTCTTTGGTAACTAGATTGGTTCAGTCCGCCTTGCCGAATCTCAGCAGCTCACACCGGGATCTCGGCAAGGCGGACTGAAAATTTTTCATATATGAACGGTGCAGCCCGCTTTGCCGGGAGGAAAAATTCTTATCACGCATGCTTTCGTTGCCTTGAAAACGCAGCCAGATTTGCATGATCGATCACAGGATTATGTTTTCATCTTTTGTTTTAAAATGCCATTCCGTAGTTGCTAGAGCTATGATACAAGTTCATTTTGAACCAAATCTCTCATACACACACACAATAAATAAATACAAACAAACAAACAAACAGACAATAACACAAATCACTTGTATAAACTCTTGTTCTTTGGCCATCGTAGCTTGATTAAGAAAATAACACAAACAGCGGTGATAAACATTGTATTCCAACGCATTTTTTTATAAAACTTGACGTTTCGTATGCTAGTCAACATACATTTTCAAAAGTGACCGTTACAATTTTTTGAAAACTAAATATATATATATATATATATATACACATATATCTCGTAAACAATAGCGGTCTGGAACCTAGACTGAGAAAAATGATCTGCAGCAGTACGTGTCTAGACATAATGAGGAGTAATAGCTAAAACAGCAATAGCTTCTCACTACTAATATTGACATTAGGGGAAGGCTTTAGCTCTTGAATGAACAAAGTCTCTTTAATTTTGCAGTGAAAGTCAGTTTTTCCAGACGCTAAAATGTCAAAGTGATCCCATTTAATGTCGTGGCCAGTGGTTTTCACATGATCAGCAATGGCTGATGAATGGTCACTTTTAGCGAGGGCCTTGAAATGTTCTGTTTTTCTGTCATGGAGTCTTCGTTTTGTTTAACCAATGTAGAATTCATCACAGTTCCAGCAAACAGCTTTATAGATGACCTTGGACCTCTTCCCAATTCCCAACCGGGCTAAAATGCCCTCAAATTTATACCCAAGTTTGCACTTTATTCATGTAGATTCAGTAGCTTTCGCAATTAATCTTACGCAAGAGTGTTCATCGATAGATTTCATCGCATTAATCACACAAAAACTTACAATTTCCACGCACAAACATTAATAATCATCGCGTCTCACAAAATCACGGCGAAAACGTGTCATTATTTGTCCAGCATCAGCGCTTTTGACGAAGAATCAACTTTTCGCTAACGATTGTGCAATGTTTGCCCCCGGCGATCCCAGAATCCTTTGCGCATAACATAGGTCTGATATTGGCAAATCATTCATAAGTGTAACCATTTAGATGGCTCCGCAAATCGTGTTGATCTCTGGTTGTTCTAGCGGCATAGGACTCGCTACTGCTGTGCATCTCGCTAAAGATGCTGAGAAACGCTTCAAGGTTTACGCCACCATGAGAAACCTGGCGAAGAAAGGCCAACTGGAGGAAGAAGGGAAGGAATATCTTGGAGACACGTTGTTTATCAAGGAGATAGATGTATGTAGTGATGAATCAGTCCACAAAGCTGTAAGAGAAGTCCTCGAAATCGAAGGAAAAATTGATGTGCTTTGTGAGTACGATTGGATTTCTAGATATCTTGTTTATAAATATACCCGACACTAAAGTAGTATTATGTCAGTTTATTATATAAGTACTGAGATTTAGATTTTGTAATAAAAACTAACGATAAAAAGTCACGACGTTTCGACCCCTCGGAGGTCATTTTCAAGTGAGAATAAAAGTTTTAACAATTAGCATAAATATGTAAAAACTAGATAAAAATGCGGCGAGCGCCGAAATGTGATATGTACAAAAATGTAAAAAGTGCTAAAAATATATGGAGTAATGAACGGTAGCTAGAGAAAACAATAGACAAAAAGTAATTAATTACAAGAACTGTTCTAAACAAATAATTTGGCGCGGATAGAGTCACACTGTTTGTTTAGCGATGGTTTCAGTTCTTTTATAAAAAACATTTCAAAAATAAGACAATCAAACTTGTTCTG
>BLFK01000783.1:1534132-1577279 GCA_014634185.1 Astreopora myriophthalma | reverse complement strand
TTTAGCCTATTTTTAGCCGCTTCTTTAGTCGAGATTAAGATCGTGAGATAGATTTCCTTCCTGGTCTTTCAATCGAGAAGGCATTTTGGAAACAAGTTCGGAAGTTCGGAAGGCCCGGGGTTTGGTTGCGGGGAGGGGGGAGGGGGGGTAAAAAGTGTTTTTGGAAACAAATATAATAGATTACATTTGATGATTGGCCAAAAAATCTCGTGACACTTTCTGAACTATCCGGCGGTTTTCAATTAAGCGTTGTCAAAACCAAAGCTGAAGTTATTACAAAGCCGATCACGTTGTAAAGCAAATACACTCTTCAGCCAATACAAAATCGGGGAATTCACGACGAGTTAGTTTTGAATACTAATTGGTTTTGGTTTTGCAACTGATTCAGCTGAAAAGTTCGCGAAAGAGTTCTGGTTGTTATTTATTTATTTTCGAGCATCGCATTCTTAAATAAACAAAGACAGCAGCAACAACAACAACAACTACTGTCAATCCAGCTTTAGGGATTCAAATTATTTGTCCAAAAGGGTATTGTGAATTACAATCAGATACCCATAGCTTCTTTCGACTGTGTCGTTTTCCACATTTTCTTATGGTACATTCTCGGTCTTTCATTCTTGCTTTGACAGATGCACTTTACTAGAGCCAGGCCCCGTGAAGACTTCCGTCGCTGAAAACGCAGAAGCCTGGAGCAAACCCATAGACAACTCAACCGCTGACCAAAAGACGCAAGAACTATTGAAGCTTGGGGCTGAACACTTAAAAGATTGGGGAGCCACTTCTCTGGAATCGAGCGACATCGCAGCTGTTGTCAAGGAAATAGTTCTCGGTCAAAATACCAACTTTCGATGTCAGACAAATGTCGACTTCTTGGCAGCAGAAATTGCAGCTAAACTTAAAGTTCCGGCATCCAATGAACCCATTGAGATGATTGCAAATCGACTTTATGGCGAAAAGAAGGAAAATTGAAGTAAAATTTTCCTCGATCAGCACAGTTAGAAACCCGTCCTGTCATTAGACGAAACATGATTATGAGTCTTAGACTCGAAAATGCTAAAATGGAACTCCTTTAGTTGTATTATCATTATTTCATGACAAACAAGATGATTTTGAGCAAAAATGACCATTATCCTGGCGAATCATATGAAACCATTTACAGAAAAGTTCTGCCCGGAAAAATAGGTGTACTCCATTGCTTAGACATTTTATCCGAGGGAGGGGTGGGTGTTGGTACCATTTGTAAGTTATAGGGAGCCAATAAGTATGACTTTCTCTGGTGATATTCACACTTGGTACAGTAACTGAGCATTGTTATCTGGACAAAAACTGTCGCCAACTTATGTCGATTGAATGATGTAAGAGTTACCTGAAGTTAAAAGTTATCATGGTTTTGTATCTCAAATTAAGGTAATTTTGTGGTTAACAGACTGACGTACAGAGATCTTTTGTTGTTATAAATATGTTGTGAAAGCTTGCGGTTTAAATATTGGCTTTGGTGTCCTTCGAGACAGAACTAAAAATGTACACGGGGTCTGTTCCCATTGCGCTCTGATCTTCGAACGACCTGTCCTCGTCATTTACCGCGCGGGATAGTTGATTGACAAATGACACTCAACAGCAGTAAACTCTGACCTTCCTTTACGGTAAGCTTGATAATTAGCAAATTATGCATTGCTTTCTAGTTAAGCTCTTTGACCTACAAGCGACAGTTGTGTGATTGGCTTAGCTTAACACAACAAATTAGCCACTGACGAATGAAGTTGTTTTCGACTCTTTGAGTTATGACCGACCTCGGCCGTGATTGGTTGAACTTATTGCCTCTAATTAGCTAAAAGCGTGTTTATCTTAAAAACGATATCACCTGATTGGTCAATTATAATACAGCGTACATGCAAGAAAAACGTTATTCAGTGTGGTATACAGCTCAAATCAGTGCAAGGGGAACAGACCTTTAGAGTTGAATTTTCCGAAGCGAGAGCCGAGGACTCATCATTCATGACCACGAAATCTTTCGACAAATTGTCTAACTCCGCTGAAAAGGCATCCTTCCCAAGCATTGAAGATTCGATGGTAGAAGCTGTTTCTTGCTCACCGTTTCGAACAGGTAATGAAGTCACCTCTTTAACAATGGGTTAATTTGCGAGCCAGGGAAAAAAACTACCACTATCGAAGAAGCTAATTACGACATTGTGTAACGTGGTGTTATGTCCGTGGATTTCAAATGAACTCCAAACTGAAGGGAAGGACACGAAATGTTCTGAATTCAATGCGTTTTTTCCTTTTATCGTAATACTCTTTGATCGGGCCGAGCTTTCTTCTTCCCATTCCGTTATTTCTTGGTCGCGCCCGCCTTGAAATAAGAGTGTTCCCAACGTATTCCGATCGTCCATCGTGTCTTCACCCCTTAGCCATAATGTTTTCACTGTTCGTTGGACCCCGGTCATGTTAAGAAGCAAAGATCAGAAGCAATAGACGCTTCCGTCGAGAAATTGTCCTTTCCAATCCAGAGCTTGAATATGGGATCTATTTGCTACATGCACTCTTTCTATAATAAGAACGTCTAATTTTGGAGCCGAGGCTGAAAGATCTTCTTCTACGCATTTTTTTTGGGCGATTTGAGCCTGAAAACGTCCTTATGATGTTCTTAAATTTACATGACTTCGATGGTGTGGAAGTTATTTTGAATAAGGTTGTAAATAAGAACTGCTCAATAAATTGCAGTTTTCTAGTTTTATTAAAGTGTCAACAATGTACGTCAAGTTTGACTACAAACTGAGATGTCATTCAGTGTATCATGCAATAAGAAAACCACGCTGTTAATGGTGGAAAAAAAAACTATAACATGCCGAGTATTTGGGTAAATTGTTATTAGACTACAGTTGAACATTTATTTTCCCGTTATTTATGCTACAAACGAGCAAAATAAGAACGTTCTTAACTGACTCTCTCCCCGAGGTATGTTCTTAGTATGTTCCTAAAATTGTGGTTAATCTCAGTCTTAACGTTCTTATAAAAAAACGTTCTAAAAGAAAAGAGTGTATAGCTAGCTGTTGATCAGTTCGCCTATTCTATATTTGCGGTTTTAACTGCTTTACTTTTTCCTATCTTTGCTCGGCAGATAGGGAATAGGGTGTGTTTAGTCGTTTTTCTTGTATTTAAAATTTGTTAATTACTTTCAGTTGTTTGGAACACGAAAAATCGTCCTTTGAATATCCTTATTAATTTTCCGGACCAATTTCAGTTATCTTTAGTTTCAATTGAAGGTCCTAAAACTAACTGAGAGTACAAAATTTTTCTGGACAATCACAACGTACATGACAATCAGAAATAGTGGTCCAATAGTATAATAGGACACTGAATTTGCATTCAAATGCTCCGAGATGAAATTCCACTCTGAACAGGGACTTGGATTAGTCGTTGGACTTTTTTTTTACATATATAGCCAGGAGCACATAATTCGGAGCGTGCAACTCCCATATTGGAGCTACGTCACGGCATTTTTACAGACCGAATTATTTTTAGACGTGTTTTTCCCGCGAAACGTTCCAGTCCGCGCGCGTCCAAACAATTAATTATGCAAGCCTTATGATTGGCTAGCATGGCTCCCGTGGGAGACCAAGGCTCCTGTGGGAGACTGAATTGGCGGGAAAATCAACCTAGTTGATTGAAGTTGTACGCGCCGGGTTATTGGCTCCTGATATAGCCAATTGGCTGTGCCCTTCTAGTTGGTCTTCTTGAGGCTGTTATGTTTACTTGAATTGTTTTCCGCCTTTTTTTACACGGCCCTACAAGCTTCAAGCTTTTTAAGATTCCATAAAAATCCCTACAGTGGTAAACGTGTGCTACGGAATCTCAGTTGCGGATGGTGCGAAATATTTCGAGGGATACAGTAGTAAAAAAAATTGCCTCATGATCTTCCAGAATTTGACTGTAAATAACGAACTTTCTCACCGAGGAAAGCAGTAATGCAGAAACATTTTTGCTGAACATGTAGTATTTCGGAAAGAATTCTATTTATTTATCATCTGCTTTTAGACACCTTCCAGTTATTTCCACTGTTATATTTTTACTTCCACGCCGGTGTTTTTTTTTTTTGCAAATCTATGCATACAACTAAGTAAGTGTTGTAGATTTTTTGGAAGAATCATGTGACAGTCGGTCTTGTTTTTTTCAATTTTTTTCACGTGACGTGTTATCAGTTCGCACCACCCGCGATTGAAATTCCGTAGGGCACCTTTCCCACTCTCGGTAGTTATTTTATGGTACCAATCTGCATTAATACTTCACGTTTGAAAAAAAAATTGAGGTAAGCGGCGCCAAGCGCCGGCAAACGAGCGGCTACCGATTCACTGATATGGCTTTCGCTTCTGACTGGCACGAGATAGCTCAGCCAATCCTAGATTATGATCCTAGATCCTAGATTAAGAAAACCAATCCTCTCATTTTCACATTCCAGAGAAAATGCAAAAGCTCCCTGACTTTTCGTCCCAAACAGCTTCAACCAAACCCAAGGTGTCCCGCACTCAGTTTTCCGTCTTTCAAAAAGTTGCCCTTGAGAACACGTTTCACGCCTCATTGTACTTGACTGGAGAGGAACGAGATGCCCTGGCCTACAAACTTGGACTGTCTCCTACAATCGTACAGGTAGTGAAAATTTGACAGGGAATTTATAGCGACTTAGCCTCACTGCCACTACTTCTTAGTTGCCTCGTTCAGTAAAGATCACGTTGCTTGAGCCATTCAAGAGCTAATTAAACTGCAAGATCTCAAGCTTTTCGAAGCGTAGTCCCCGTATGCTTTCGTGTGTGTCCCGTTCTTTTTGTGAGACATTTCAAAGAAGCCGGCGAGCATGAAAATGCATATAAAACATTAACACAACTCTTTTAAAAGTGGTAAATAATTTTTGATCCTGACAAAAAGCAGAGGCAGAGTCTCCGCGGCTATTTTCCTTCATGATTGTTTTACCTTTGAATCCCAGGTAGACCCAATATTTGCATTTGAAAACGATGAAATGAAGTCGAAGAAGACATTACTTAAGGCTCGTCACTCAGTTGTTTCGTTTTCGTTCTTTTGAAACGCATCAAAGTGAGTCGGAAATTGCAGCGCATGCGCAATATACAAGTCATCATGAGAAGCGGCGAAGGATGATTGCTCGATCGATCGCTCACTAGTTAGGCTCTTTTTTGGTACCTTAGAGAACAACGGCTGCTCATACACGAAACGGTTCAATCCAAGAAGTCGCTAAGAGCATTTTGATTTTCAACCAATTCACGTTTCATTTTCGTATTAGTGTATTTTCAGTGTCTCACATTCGTCTCCAACATTAGCATTTTTCCTCCATAGACCTGGTTCAAGAACAGGCGATTCAGATGGAGAAAAGAAATCAAAATGGCGGATGGAGCTCTTCCCGAGCCACCAATTGCTTCACAGCCACCGTTTTTGTTCACCAGTCCTCCTCCCTTGGTCTTCTGGCCCGCACGCGCGGAAGCTGAGCACCAACAGCGGAAAGAAAGTTTCTTTGGTTGCTGTGGGGGTGGATCACCTCGCATGCGCCATTACAACAAAACACATTGGTGAAAAGGCCTACATTCCTGGCGAAAAGAGATTAGTGACACCCCCTTTTTCCTTCGCCGTTTTGGTGTATAATTTTCAAGTTACGTTAAATTTCCACTCGACCTTAGTTTCTACCCCACACATTCCCTGAACAATGTTGAAGCCCATATTGTACACAAGACCTTTAAAAAGTGCTTGAATCCAGACACCAAACATCCCCCACTGGACTGGTGCTATTTTCGTGTATAAAAAAAATGTTGGAAATCGTTTTGGCCGGGATTGTAGTCTAGTCCCTGCCGGTTCGCTGGCTTGAACATAATTGGCCTGGCGTGCGTTTCTCAAATTTCGGACTGAAAAAAAGCCGATTTCTCGAGCACAGTGTTTACAATAATGTTTCGACTTTTACAAAATTTGAAGGTTGAAAGGTTAAACAATTTACAAGTCCAAGAAAAATATAGTGCGCTATATTGCTCTTCGGTACTTTTGCGAAACGGTCCTGATGGGTGGCACATATGATGTTCTATTTTTATCTTTTCATCAATGTCATTTTTTTTCGCATGGTCCGTTGCGATTTATTTTTATTATAACACGGCGTCTATTCGCTGGTAGCAGTTTTGTGTCAACTGAAGTAGTCAACTGTGTGAGGAATTATTTTTGTTACTGTTATGATTATTATTACTTTCAATGGTTGAATGGTAATTGCGCTGAAGTAAGCAGTTGTTAGACCAGTGTGCCGCCAAACGACACAACCAACCGGTCTTATCAAAAGGAACAACGTTTGTTTTTACGGCACAGGCATACGCCCTAAAAAGGCACTGAAATAAAATATTCCTCGGGTGCGCGATTTCAAGGGCACAATTTTGTGTCCACAAGTGATGGTTATGCTTGCTTTTCTCCCTATCACTTTTCCTTTTCTGACATAATTATTGTTTTAAAATTGTACAGTACAAAAACGATTACTAAAAGAATAAAATTAAGTGCCAAAAACGATGGGTCACCGTCCTCTTTTAGGAGAAAATTAATAGCGACCTTCAGATCGGGGTACGAGTACGTCTACGAGTACAAGTTTTCCCTTCCGAGCACGCGCACTTAAAAAAAATTTCGACCTGAAAACCTAATGCGCGTGCTCAGAACGGAAAACTCGTACTCGACCTCGTACTCGTGCTCCGATCTGAAGGTCGCTAATGGTCATTCTTTGTCATGTCATCCCTCGAAGTTTTCTCCGCACGCGCTTGTGCGCGCGCTAATGCTGCAAGATGTTACGCGCAGTAGGGTCCGCAATGCAACACTGGCGAATCACCTTAAAAAGAAAGTACTGTGACCTGAGATCGCAGAAAACGTGAGAGGAAGCACTGTAAACATGCAGTGCAAAAATCCAATTTGGCAGACATTCGAGAGTTGATCTTAATTTCTGTCCCGTGATGCGCTGCGTTCCAAAGTCTTAATCAACGCACTCCAAGCGCCAGTTTCCATTTTCACCCTGCACACTGGAAGATGGCTGCCCAAGTCGTTTTGATATCCGGTTGTTCCAGCGGTATAGGACTCGCTACTGCTGTGCATCTTGTTAAAGATGCCGAGAAACGCTTCAAGGTTTACGCCACCATGAGAAATCTGGCGAAGAAAGGCCAACTGGAGGAAGAAGGGAAGGAATATCTTGGACACACGTTGTTTATCAAAGAGCTGGATGTGTGCAGTGATGAATCCGTCAACAAAGCTGTGAAAGACGTCCTCGAAATAGAAGGGAAAATTGATGTGTTGTGTGAGTACAATCGGATTTCTCCTAAAAAGATCTTAATTGTTCACAAACGTACCTGAAAGTTGGGCGAAAATGAATAGTATTATGAAAAAAAAATATACACTTTATCCGCAGTATCGACGAGGGCATGCTCGAAAAAAAAATTCGACTCCTCCTAACAGGGGTCAAATCTGTGACCTCAGACGATCAGGAGACTCGTGGGTCATTCAACTGACTAAACATAGTTTTACGTCGAGTTAAAAGGAGCAGGCCAAGCCGGGATGCCCTCTTCACCCTTCTTATGTGTTACTAAATCGTAACCACACTGAAATCGTATACGATTTATCTTGATATTAAAAGGCATGTGTGTTGCTATTCGATCGAAGCACTGGGAAATACAAGTGAGCAGCAAACGAACACATTTATAATCTGATCGGTTACTAGTTGTGTTTTTGTGACGGCAAAGCAAAACGGAACCACAGACTATTACATGTAAGGCAAGCAAACAGGTCCGCCGGGTGAAATACAGTTATGATTCCTCGAGATCATAGCTCGGTGTTACAAAGGACTTACGCAACTCTGTTATTGATCACGAAGTGTATGTCAATCAGCAGAACAAATCAGCGAAGCATTGAAATGAGGTCTGGACTAGCCCTAACCGCTGGTCAATGAATCGACTTCACCCTATGTTATTTAATGCTAACCTCGAGATTCAAGTGCGACTAAATTAAAATAAAGCTGTAGTCTGCAAACCAGTTTTTTCCCTTTGCACAGGCTGAGTCAGTTAAGAACGCATTTAAACAGTGCATTTGGCTTTTTTTTTTAATGATTAGTAAATAAATATATGAATAAATGAATAAATAACTGTACTCTGACAGGACAATTAACGCAAATACTTAAAGGCAAGAATGGATTCTATCTACGTTCCTATTTATAGATATATAAAAAGGAGCGTCTTACGTATAAATCCCTAAAATCCTAAAAAACAAACCAACACAAACAGAAAAAAAGAAAAGAACCTCAACGAGTAGAAAACGAGCAATTCAGATTCACCTTTTCCTCGGGGTTAACAAGGGAAAAATATGTCATAGCCCATTCGCTCCTGCTGTAACTAAACTTCGTATCTCACCCCCATAGCGGCCATTCTTCAGATTCACCTGTTCCTCGGGGTTAACAAGAGAAAAATATGTCATAGCCCCTCGCTCCTGCTGTAGCTAAACTTCGTATCTCACCCCCATAGCGGCCAATCTTCAGCGGGTCATTGAGTCGGCTTAACTTTCTGAGGGTAATGAATAAGCGTATACAAAGCAGCCGGTCCGTGCTATTAGGTCACCACTAGCTGGAGTTGTTCAAGGCACAAAAGTGGTCCCTGGTACAACTCCTCAGCCGCGATTGTAAACAGCCAACTGGTTTGTCTCCCGCGAATTGAGATTCGTAACTATGTTATGTTCATTTGTTTCATTGACCCTGAAAAGTCCTTGAAGGGGAGTGGTCAATTAATATTTATTATTATATTGTGGCCCGATATCTGTCGTTCCGACGTGATTTTCGTTCAAATTAGGATCCGCGCTGTTTTCAAATTGTTCGGCAAAACAACAACACATTGCCTAAGGTCGACCTAAAATGAACGATGAGATCCACAATCCCAACTTGTAGACAGAGTCTGGAATCCGGGCCCGAATTTTTCAGCTAGTCCGTGATCCCTGTAAATCTGATTAATTTATCACAAAATTCCACAATTCGTGTACGTTTTAGAGCTAAGTCCGCCGATCCGTACACCTGTTCACCCTCCTGCTTCTTAATTTGCTTTCAGTTAACAATGCGGGAATTGGCGTTAATATGTCAATACTGGAGTGTATCCCTATCAACATGGCACAAGAGGTGATGGATGTCAACTTCTTTGGTACCTTGCGGCTGGTCAATGCTGTGCTACCAGGCATGAAAGCCCGGGAGAGTGGCCATATCATTCAGTGTGGCTCTGAACTCGGAATTGTTGGTTTTCCTTTCTTTGAAATCTATTCAGCGACGAAATTTGCTGTCGAAGGGCTCACCGAGTGTCTGGCTCCAACGTTACGCCAGTTTAATATTAAGTATGTTTGTTTACAGATAAAGCCTAAGGTGTTTTTCACTGGATGGCTTAAACGTCGGGAATTGGTTAACGCCTACAAAGAAACTCACGTTTGATTTTGTAATTGATTTAATGTCTCAACAAATGGCTCAGCAACACTTCTCACTTTCTCGATGCTTAGAACAACAGAATGATCCATCCCTAACTGAAGATCATGGATAAGGGTTCACTAAAAATACTTTAGCAGGTTTTTTTGCGCGTGCGTGCGTGCGTGTGTGTGTGCGTGTGCGTGCGTGTGCGTGTGAGAGAAAGAGAGAGAGAGAGAGAGAGAGAGAGAGAGAGAGAGAGCTTTGCAGGCGAAAGTGTGTTTTAGAAATAGGTATCGTAGCATACCAGTTATAAGTTATCTGAGCACAAACAAGTTCGGGAAGGCCGGGGTTTGGGGGGAGGGGTGAGGAGAAGGGAGAGGTAAAAAGTATTTTTGGAGACAAATATAATAAATTACAATTGAAGATCGGCCAAAAGATATTGCGACACTTTCTCAACTAATAAAGCCGTTTTCCGTTGAGCTTGGTAAAACCAAAGCCAAAGTAATTACAATCATTCTTGAATAATAAATATAAATATAAATAATTAATAATTAATTAATAATCAATAATTAATAAGTGATAATTAATAATAATGATATTAATAATACCATTAATTATTCTTATTTAAAGTAATTACAATTAATTACTACCACGTTCTGAACGAACTACACCCTTCAGCCAACCACAAATCGAAGGAATTACTAGCCAATCACATCGCCTGGCTCCAAAAGACACTTGATAGCCAGTGTGGCTGTGACTCAAAAGGTTTGCGTTTTGCATCTGATTGGCTGAAAAGTTCGCCAAGTTTTTTTTTTAAATCCAGTCATAAAGCAAAGCAAACCAACATTGTTGTTTTGACAGATGCACGTTACTAGAGCCAGGCCCAGTGAAGACTTCCATCGCTGAAAACGCAACAGCCTGGGGTGAAAGCATAGACAACTCAACCGCTGATCAAAAGACGCGAGAGCTGCAAAAGCGTGCAATTGGACGCTTACCACATTGGTTAGCCAATTGTCTGGAATCGAGCGACATCGCGGCTGTTGTTAAAGAAATCATTCTCGGTCAAAATACCAACTTTCGTTGTCAGACAAATGCCGACTTCTTGGCAGCAGAAATTGCAGCTAAACTTAAAGATCCGGCATCCAATGAACCCATTGAGATGATTGCAAACGGACTTTATGGGGAAAAGAAGGAACACTGAAGTAACATTTTCTTCTATCAGCACACTTAGAAACCCGTCCTGGCATTGGACAAAACATTGCAAAGTATTGATCTACTTGGAATGATTTGACAAAAATCAAAGGTGAAGCCACTTCAAGTATAGTGTCTCCACTAACGGGGTTCAGCGGCCATGTTTTGTGTCGTGAATGAAACAAAGGATAGCCGCTGCGCTGTGACGTCTTGTGAAAACGCTGTGCATTAGTAATTTGCCTTTATCCGTAAAGGTGTGAAAAAAGGATTTTGCAGTAATTGTAAATTATGTTGCCAGCACGTATGAGGCCTGGGGAATGGTGTTGGGTGCGCAGCGGGCTGTGGAATTTAGCCGGTTTGTAATTTGCTGCCGTTAGAATGCCAAGTTCTTCCACCGGAAATGACCGGAACTGTGACTGTGAACATGATTGAAGATCGCATGACTATATTTGGAAAGTAAAATAACTTGATTTTTTTTTACATTAGGCAAAGAGAGCGATTGATTGTGAAGCGAAATTAAGCTGATTTGGAATAAAGACGTTGTGTTATTGGAGAGCTAGTTATATTAAATATAGTCCAAACCGAACAGGCACTATGTTTGTCTTTTGTATATTTTAGATCCTTGTATAAGTACTCATCATATATTTCCATTTAGTACTTTAAATAGGATACCTTAAAACCCCAGGAATAGCACCATTTCATAGGTCGGGCGGGGCACACGTGCGTACCCTTCCTTCCCACCTGTTGGTTTTTCAGGGGTTTTCGTGTCTGCCTATATGGTGCTTTAGTTTTCTTAATCATATATATATATACCGATTAAGAAAAAAATATTTATATATATTATATTTATATATATATAATATATATATAAATCAATCAACTGCATGGCGGTTTGGCTGGCCAAAGCGCCCAAATATCATCATTGTGTTGTGTACGGTTGAGTAGTGAAGGCAAAATAGCTGCCTTTACCTACTGTCGTGGGTGAGATAAAACGTGTGGCTAAAAGTTCCCTTTAGCGCGACTTTGGCGTCCCACACCCTTGATTTTTTCCTGCACTGTGATTTTTATGGAACATGATGACGAAGACCTACTGGCTGATGCTACTGCGTACCTGTTGTTCGAACGGGTCGATGCATTGGAGCTTGGCTTATCGGAAAAATCCCAGCCATTTTCTTTCTTTGCACGTGTGGCGAATCTTCTAAAATCAAACAAGATAAGATACGTTAAAATAAGAGATCATCGATCAATCAGCACCTCAGACGGTCAGTCAGTCAACGAAAAGACATTTTCAGTTCTTGAAATAGTAATTGCTACGGAAGAGAGAAGTTTTAACTCACCAATTTCAAGAATTAAAAACAAAAAGGTCGAGCAGTTACAGACTGGGTTTTACTTTGTTAGATGGAAATATCACTTTTAAACTTCACTGATTACGACGTAAACTGACCTAGACCCCAAATAGGTATAGTAACTATTAAAATGCTGGTGAAGCTGTTTAGGACAAAGATACTTCCCCCGAGGTGGGGGGGGGGGGTACTCCCATATAAAAAGGGGAGGGATGCTCGTCGGAAATTTTAAATTAAACCCCTAAAGGGGACCAATCTGGGTGTGGCCCAGGCTTTTTTTTAATCCTTAAAAGAGACCATATTAAAACACAGAGAAATAAAAAATACAGTGACTTTTAATGCGCGCAAGCATAAAGGAGACCTTCACGGCTACATATGATTGCGTTTTGCCCAGAACACCCTAAGTGAGACCAAAATCCGAAATTTGCACCCCTAAGCGACACCACGAGCATCCCCCCTTTCCATCCCCCCTTTCCATATGGGAGTCCCCCCCTCGGGATATTTCCACGTGTTGCAGATTTACACAACTCTGTCAACAACAATATTTGCCCCAAACCTACTAATTATGAACTTTAACAATTTGTTAATGCTCGAATTGTTTCAACACCATTAAATTCATGACATCAACTGAATAAGAACTATTCTTAAATATGTTATTGCTGATTTTATTTCAAAACGTGAATAAGTTTATACAGTAGTTAAGTCAAAATTTTTATAGACACATTGATTACAGAATATACAAAGTACCCTTTTCGGTTGATGGAAGCCACAAATTAAGGGCCGAAATTCTGTTATAAACAGCTACTACCAAACACAGAGGATATTTACAGATGTTTCCGGCCGCAGATGGCCAAGATAGAGATGCGTGCAAACTGGGCCGACGTATTTAAGCCACGTTTCCTCAACTTCCTGTTAGGAAGCCAGGCTTAAGTGAGGACCACACGAACAGGTGTCCCCAAGACAATATCCCGTTGACTAATGCATGTCAACAGCGCGATGTATCAAGACCCTCTATAAAATATAAATTTAAATACGCGAAGAGATGTATTCATCGATTATGACGCGGGCATGCATTGCATTACTCGGAAAAACATCCGAGTGCTCGTACCAAAAGTCGAACCTATGACCTTTCCATTACCAGTTGGATGCTCTACCACTCAGCTACAGGAGGCTCGTGGAATTAGTCCATTCAACCAGGTTCACATGACAAACGACCTGCATACCGAACCTAATCCGATGTCCAGGAGTCTCCTGTAACTCAGTGGTAGGGCATCTGAACTAGTAGTAATCGGAAGGTCACAGGCCGTTCGATTCCTTTTAGGCAGGAGCACTCGGCGGATTTCTTCCCGAGTGATCCTCGAGTCATCGTCGATAAATACATGTCTTCACTCATTTACCGGGCTTAAAACTGATTCCTTTCATACTACAAATGCGAAAATTAGATACGCGTTTCCCCAAGTGAAGCATTTACAGGGACCGCGGAGCAAGGTGAAAAGTGGGAGGGCTGACAATTGAAAATGTTTTTTTCATATTGAAAATCGAAAAATAATTTTAATTATTTTTCTTTTCAGAGCAAAAAGTGGGGGTCGGAGGCGTGGGCCGGACTATTCCGGAATAACTAACTGATACACGGAATGTTTGCTTTACCTTTTGTTTGTTTTTTTTGGTAGTTCTTCCGTTTTCGAAATGAATGAAGCAGCGTTCATAGTCTGTTTATTCGGCACCCGACAGCACAATGAGCGGAATGAACAGAATACGGTTTACTCGGGATACACAAAATACGCGTTCTTTTGGGACGATTTTGGCCGGAAAATCGTGTGTGGCCGCCCAAATGTCAGTCTTAGTCGTGTCCAGACTATTCCGAGGGTTAGTTCTCAGGTCACTTCCGCAATAACAATTCTGTCTTCCGAATACGCGTTCTTTTGGAAATTCTTGCTACTCCGTTAATCCAAAACTGAAATAGGAATAAACAGGATAGCCTCAAAAAGAAATTATACAGACATGGGATCCGCTATCTGCTACAGACTGTTGTATTCTTCATTCTTTTTTGGGGAGTCATCAATCCAGGGTATGTCAATTGTTTCCATTGTCATCAGTAAAGGTCAAGAGAAAATCATAATAGCTGGATAGAGGAAGCTTCTATTTGCGACTTAAGTTCTTAAACATGATTACCTGAAATAATCAGATTGGTTGTATATTGCTAAGTCACCATTTTAGGCGGCTTCAACATTCGCTTAATAGTCTAGATCACAAACAAGAGGCTGGTAATGGGTAATTTCGTGAATCGTGATCGGCTCTTTTTTCCCCGTGAAATGGCTAATTTTTTCCTTGTTGATCATGATCTCCATAGCGGCCGTGAGGCGTGATTTGATTTTGCAAAATTATTTTCTGTGAAACGAGAAATACGTGTGTAATTCGAGGTGAACTGTAATTTTCATTGTCTTTGTTCTCGTGAACTGTTAAAGGACCGTTTTATTTTCCGTTAAACGTGATCTAGACCACCCCCTTCACTACTCTCAAACAAGGCACGATGGTCATGGCTTCAGACAAACATCTTTTGTTGTCAGTTTTTGCTACCGTTTTTTTCCCTTCAATTTGCACAAACAATCGTGAATAGGTTTTTAAAATGTGCTGAAGCAACTGACTAATGTAGACATTACTGCTAATGCATCCCTCTGTGACAGTGTGCAGGTTTAAACAAACGTTTGTGAATGTTGTCGGTTATGGCGCTTTGAACACAGATAAGGGCACCTGAAGGATTTCACAACCGGAAGATCCCTCAAGTAACACGCCCAGGCGATTGATAATAGCTTCCTTAGTGACCTTACCAGGTAATTTTTTTTTGGTATTATTTTTCACACGTAATAAATGACTTCATTACATTTATAGAGCTATACATGTCAAAGATTATCATTTTGAAAAAACACAGAAAACTACGACGGACCAATAGAGGACATACGTATCAACTACACAATACCATAGAAACGACATGTTGGACCTTCCAATGTTTATCCTTTGGCCAGGCCTTAAGCAGTATAATTTCCTGTTTTCGTCGCTTGGGCTTCTCTGTCAAGTTAAATTCAATAAACATCGACATATCGACATCGAAAGTCCTTTCTCAACGCAGCACTTGCTCCGCCTTTACCATTTTTGACCAGGTAAGTTTGCTAACTGAGGTACAGCTAGAGGAAATTTTGTGGCACGCTCAATTTAAACCGTACTGAGGTTGAATATTTAATACGTCTTCAAGGTTTACTCCTATAAGCCTCAGTCCTTGATAACTGTGGTTTATACATTCACGGTTTTTCACTTTCAATTTTATTCGACTTTTTCATCAGTTTTCTACGCATTTGCAGACATGTTTGGGTTTACAAATCAAGAACTAAAACATCTAGGCGGTACTTTACAATCATCATCATCTGGTCGAGCGTGCTCGGACATTAATTCTACCACACCACCCATTATGATCCAGCATCAGGTTTGGGAGGTCTTCAGGGAGGCATCCAGTGTCTCTACTTAGTTGGTCAATATAGGTGGACGTCCGACTCGAGTGTGGCCAGGATAATGGCCAGTGTGTACTTGAGAAAACGAACCTACATCACCACCCAGTCAGCAAAAAGCAAGCTTCTGATGAATCCTTAGCTAAATAATAAAACTGAAAAACTGGATCTTTTATTGAAGGCCAAGCCGAGGTCAGATAGAAACAGTCAATCAAGTAGACGACACAAAGGATCAAAATACATACTGACGTGGATCACGACCGGCAGTTACGTGTCAGCGCTTTTATAAGCAATCTCTTTCGTTGCCACAACGTCGATTTATGCTAACGAAGAATTCAAACTAAGCGGTATCGGACCAGATAAAGGGTGACATATTACCCCGTCAACCCTAGAGTTAGTAAAGAGCACTTGATTTCAACGCTTGATTTCGAACGGTCTCGGCAAAAGTACTGGCCAGGGATCCAGCAGCCCACTCAAAATAGACTTTGTTGGTGTTCATGGACACGAAATTAATATCACAATAACAAATCTCTTACATAAAAAATACTAAATGGTAAATTTGCATTGACGTAACATCACTTTTTTTTAACCCTCGATACGATAAAACCTTAAGATATCCGGGTTAGAAATTATGGATTTTTTCGCCTAAATTTCGGGAAATTCGATTGAAGGTTCTCACTTGGAAAAATCCTTACTGTTTCGCCGCCAAAATAACAACGAGTTCACAGTTTTGAATTTTGCCCGACCTGATTTAAAATTACTTCTCAACCCGCCGTGTGAATGTACACTTTTGTTACGAATCAGCACACATCAAGTACTGTTGATACAGAAAAACAAATCTATTTACAAATTTAATGAAACTTCAGACACAGAGTTCCATCAGTTTTGTGCAATATCTCCGAGTCATTTTAACTCAGCTGAGAAAAGACCTCTGTTTAGCTATTTATAGATGGAACCTCCAACAAACGCGCGGCAGTAGATAATCCGAACTCATTCTTTATCCCATGCGCATGCTCTTTGACGTTCTTCTTCTCTCTGGTCACGAAAGGAGAATTGAATACTCACTTTTTAGTTCGAAAGAGTTACTTAAAATCCCTGGGAAGGCCATTTTCTTCGAAGTTCCCGGCGCCTTATTTATGTTAGGAAGACCCTAAAACGTTTCGACGTCATAATTGCACAACGTACCTCACAATTTGAATAAACGGGCAACCAAATATTAATTAGAAGTACAACACAATGCTCAGATGATGCATCGTCTACGCAGAACATAATAGTTAATTGCCTCCAATTCATGCGGGTACTCATCTGTCCCTCTGATGGATGTCCTCGTGTTCTAGTTTGCGGTTTTATTGGATGAACTAATGAGGTAAAGTTAAGCGTGTGAATTAAGCCATCTCATCGATGAAAGGAAGAGTGACTGGTACTTCAAATTGACATGTACTTTATTGTGGCACCCATTATTTACCTGGTGTTTGATTGTTTTTTGATTGCCACAGAGATACTTTTGGGTTACTGCAAGAGCGCGCCACGGACAACATGGCTCCGCAAATCGTGTTGATCTCTGGTTGTTCTAGTGGCATAGGACTGGCTACTGCTGTGCATCTCGCTAAAGATGATGAGAAACGCTTCAAGGTTTACGCCACCATGAGAAATATGGGGAAAAAAGAAAAAATTGAGGAAGAAGGAAAGGATTATCTTGGAGACACTTTGTTTATCAAACAGATGGATGTGTGCAGTGATGAATCAGTCAACAAAGCCGTGCAAGAACTGCTTGCAACCGAAGGCAAAATTGATGCCTTGTGTAAGTATATATGGCTAGATAGTTAAGGGGCCGGATGGAATGTCACTGAGAGAAATTGAAAACCACAGGAGTTTTAACTTCAATTTTCTTCCCGATCTCCTTCGGAAGGAAAAACAACACTCTTTACTTACGAAGGCAAGGCGTGAATCCTACGACGAATCGAAAAAACACAAAAAAAAATGAGCAAATTAAAAAAAAAAGAGGTCATGTTGACTAGGCCGAGAAGTTTGCTCTGCTTCACAAGTGGTAATAAACTGAATATTCCAGCAGTAATGGATATTCCTGATTGAACACCGGCGAGTTAAAGAGCTTCAATGGCTAATAAAAACAAAGGGAGCACAGCTTAATGCGTTGATTTAGCAAACTGCCTCTGACGACCAAAGTAAATCAGCAACTTATTTTCTCTGAGAGTAAGAATAACATATTGCGAATACTTAACAGACTACATGACATAGTTGTTGTAGGTAACAATATACAAAAATAGCAGAACGACACCTAAAATAACCGAGCCATTTTCACTTGAGTGGGACCGGATTCGCCGAGTACAAGTTTCCGTTTGTGGTATTTAACGGTTGAATATAAGGCCAATATGCATTTCTTTTTTTCGATGTACAACATTAATCTGAAGACTTGTCGTGTTTGAACATATAATCATTATGTATCTCGATATTATGTATCTCGATATTTCTATCGTTTGTTTCATTGACCATGAAAAGCCTCTTACAGGGAGTGGTCAATGGAGTATTGATTGATTGATTCGTTCATTCGTCTATTTTGCCCAAAGGTGACTAACCCCTCTCCGGCTCTTAAAAACTGAAGAAAATGAGCTACTCCTAACAAACTGATGTTTTTAAAATACCAACAGTCAATAACGCGGGTATTGGAATCATGAGTACCTTAGAGTGTGTTCCCATGGAAATGGTCAAGGAGCTGTTTGAGGTCAACTATTTTGGCGCCCTGAGACTGATTCAGGCGGTCCTCCCAAGCATGAAAGCGAGGCAGGGTGGCGTTATCATTAATAACAGCAGTCACTTAGGAATTGTGGGACTTCCTTTTTTGGAGATTTACTGCTCGTCTAAGTTTGCTATTGAAGGATTGACAGAAAGCATGGCTCCAGCTCTGCAACAGTTTAACATCAGGTAAAAAAGAATTCTCAAGAGAAATGTTATAAAACACAAAGAATGACAACGAGGAAGTGCGTTTAATTTTTAAACGACGCCAGCCTAAATGCCACTGAAAACTAGAACGTACTGTAACCGTATTGTAACTACGTCTCCATTAAGGCCAACACGGTACATTTCCGTTGCGTTCGATTCCTTCCGCGCGCGCTCCTAAAACAAACGTGTACAACTTTCACTATGGAACACAACTGTGCTGACTGTACTAACGACTGTCGTAGGGTGTTAAAAAACATATTTCGGAATCCTGCATTTTTTCGAGTATAGTCAGGCGTAGACGACTGAGTTGTAGGTTTGATTTACACGACATATTCTTCTTGTCATGTATGTTGTAAGCATGGAAATTTGGTTGTGTCAAACGAGTTGATAATTAACCACCACAGAGAGATTAAAGGGGCAGTATCACGCAATTTGCAGCATTTTTTGAGAATCCAAGGGAAACTTCTTGGTTGATAGCAATGGCAAGACTATTGTAATGAGGCTATTGTAATGCAAAGAAACTGTTAGATGCTTTGAGCAGCCGATAAGCAAGGGAGAAATGGGCTTAAACTTGACAACGTCGGGCCGACGCTTTCAAGTTTCCTCTCTTAACTCGCAAAAACGCGCTTGAAACAAAATTCAGATACTTTATTTCTCAAAATTACTTATTTAGAAACTAGTCGAATGCTAACAAAGTGTTTCATAAAGTTTACATTTAGTGAATTTTGATCAAAAATCGTTTTTTCCCCCCATGACATGGTCCCTTTAAAAGCTGACGTTTCGAGCGTTAGCACCCAAGTGGGAAATTAGGATACAGAGATAAGAGGTCTATTTAAATTAAAAGTCCAAAGAAACTATGTAATACACAAATTAAAGTTAGGGAAAACAGTTAGGGTTAGGGTTTCTAAGATGGTAACATCGCCCAAATTTTTAATAGTCTACATTAACGTTTTCTACATAGATGCTGCCTGTTGGAACCGGGCCCCGTGGAGACTCACATACTACCGAAGACGCTGGACTGGTGCCGAGAAACCGTGGACACCTCAACCGCTGACCCCAAGACAAAAAGCATGATGGAGCTTGTGGCGACAAATTTCACAAAGGAGTTTGTTAGATGCATTCAGAGCTGCGAGGAAGTGGCACAAGTTGTCAAAGAGATCATTCTAGGTCAAAAGTGCAATCTTCGGTACCAAACGAATGAGATATTTGGACCCTTAGAAGTGGCTGCCAAGTTAGTTGATCCCACTGGCAACAGATCGGTGGAAATGATAGCCAAACGTTATTGTTATGAACATAACGAGCAATAAAAAGCTGAAAACGTTAAAGAAGCTGATTATTTGGGAATTCTAATAAAACTCTGAGGCTAAGTAAGATCGAGATCGGTGTTTAACTGACGACGTGACTTCATTTCTGCCCTTGTAGATGTGCATTCTTTTTTTACAATTTGATGTAGGAAGACCGTCACACAAAAAGTCAACATGAATAAAAATATCTCCAAAAAAAAAATGCATGCCTTTTTTATCTTTTAAGAGTTACAGTGGCCACCTATGGCTGGTTTAATTTCGTGTCACGTAATTCCCCAAGCCAGGGAATTACACATTGCTCCTCGTCAAGGCGATGTTCTTGAGATTTGAGGCTGATTAAAACGATTTGGTTTAAATTCGTCCCCTTGTAATTTTTTCCCCAACCCTGACTCAAAGTCAAGAAAAAAAAAATGGAATGATCGATTCGGTTATGGCACTATAGGTTGTCGAGGAGATCACTTTGTCAACTTGGAAGGACAAAATAGATTTACACCGACGCCTTGTCATTACTAGTACGGGTGCTTTACTGCTGTGTTATTGGAGATTGGTGAAACTACGCTCCTCACAGAAATTGTCTTAAAAAATGAACGTTTTAAAAATCATGCACATTAGTCCTCCTTTCAATCGAAAACTGACGGGCCATGACTTTGCCTTTACGGCGCTCAAGGAGTGAACAAATATCTCTTACGGCCGCAGCACTATTTTGGTACTGGTCTAAATGAAACATAAGACAGCTTCATACTAATTCGTCCGAAATGAACAACTGATGCGTCTGATCTGTCGTTTATTTTCCGTAGTTATCTCTACGGATAAGATGTCTCAGATAAACAATGCACCTAAGACCAATTATTCGTCTTTCAAGATAAGCAAATATACAGCCAATACCGCATGGATAATATGTGGACAAGGGGCCCCTTTAGTATCTCCCATATACGCCTTTTCATTCACCATTTTCCCGCCTCCCCACCCCCTTGATTATTGGGTTATTTGATCCAGTACAGCCCACCGGCTCCTGCAGTGCTACACCAACGCGCATAACATTCTTTTATGTGAAAGCTGGTTATAAACGCCGGCGACAATTCCAATCGCTTTTGGTGGAGGAGTTCGAGTGGTTACGGAGCGTCACCGGCAGAAACGATGACATTTGAGGGTTTGTTATCTTTAAGAGCTTATTATTTGTTAAGATGTCTCCGATGTGTATTGCGTCAGTACCATTAGCTAATCGACAGTGCCGCTGGATTAGCTGGTGAGCGTCTCGTCATTAACAATGCGTCATTGTATTACGATCCAATTTGTACTACTTGCACGCAACATATTACAACTTCTCCATGGTCTGCGGTGAAATCTCGACCCTATATTGATAGGGCATAGCACTTTAAGTGTTTGTGCAGGGTATCAAGGCTTAAATCGACAGCCTCTTCAGATCCCTTCCATTGGCATGAATGATTGATATGTTGTTGTTATTCTTAACCGTTGTATCTGTATGTATGAGAATGCCAGTAGCGTCCATGCTTGCATGTCACCATCCCTCCAAATTATTCTTCGCATTTTAAACTCTTGTTCCTTCGAAGATTCCTTCCGGTTGTCCCTTGTGTTGGCAGTGATATTGGCTGGCACTCCTTCACATCCTGCACCCGCAGGTAAGGCATATGCTATTCTCATTAGTTACAGTAAGCATGTGGGAATCGAGACATGTCGACCCCAAATCGTCCGCAGTATCTAAGTACAACGTTCGCGAGTTATCGGACGGGGGATTGAGCAAATTATTGGACTGAAAATAAGTACAGAAGTCCCATCAGTGACACATTACAATGTAAAAGGAGCATACCTAACTTGAAAAATTGCTCGAAATTCAACAAATCGGATCGACACAGCGTTGATAGAACGACTGGCGTGAATAAAACCTCGGCGGCAAGGCACAACGAAAAAATAAAACAAAACAAAACAACATAGTTTTTGGAACACGAATCCAAAGCCTTAGTTATCGACACCTATCACAGTCTCCCTTTACCGACTGGTCCCGACTGGCCCAGAGGTATCAGGATACCACTTGCCGCTAGCTTTCAACACAGCGTCTGTTTTTAACTTAAAGACGGTAACTTTGTTGTAATTAATTTCAGCATGGTACGGGGAAACATTTGAAGATATCGCTGACACGTTCGACATTGTTTTTCCTGAGAGACTAGACAAAGGACGCGCAAGGAGAGACTTATCCACAACATCAAAGGTGTAAAATAATGCATAAGTTTCCATCACCAGACTCACATATTCACACATTCGTCCAAAAAAATTAGAAGCACTACTGAAGTATTAGTGGGGAAAAGTTCATATTGAGCTCGGTAAATTGAGGAAAGGATTGATGTGAGTTGCGCCATTTTGAAGAGCTGTTTTTAATTGGGTAACAAACAAACAAATAATTTTAGCCAATCAGAACACCCACAGACGATGAATTTAGCCAATCACAGTTCACAGCAAACATATGCAGCCCGCGGCGTTAAGCGCGGGAAAATAAGCGCGGGAAAACAAGTGCGAGCAAGTGACTTCGCCTCTCATTGGAGATGGGAAAATGTAGCGCAAGATCTTTTAGCCAGTCACTAGGTAATGCGGAATCAAGGCAATGACTGTGGCCCCAGGCCAAATATTGTTATATGCAATTCTTGTAACTCTCTGTTCTCCGTATCTAGAGGATATTACATGGGAGCGAGAAGATATTGTCTTTGCTACGAGAACATAAACGTTGAGATGACGAGTCAATGTTCTTTCGGGGTGCATTTTTCTGGGATTATTCAGTGTATTCCTATTCCGGTTTAGGATTAACGGAATAACAGCAATAAGATTTTGCTAAAAAACGCGTATTCCGAAAACGGATGGTTCTTGCCGACGTGACCTGAGAACTAACACTCGGAATAGTCTGGACACCACTAAGAGTGACATTTGGCGGCCGCGCACGATTTGGGCGCCAAAATAATCCCCCCAAAACGCGCATGCTGTGTATTCCGAGTAAACCCTATTCTGTTTATTCCGTTCATTCCGAAAACGGAATAAGTCCCCCCAAAACGCGTAAACCGACCAGTCCGTCTCAGTATTCTTATTTAGGAATAGACCCAAAAAATGCACCCTCAGTTTCATTCATTGAGACCAAACCAACTTCAGTCAAAAAAGCTGGAAAAGGCGGGAATCGTGACATCATTGGAAAGAGTTACACACGGAAAGGGTGACATACCGAAAATACGCCACTCGGATCCCGGACGAAGGGGCATTTAGAATCTACGAGCTAGTGGTTTCAAGTAACCAAAGCATGACGTCATTCGAAAGATTGACACACGGAAAGAGTGACATACGAAAAATACGCCACTCGGATCCCGGATGAAGGGGCCCATGGAGTCTACGAGTGGTTTAATTAGTTCCCAATAAAACACTCTACTATGATAAAAATACTTGATACTAATTTTAACAGGCGCATGCCAGTGTATTATCATTGATCGGTTATTTCCTTTTTTTTTTCCTCTCAAAATGAAAGAATGCACAAGATGAGCGCGCTTCCTTAAAACTGAAAGCCTTTGGTAAAGACATGGTGGTCGACATTCATCTTAACAAGTGAGTCCCTCTACGGCAACAACGTTTACAGATACTGTAAAAGTGCAAACAGGTTCCCAAGGAGGCACTTAATATAAAGATCATCGATTTGGCTGGCCACATTTTTCATAATTACACCAATCGGACTTTATACTAACCGATCTAGTGTCTGTGAAAAATTAACAGTTGAGGTTCGTGCACTTAAGGCGGGGCTACACCTGACTTTGAATGAAATTTTGAGAGGTTTAGAGAAGGGATAAAGAGAAAAAAATAGTTTTGAAACACTAAAGCCTGGTTCTCAAAGGTTGCCGACCTACCTGCGACATAGCCGCCGGTAGTGGCTGGGATACTGTTCCGACATATGAAAACATACGCCGCCAGCATAAAGAACCATCGGAGGTCTTTACCTCCAGCATGCCTGCGAAGTTGACTTGAGTCCAACTTCGCAGGCACCTCGGCGGTTCCTCAGGAACGCCGGCGATGAAAATATTACATGAGAACGTAGTCGGCGATCGTCGACGATGTCCCACCGGGAAAATTTATCCCACAATTCATTCCATCCAACCGATTTGGCGCCCTTTTACGAGTTCACCGAGGACGCGTTCCATGCAGGTTCGCCTGGGGCACCACTGCGATGCAACAGGGACGAAAAATCGGTTCAACCGGCGACTACAACGCAGGTCATCGCAGGTATTTCGGCGGCGTATGTGAACCAGGCTTAACTGACAGGTGACCCCCACGTAAAAGAACCCCAGGTTGGTAGGGGACTGTTTCAGTGTGCATGTACTCATTCTTGCGGTCACAGAAATCAGGTTTCATCTTATGTTCCCTAATCTTTACCCACCGGAGCCTTGTTTAATTTTTTTAAGGCGGGGTAAAACCTGAGAGCCGTTTTTCCGCCGCTTAAAATTGGTTTAATGCAAATATCTCGTTTGCGTTTCAAGGAATGCCAAAACCCTCTGCTTATCACACAAATTGTGTTTTGCGGTGTTTCGTAAAATTTTGGATAATTTTTGGGTAAATTTGGGAGGTGGTAGTTTTTCTCAAAAGAGAAGTAAAATGTTAAGAAATAAGAAATATTGAAGATTTTATTTAGTTTAAAAATTGGAATTTGAAGTTTAAAATTAGAACCTCCAATAAAACAATTGTTTTCACCCCGACCGCTGGCTACCGATCTGGTTTCACCAGATGTTAAATATAAATGCCAACCACTCTGGTGACAACCGTCCTGCATCTTGCCAAGACTAAAATGCATGTAAAATGTTGGCATAGTCGCAGCGATAGAGTAAGTGAGATGGAAGGTTTTAAACCCGGTAAATGGGTTAATAAAATAAATAAATGGTGTTTATCAGTCATGACATTTCTTGTTTACGTTTACAACAACTACAATTTGCATAAGCTAAATATATATATATATGTATTAAAGTGTCACTCGGATCAATTAGGACATTTTTTACTACAAAACAAATTCGCTCGTACGACCAAAACTCAAAACCACACAATACAAAATTCTATATATCAGCAAGAAAGCAAGGTTATTACAATAAAGCAACGCTCACCTGAATCAGAACCGCCTGATGCAATGGAATGACACTTCGCCGATTTTCTTGCGATGCCAGGTCTTTCAAAGTCCAAATGAACGTCAAAGGTGTCAAACGCTTCAAACTTCCGTTTATCGAGCGAAATGGTGTATGTTTTCCACCGTCGACGCAGGATTGAGAAAAGATTAAAGTCGTATACAGTAAGCAAACTGTATAAATGGCAAACAAACGTACAGCAGCGGAGGCAGTACACTCTTGCGCATGTCCAGTTTACCGACGAGGCGCACCTTTTACGTCAACAAAATCGACTTTCGGTGGTTTCCTTTCTTCTGCTTGTAGCTATCTGAGACGTTCTGCTTCTATTCCCCTCGGCTTCAGAGAACAATTGTCAAGCACACGTCTTATGTATTTTTTTCTCTTTATACCGGCACAAATTTAACTGAAATTTCCCCACTAAAACGATTGATACAAGCAGACAGTTCGCAAATTTTAAACCAATACAATGCACAAGCGATTTTTTACGTCCAATCAGGTGCTCCATACTTTTTGACGTCAGAAAGCAACTTTCGCACGCTTTTTCAATTTTTGACGGGTGCGTGCTGTACCTTGTTTACGCCACCAGAGCGCTTTACTTAGTATTATTGAATTTTACTGAGATTCTTTGTTTAATTGTGCTATCCCAATGCAAGGTAGTGAAAGTACGGTTGAAGATCTTCACTTAATCAATTGAGAATTACCTTGATTGAACTCAAATCGAAGAAGGTCAGGAAAATAGTAAGAATTATCACCTCCGAATTGTTTTTGTAGTTGAGCTAGTGGTTTTGACTGAAAGCTAGACTATTATAAAAACTGAGACCAAAATCTTCTGTCGTTTCTGCATTTATATTGTCAAGAACTTTTTTTAAAGCTGACTTCCCGACTTTGGACTCACCAAAAACACAAAACCGATTCAAAACAACCAGAGAATATTGAAAAGTTACCACCATCTAATTTGCATATTTTAGTTGCACGTGAAAATGTGGTTGAGTTCGAAAACGTTACGTCTCTACCCTTAATTAAATATGCGCTTGGATTTGAATTTCTCTTGTTGCAGGTGGTTGCGAGACCGTGTTCCATAAAGTAGGAACTGGTCGTAAAATTTCTTACAGAGAAAAGTTGTAGTCTGTCATGGCCTTACACAAGAACGAGTTAAAGCTGTAGCAACATGTTTCTTTTTGCTTTTTCCAAGGATATTATCGACACCAAAATTCACTCTTCGTTACTTCAAGGACAATGGTGACTTGGTACAACGAGAGGTAAGTTAAAGAACTGCAAGTTACATACGTAGACAGAGGATTCCTAACTATCTGTTGGGTTATAACGGGTCACAGCAGAGCTGATTGCCTTAAATATTTTTTTCAGTCATTGCTGCAACAGTTAAAATTTCGACACGGGGTCAGACAAATGTCATGTATGTAATTTTCATGCCGCTTCGTTTCCTTCGTTAAAGTACCACTGCCATTAAAAAAAAAATCATCACTTCTCGTTTTTTTACAAATTAAATTTCGAAAGCATATTTGCTTAAAACCGCCCTGGCGGAATTGTTATGGGGTACCACTCCCGCCAAAATTATTTCCTTCTTGTTATTAGGTAATATATATTTTTTTAAATCAGGCTTTATTCTTTTCATTGTTATATGTCCTCGTTTTAATTATTAGTCATCTCTGTTTATTAATAAGCATTAATTTTAGCATTGGGCACTATTTTTTTATGATTAGGCACTGATTTTTAATTGTTAAGCATTGATTTTTAGCGCAAAGTCTGAGGGACGGATGCGCTTTTGTATTCAGTGGGGACCGTAAGTCTTCAAGTAAACGCAGCAATGTGTCCGGTGAAAAAATGTCAGCGGACGTGTTTAACCTTTAAGCCTGGTTCAAGCTTGCGACATATTGACATAACGTCATTGACACAACAGCATAAAGAAGTGTCAGTTATGTTTTGCCACTTGAAAATGATGTCATGGTGACATCGAAACTTTGTCTATACGACTTCTTTCGCTCATTGTTATCCCTAAATGTGTCGATTTGAAAATAAAATATCGCGTATAGATAATTCACCAAAGTCACACTTTTGCTTTGGTTCGGTGCACGAAAACAATAAAATCGTGAAAGAATTGAATGAAGCAACTGCAACCTCGTTCCCGGGGTCCTCTATCTTCCTCCCTCCAGAGAGAGAGGAGCCTGGGAAGGAGGTTGAAGTAACTGCTGGTCTTTCCTCGGGGATTTAGGTCTCGCGTTCTGTACGTCTGACCTGACTGCTTCAACTATTTTAATGTAGCCAGTGTGTCTCTCAACTGGTACATACAGGAAAAGGGCAACTGCGTATGCGCGAGCTAAATATCCAAAGGAAAATAGAACCAGTGGGGTTACCAGTAGCGGACATTTCAGACTGAGCGTTGTATCATGACCATAGCTCCTGGAAAGCTCAAGTTTTTTTATCCAATCGTAGAGAAAATAAAAACCAAAACCAAAGCAATGGGCCATTTCCGAATTCACTTCAGCCTCGTTTTCAAAGCGAGTCCCAGTGCGAAGTGTTTCTTATTAAAATGAGTTTTCATTAATTTGCAAAGTAAAACTAATTACCATGACTAAACTTTCGCACTTGGACTCGGTTTGAAGAAGAGGCTGACGTGAACTCGGAAATGGACTATTGCGTAATTACTTTCCACACTCAATTTGAAAACTGCTCCATTGGAAAATGTAATTACCTTATTTTGATGATATCAGGAGGCTACACCAAGTTGTCAGTATCAAGGTCACGTGAGAGGCCAAGAGGCAGAGTCGACTGTCATTCTGGACACCTGTCACGGATTGAGGTGATGCATGCCCGTATTTTATTGATAGCAATAGATTTGTGGTTTTACTTGAGTTCCAGCTGTCCTAGTTTGGTAGGAGTTGTTTTCATTAAAAGTACTAGATTTTTTTCCTCTGGAAACTTGACGGAATGGGAAGTTAATCTGTGCTTGACCTCCCGATTTTTAATTCTCAGGGGCGACCGGCAATCGAGTCATTTTCGTAGTCGTTTCGTAGGCCATATTCGTATTTTCACAGTTGCACTGAAAAGAGCATGCTCGTTCCAGTCCAATACTGAGAATAAGAATGAAGTCTATTGAAACCCAACTATGCAGCTCTGTGGCTTCACTGCTAGATCACTATAGCTTTAGTGTTAGTTTGTTACCCAACTTTTGAAGACCCAGGGATCGTTTTAGCAGCGCAAATGTACGAAACGCAAAGGCGCTTTATCCTCGCCGCAACCTGCACTTCTTCAAAGAGGGTTTGTACACTCTGTACTGTTTTTCATGGATTCTTTTAGCAGTGCAGTAAAATATGCCATTTCATTTCTTTCTATTCATGCTTCGTAACAATGGGGGGCATTCTTGCAATGTTTGTGTGTCTACTATTTGCCAAGGGGAACACAGGGTGAAACTCCTTTCACGTAACCGAGGACTGCTATGTCAATCAAATTTTTCTCTCTTATTTTTGCCAAATTTTATCTTTATTCATTTGTTTTCAGCGGCTTGATCGAAGATGAAGAAAATCGTTTGTACATCGAACCATACCCCGTTAAGGTATGGCGATCGATCTTCCATTTTATACATGATCCCTCAGTTTAAGCTGAGGTTTATTGAAGTTAAGCTTGCAAAGTACTCCGAAAGGCACTGTTGAAATGACAACGCTTTTCTTTAAACACTGCAGGGAAATGGAGCACACAAGATCTACAAAACGAAAAATGGAAGTTGGAAAGAATTTACATGTGGTGAGAGAAAACCTTCATCTGCTGCACTCAACGGCTACGTAACAAATTGTCATCTTGTTCTGAAAAACTTTCCCAAGAACTAAGTAATGAAAGCAGCTGATACCTGCTGTCTTGTCTTTAAGGCACTATTCCAGGGGAACATAAGGCATTCACACAGGAGTTTCACAGCGAGCCAAAAACATCCTCAAGAGTAAGATGTTTAGTTACAGTAGTATATGGTTCAAATTTTTCCTGGCTACAATTGTTTGAAATAGTTTGATTTTTATTGTCCATTGTCTTAGTGCATTCATTACCTTGATTCGCCAAATCAAGGTAATGAATGCTTAAGCAGAGGGGGGTTAAGAGAATTCTCCCAACTCCCCCAATGTTTAGATGAGGTTATGTAAACACTGAAGAAAGTCCTCTATAGCTTTTATAAAATATTTCCAAAAAATAATTCGACAAATGAAGGAAAATGCTGTTTTTTTACTTCTAGATTGAAAAAGGTTTTCTTGATACACGCTCATATTTCCTACCAGCCAATCAAAACGCGCGTCTTACAGCACATAAGCAATCAAAATTCGTGTGATGTCGCAACTGTGTTTAGATACTCTCGTCTAAACAGGGCTATTGACTAATGAGAGGGTGCGTACTATCCTAATTAATTTATAGAGCGGTTTTCAAACCACTGTTGAAAGTAATTACGCGATTGCGATTGCTACGCTTCGTGATTGGCTTAAAAATCTCGCGCCAGTTTATCAACCAATGAGATGGAAAACCAAAACCAATCGTGACTTATACGCGCGATTTTTCCCGCGCTTTGAGCAAGTGACATCGAATTGCTACGAATTTTGATTGGCTCATTGCGCTGTGTGCACCTGCTGTGATTTGTCGGAGTAATTACTTTGGTCTTGGTTTTACGACACTCAATTGAAAACCGCTCTAAAAGGCAATCGAGCATTGTAACATCGAAAACAAACTGGTTTTAAAAACGTGAAACCGAGAAGAAATTTGGACCACAACCTACAGTAATCAGACTGCTTCCAGTCCGTTTCTGGACAGGGGCAAACGCGAACATTAACCGTGGAACCAGTTGGAGCGAACCAGCCGTGAGCGAGCAGGGTGGAACCAATCTCTCCTGTCTCTTGTCTCTTTGTAACTTTTATGGCTCTCTGGTTCAGGCTTGAGACTTGTATTTCAAGCAAGCCATTAACTGCAAGTCAATTAGCCAATTTTGATATATCAAAAATTAACTCTGGGACAAGAGGCGTCATCTCAAGCCTCCAGGAAAAAAAAACTCATTCAAATCGTTACTTTATTTCCCAGAGCCTTGTAGTTATGTTTATTGTTTGAAACTGAATTTTAAGTCATCGAAATTGGTCCATTACAAGTAAAATGCGAAAAGAGGCGCAATGCCTGTCTCTGCTCACCTGAGGCAAGGGAAACGTGATCCATCAATCTTTTTCTTTCAGTCAGTTTGTATTCTTTCAGTATTTACCTTCTTCGATACGCATTTCAGTATTTTTTTGTAGTGGTGACTTGATTGATCTAATTTGTTCTTCCAGCCAAAAAGAGAAGCAGAAGTGACAGCATATAAGGAATACTTAACCGCAAAGAAAACTCGATACACGGAGCTAATGATAATTGTCGACAACGAAGTGGTAGGTTGTCAGTTCGAAAGAAAACTCCTCTCTTTGTCTACCGAAGAAGGATTTCAAGGACTATTCGTAACCTTTTATTCACTATGGCGGACTACCCATCAACTGGTTGGTAGAGCTTCGCTCTCTAATTCAAACTTTTTCAGTTTTGGGGGGATAACTTCACTGACCAAACGGCCATACGAACAACTGCAGGGTCAGTAAAAGACGTCGGTAACTTAAATTTAATTTCAGCTCAAGTCTCAATCCTTGCCGGGTTGACAATTGTGGCCGATTTAGTTTCCAAAGGGCGCCACCAAACTTTCACAATTACACGAAACTCTAGTTCCTCGAGATCTTTCCGGAACTGAATCACTTGTACTAAAGAGTAACTGGGCGCGCAACACTGTCACGCTTTACAGTGTACGTGCGGCTGCTGACATTAAATGAATTTTGAGTTTCAATGATCTTGAGTGAACGCAATCATGTGTGAGAGTCAATTCTCTCATGGAAAAGAGAACATTGGCTCCCTGAAAATAGAAGAATAATAACACTTAGTGACAGGTGTATGACAACTGCATACCGCAAACTGCCTACAAATAGCGCTGATAAACAGTATTTTAAGTCTAAGCACCCATTTTAAAACGGTTAGCTTTCAATGACTGCGAGTTAGGGTTAGTCTGCGGTCTGCAGTTTGCAAGTGTCAGACACCGCTTATAGTGACTGTTCTGCATTACGTGATCACTTTCAGTACAAGAAGTACAAGCGCGACATTGACGACGTCAAAAGAAGAGTTTTCACTCTCGTGAATGCTGTGGACGCGGTAAGTTTCGTTCGTGGCTACGTAAAGGGCAGACCAGAGGAGCAATCCAGTTTACACATAGGATCCAGGAAATTTTGATGGGGGTGGGGTGGGTCCAAATTTAGTTCAGAAAACACTGTTGAAAATTGTTCTTACCCACCTCCTACCCCTTACTCGTAGTAACAGCTACTGCAGTGTAAGAAAATTCACACCCTAGTGTAGTTGGAGGGGGTGTACTGTAGAAGAACCAGAGCGTGGGGTTGATAGACAGTATTTTGAAGAAAGCTTTTGCTCTTTGGCCTTAGTAGTTATCCTCTCGAAAACAAGGTTACTGGTAAGGTCCGTGGTGCTGTCGGGAAGCGGGTGTTGCAATGCGTGAGGAACCTCTTCAAAAACTTGGGCCAAAGTCATATAAGTACGACTAAGGGTTATAAAAGCAACGTTGCCAATGGTGGAAAGAAGGAAACTTAAGATAGAACTCTCAGTGTCGGATAATAGTCCTAGAACCTTTGCGATACCTGGAGTATTTAGAATTAATGCTCCATCGTTTAAGTGAACCTTTTGTTATTCTCGCTCATAGATATACCGCAAGATCAATATTCGAGTTGTTTTATCGGCGTTGGAAGTCTGGACGGACTCAGATCATTTACCGTTTGTGAAGAGAGCGGGCGAAGACTTAGCAAACTTTGCTAATCACAACTCGAGCAGCCTAGCTGGTGTGAAATATGACAGTATTCACTTGTTAAGGTAGGAGCCAAAAAATTTAATTTGTCCATCCGCGCGTGCTTTAGTTGGTTAGTTTATGAGAGACCGATATTTAAAGCACCAATGCTTACAAAAAGTGCAGCTCTGGTTGTTCTTGGTTCGTATTGTACGGGGTATATGAAAGTCTTCTTGCTTGGTTTTCATCGCAGAGGGAAAATGTGGGACGATTTTGGAGGTATGGCGTACAGAGGAGAAATATGCAAAAGAAGATCGCTGGGAGTTGACGCGGTGAGTCAACGGACGACTCGTTTGGTGGTTTGTGTCGTATTAAATTTGAAACAAGTAGAAGTAGTTCGTTTGGCCAATCACAAAAGGCGCGAAAATCCAATGAGCCAATCAAAAACTCGGAAGCAAATACACGCAGGTGGCATTAAGAGCGGGAAAATTCCCGCGAACAGGACACAAGTTGGTCTTGGTTTTACTTCCAATTGGCCGAAAATTGGTGCGACGTTCGCCGGCCAATTACAGAGCACAATGAACCATAACCAGAACAATCGATAACATGCATTCCACACTGAACTAAAAAGCTTTCTAATAAAACATTCATGCACTTTCCACCCCCCAAAGCACAAGCGTCACTCAATCGCCTGCAATACTTCTGTCATTCTTTAGTAGTAAATTTGCGATAATTTCTTACCTCTCTGGCTAGTTTAACTTTTCTCCTGATCACTGACGGCCTACGAGATGACGGAAATATGATCCCAGGGTCTTTTAACAATTTCACATCATTCTGTTCTTATATTTGCAGTGGAATTACTGGGGATCTCTGGGCCCCTGGCTGGCGCTGTCCCACGAGCTTGGTCACAACTTTAATTTTGACCACGACAACAGTAAGTTGATCATTTGAGTTTCATACTTTATTTTCCTGTGTCCAGTTGTTCAAAGCCCGATTAAGCTAACCCTGGGTTAGAATGAACTTTGATTCCAGTTTAAATACCAGTTAACAAAGATTTTCCCGAAAGAAAATCTTGCTTGTCACTTGTGACTTACACTTTTCTTCCCCTTCACTCTGAAACCACTATTTGAAAGTGGTTTCAGAGGGCGAAATTAAAACGTCGGTTAATTTTTAATCGAGGGTTAGCGTTAGTCGGCTTCCGAACAACCGGGCCCTGGTTGACTTTCAAGCAGTCTGAAAGAGCTCTCAGGTAACTAAGTTTCCGTCTTTCGTAGTTTGGCCGAGTTGCAAATGTCTTTCGCCACGTGGTTGCATCATGGGCAGCTTCAAGTGAGTTGTTTTCGCTGTTCAAAAGTTTACGCTTTTTGACCCGCCTTTAATCAACTATTTATGATAACGAATTATTTTGTTTTCCTCTGCGTAAATAGGACACGGGTTCCTGGCTTTTCGGACTGTAATTTGCATAACATGTCCTCTATTGACGACAGTTGCCTCTACAACTTGCCGAAAGAGGTTAGATGTACCTTATACTTTCTAATACATTGTGTCAGAACTGACGTAAAAGGCGCTGTATATACGGTCTGAATGAGGATATCCACGGTTTCTCGATCAGCTTGTTGGCTGACGTCACATCGCATCGTGGCCAGTAGACTGCTTCCCTTTTTACTCCGTGCAACTTTCAACAAGATCTAGTCAGATGTCGACGGACTCATGCTAGAACAGCCCGGCAACATGATGAAACCATCAAAACTGTAGAGCTAGGGAGACTAAAGCTGTTGGTGCCTTTTCGGCAGATAATGTTGCTCAATTTTCTATAAAAAGACGCGGGCATACTAGGAAAAAATACGAGTGCTCCCAAAATGAGTCGAATCTATAACCTTTCTATTACTAGTTCCGATGCTCTACCACTGTATTAGCTACTGGAGACCCGTGGGAGCTATACTATTCAACTTGGTCTTGGTGACAAACGTCCTACATTCCGCTGCGACTGAAATGTCGAAATGTTGACAGTCTAGCAATTGTTTTAAGCAAGATGGTCATTGTTAAAGCAAACGTACAATGCATTGGTTATCTCAGCTGTGTTACAAACGTGTAGTCTTATCATTATTTTACTTTCCTTTGTAAGGGTGTAAATCCGAGGTGTGGAAATGGAATCCCAGAAGCTGGAGAGGAATGTGACTGCGGAACACCAGAGGTAAAGAAGTAATGCGTAACGCCAGCTGACCAATCATGCAGCAGTCGTGAAAACCTCATTCCCAGAGCCTATCCGTTGATTAAGGTGAACGTGGGTTCTGGAAACGAGGTTGCAAACGTACTATTGTAGGTTTATCAACCTTGAACTTAGTCTCACATCCAGCTGTTTTAACGGAGTCGTATTTTCATTCTTCCGACTCTCCTCAAAACAACTGCGTGGCCTGCTATCCAAGTCTTTGTTCCCTTAAGTTTACGAGCAACAACGACAGTAACATCATTTACTTATACAAGATGGGATTAACGCTGATGTGATCGTCTGATAAACTTAGGGAATAATACCTGAATCTCGTGTTCGAACCGAATTTAAGATAGTCTAAAACATCTCTCTCATGCAATTGCATAAAATTCAAACTGTTTACATATAGATCTGCCCTAATATTATGCCTGAAAAAGTTGTGCAAACAGCATGGTCAAGCTACGGTCGCGAAGCTTAGGACTCTAGGGTTTCCGGAATGAAAGCCAGAAAAACTCGCCTTACACAAACTGCTTGAAGTGCCCCCTTTTCTCATGGGTCCGTCGTGTGTTTATCCCAGCGAACGCGTTTAAAATGTCACCAATGTAAACGACAACTCTCGTCGTTTACTCCTATGGCTTTTAAAATTTCGTTTGGCTGCGGGGAAGTAGGTATAAACCCTTGACGGATCCTATTAATGACTGTTAATAAGAACAGGGGGACTGCAAGTTCTCAGGCATCTGCTCTTCTTCATAGAGGAGCTCTGAGGAAGGGGGTCGATTGCTTTGAGTTCCAACCGTTGGTAAACGTACATCGAATGATGTATTTCATTGCAGGAATGCAAATTGCGAGATCCGTGCTGCAAGCCAAACGACTGCCGCTTAAAGAACTCTTCACAGTGCAGTGATTCAGTTCATAGCTGCTGTCAAAAGTGCCAGGTACACTTCAAAATTTTCTCTGACCATATATTTTGGGCCGGCGCCGTCACTAGCGCTTACTACTTGTCTTCATCAGGGAGATGAACAATTCATGTGTATCCCAGCCACGGCACAATATTGGCTGATGGGAGTTTGTGCAAACACATTTTGCCCTTCTCCCAGTAGTATATGAATTAACACGTGGACACTCTCTCAGCTGGTATACATGTAACTCATTTTAAGTCCATTGTGTTATCGTTTACTAACAAGGATGGGAGACTACTCAAACTAATTTGACATCATCAAATGCCTACCGACTCGTGCGTCCCTCTTTTGTTGGTTTCACATTATAACGTCATTACAGTGATCTACAGATCACCACTGAAGAGACGAATGGCAAAACGGAATCTATTTGTCAAACATAGAACAGTTTTCAGTTGAGTGCCGAGAGTAATTGTAATTACTGAATTGCTTTGGTTCTCGTTTTAGTTTGCCCCACGATTGGATCAAAAAAACTTGCGCGAACTTTTCAACCAATAAGATGCAAAACCAATGCCACTCTCGTTTTCCCGCGCTTGGCGCTGGCCGCATTTTCTTTCTCTGCGTTCTGATTGGATGGGAAACCGAGTCGTTAATTACTTCGATTTGTGATTGGCTGAAGGGTTGTTTTCCCTCAGAACGTGATTGGTTCTTTAATTGCTTTGGTTTTGGTATTACGACACTCAATTGAAAACCGCTCTGATTGCTAATACCCTACTTTAACATTGCAATGCACAGTTTTCTCCGCTCGGAACACTGTGTCGCAACAGCACTGGAGAATGCGATGTACAAGAAGTTTGCGATGGAAAGTCTGCGCAGGTAAGATACAATCATGATGGTGCTGACGGCCTGTATTGTCTCTTAAGTCATAACAAACAATTAAACCAGGAACAATCAAGCAGAAGATTTGTGAGAAACTGCAGCACCAACGATCGCAATTTCACATCGCACCAACGGAGAACACTACGGATCCTCCTTCTCCTAGTGCGCACAAATCCCCTCCCTCCCCCCACTCCCCCTATCCCCCACTTAAAAGGGAATTTACAGTGTTAATGTTCTTACCTCATGATCTCCATTTATGTCACAGGTAAAAGAATATATGATCTATATAGTCTTAGCAAAGTTATAATGTGCCCATTATTATCATAATTATAATAATGTGCCCTTTTCATATTGTTTGTAAATTTCCAATACTTGGCAGTGTCCTTCAGATGACCATGTCAAAGACGGAGTGCCCTGTGAGGGAGAGGGAGAGGTAAACATTTGCTTTTTTGAATCTTTTAATTAATTAACTAATTAATCACGTGTTCTAATTGATTGATCTAATCGAAATTTGTTCTCTTTAACGTCTTTTTAGTTACTTATTGGAAAGTACGTGGAGAATTTGAAAAAGAGTACGCTACCACAGCCAATCACGGCACGACACATAAGGATTAAGCCTCAGTATTGGGAGAGGGACCTGTGTACAAGGGTTGATTTGCTTGGCTGTGGAATAGGATCTTCAGGTAAATATTACGTTGAATTCTTCTTACTTGATTTTACCAGCAGATGCTGATGATATCCATAAACCGGAATTCTAAAAAATACTTTATTTGACTTTCTTAGCACATCCTGACGATATCAATAAACCGGAATTCCATGCACGGGTGCAGCGGCTCAAACCGGTTTCACTGATCTCTCACGTCACGTGCACCCTGCTTGATATTGACCCAATGTCTGATCGTTGACGCCATTTCCGGTGGAGCAAACACAACTTTTTGCAAAGAAAACTCGTTCAGATATTTTATAGCCTTAATTCAACAGTAAAATGTATCTTGGCTTAGCTTTTCTCTTCTCACTTAGTATCTTCGTCAGCTCCCACTCCAATTCAAACCTTTGGTGACCTGTGCATAAAGCCACAGGGATCGTCATCCTGTCCTTCAGCAGACGGAACGGAGTTGTTCTATACCGATCAAGGTGGATGTCAAGGGATAGCTTCCCAGTTCACTTTATCAAATGGAATACTGAGGCAGCACTGCAGTGGCAAGAAGGTCTGTCCCAGGGGAGGGTACGCTGGTTATGGAGTATCCCTTGTTATCAGTAACAGTTGCGAGGATGCGCAGTCCAAGTTTCAAAGGACTACCGGTGAATATCGCTTTATTGATTGTGTATTTATTTGGTCTGTTGTAACGTCAGTCAATCGACGAAACAGCTAGTCAGTCAGCCAGACAATCAATCGGTGAGCGAGTGAATGAGTGAGTGAGTCAGTCAGTCAGTCACTGAGCCGTGATCATGTAGTGAGTCCTTTGTTCTGTCGTTCATTCAATCGGAATAAAATTACTTCGCATAATCAGTTAATTGTTACTCAGCCGTGTACATGTATACTTATCAGGCAAGCATACCCGACTGTCAAGCGTCCATAACCAATATCCCTGTTTCATTGCTTCGCTCTGATTGTCTTGTTATCGATCTTAGGGAAGTCTCTTCGCCATGTGTCTAGTGGTCTCTGCTTGCACCCGGAAGGAGGTGTTGCGATGGACGGAGTCAAGCTCGTTTTATGGGCAGGATGCAACCAACAGAGACTAAGATTTCATTTCTTGGTCCACGGTAAGACTTGGGGTCCTAAGAGTGAAAGTAGGAACTGCAGTCTTTTAGGATTATTTGTTTCTCTTTCCTGTCCTACATTGTAGAATCGTTGTTGATTTTGGGGCGTTCTTCTGTAAGTTCTCCTGAAATTTGGTTGAGATATTTCAGCGATCTTTCTAGTGAGCAATTAGTTCGAAATGATAGGAAAATTACGCTCTACGGACTCGAAAACTAAAAGCGTCTTCTCTAACATTCTCCCACGCACAACGCCACAAGAACGAACTGCTTGATAGTTTTCACTTACTGATTAATTTAAGCGGTTTGCCAATAGCAAGAAGGCATATAATGCTTATAGAATTGGTGTCTTTAACTAGTCCATGTTCAAATGGTAGTTTCACTTTTTTTTCAGATTGTCTGGTTTCTCTTGGTGTGGCTCACAGCCGTGTCATCCCCGACACTCGAATTACAGCCTCAAGCCACCGGCCAGGTTACCCAGCAAAAGAGGCAAGGTTGTACAGCTCGAAAGGCTGGTGCGCGGCACGAAAAGACAAACGCCAGTTTATCCAGATTGATTTGGGGCAGGTAAGTGGACATATTCCTTGAACATTTAGTCAGTCGGGTTACAAGGACAAGACGGCAGCTTCAGCAAAAAGAACCACAACGAAAACCAGAAGGGCTCATCATCTGTGTTATACATTTTTTTTATGCACAGAGCACGCAAAGAACGAGAAAGTGAAATTTTGATTCCCTTTCGTAGCTTCAACGCCGTTCATTTCTGACTGTTCCGTCCTTGCAAACCCATTTCTGGGATCAATCAGTTTAGTTGCGTTATGCAAATTTAACGTGTCGGATTATTCGCCTAGCAGTAGAGATTGATGTTTGGCTAGTAAATCTCTTGCTACATTGTTGACCAATCAGAAGCAAAAGCATAGTTGATCGCAACTTACTCGCTCTCATTTTGCCGCGCTTTGGCGCAGTGGTGCCGTTTGCATGTATCTGCTTCAAGTTCTAATTGGTTCGTTGTTGTAATTGGTCAAAGTTTCCGGGCAGCGTCGTAAAACCAAGACCAAAGTCAGTGGAGAACGAATTACGTTCATTAGCGTTGGTGTCGTCGTTGCTGAAGCTCCGAAGCATCGAATAGTAGGCGAGTTTTTGCTTTCAACATAGCGCGGTTTCCCCCGCCTTTACTGCAGGTTAAAAGATTATCGACTGTCGTTCAGAGAGGCACTGATCTTGGTGACGTCACAGCATACTTTCTGTACTACAGTATCGATGGACAGCAGTGGAAGGTGTGGTCAAGGAAACCTCTAGTCCCTGTAAGTAATTTTTCCACATTAAATTAGATAAACGCTAGTAATTCTTCTGAGTGCTGTTCTTCGTTCAAATAAATCAATGAATCGGAGAGTCAGACCTTTTACTGGTGACTTACACCGGACCAAGCGCTGAAACTGTGCTGCTGCGTACGTCCCGAAGGGAGTGTAATTCAAAAACACATTGACAAGATACGCTTTTACTTTACTTGACAGGCATTTTGTTTCAAGGGAAGTTGCGCTCCTTCTCTCGACACTCAGTGCCGAGATCTCTGGGGACCAGGTAAAGCGATCATTTTTTTTTCTCAGTCCAAGGAGACTGTCCCGTATTATATGGCTATCCGTATTAGAGAGATCGACCAAGAGAGGTTCGATGCTAGCACTAAACTTAACTGATTACGAAGTCGGAGAAGTACACGGAACTCTAAGAGTTGTGTGAGTATTTTATCTTGAGGCTGTCCTTGAATTCATTACCATACTCTTTCTATACAGAAGCCTTATCTGCTTCCACTGCCTGTTATCAGGAACTAAACCGTAATGGGCAGGGTTTTGGCACCTGTAATTCGCGAGCAAACGTTCCATGCGCTGAAAAGTGAGTAAAATTATGGTGTAATTATTAATGTTTAGTCAGAAAACAGTCTTGAGTCTTTAATCTAGACTAATCACAAGTCGAATTCGTATGCCACTGAGAAGCATTTTCCATTTCCACTGCGTGGAGGTGCCACTGCTAATTCCTGTCATATCCAATAGACCACTTCTGAAAATTTAATATTCAGCTGGACATCGAAGCAACAGGAACTTTAATGAGCACATTAAATTTTCCCAAGGCTAGATGTCAAGCTGAGGAAGGGAGAGAGGAAAGGAGAGAGGGAGGGAGAGAAAGAGGTAGGGAGGGAGAGAGAGAGGTAGGGAGGGAGAGAGAGAGGTAGGGAGGGAGGAAGGGAGTGAGGGAAGAAAGGAGGGAGGGAGGGAGGGAGGGAGGAAGGGAAAAGTGATCTTGACTTGCTTAGCTTGGAGCAGCGAGCAAAAGAGGCCTCGAGGCTCGCTTCTGTGCCTTATGAAAAGTCCCGGATGGCGAGAGAGCCCCAACTAGAAGCTGGAAAACTACTCGTTAAACATGTCACGCGCCGCATAAAACAATTTATTTCTTTTGGGAAATAAATATCATATTTGTTCATTGGTTCATTTGTTCATTTATTATGTGTTTACATTTATTATGTTAAGTGCGTGGGAGAAGGGCTCAGTGGCATTCCAAAATAACTGATTTCTTATTCTGTCTTCCCTATTTTGTACACAAATCAACAGACACGTTAAATGTGGCCAGCTACAGTGCTTTTCAAATGCGAGAGAGACGCCCTTGGTGGACTATGGCAATTTGTACGAATTAAAGGTCCTATCTTCGAAAGAAAAATGCAGGTAGGTATAAGCTTGTTTGAAGAATTTCATCAATACACGTATAATATTGTGTATAAAAAGTAGTTCCAGACCACAGATAAATTTACAGAGTTGCATTGTCCTTGTAACCAAGGATTAGAGGAGCAGGGCGGTCGACATGAGATATCGGAATTAATTAAAAATCACTCCGGAAAGTGGTCGTCTTCCTAGGGCTAGTTCATTCGAAGCGGGGCTTGTGCTAAACCGGGATAATTACCATGAAAACCTGTACTTTTTAACTGTACTTAAAACCCCGGGTTATTGCAAACCCAGTTTGAAAAAACTCGGGCATGGATCGTTCTCCATGACCGTACAGGACACCCACCGCACTAGGCTACAGGATAGCAATGGAGCAGATAAATTAAACAGGATTCTGGCAAGAAACGTACAGTCAGACAACGTTGCCTGTGAAGGTGAAATATGCATACAACCGGGTAAAACACATACTTCTTACCGTTTCAGGGCAGTGTCTCTTAAAGCTGGTAATGGAAATGAACTGATTGGCATGGTCAAGGAAGGAACTATTTGTGGAAATAATAAGGTAAGGGTTATATGAAGCGTTTTAACTTGAGATGACTTTAGGCCGCGTTTTTTGCAACCACAACCTCGATCACAGGGTCTCTCTTCTTCCTGTCCGCTGGAGCAAGAGAGAAGTAGTTTATCGATCCTTGGTTGTAATATAGTGGAAATCAGTATTAATAGTTTCTATTATAAGTTAAATCTGGCGCACACACACGGTATCCTTGGCCGGGTTCAAGTCATATGTGAAGTAAAACTAATTACCATCACAAAAAACCACGTGCTCGTAGGAAAGTGGAGTGATAGAAAGAAATCTTTTGTTGGCGTTGTAACACTACAGTGATGATGATGCCAAACAATGTGTCAATAAAATGTATCATTTGTTAATACTTGCTGTAGATATGTGTTGCAAACAAGTGCACTCGAATAAGTGAGTTACGCTCAAACCACTGCCCAAGAACTGTCGATGGGAAAGAATGTGGCGGAAAGGGGGTAAGTTTTCAAGATTATCAACATGATTCCTTTCAAACCGGTGGAATTTTTATGAGTGGTTTATTGAATTTTCCGTTTATTTTCTTCTACACTGTCTAAAACGTTATGAATAAAATGTTACTCGAACAGAATCGTTGTATAAAGAACCATATGATTTGAGGATATAGACCCTTACAAGGCCGGGCTGAAACTTTTAACTGACCGAGTTCGAGAGTCGCGCAATAAGTTACAGCACCTTCGTTTTTTTTTTTTAAACTTCAATTTATGACCCGAATACGATTTATATCTCGCGCAGAAAACGAAACCACGTAGTCAAGTGGACCGTCTCCCGCTAACGTATATATCCTGGCCAAACCTCGCCCGAGTAGTATCTGAGAGGTATCATAAACGAAATTTATCAACATTTTTCCTTGCAACTCAGATCTGCACAAATAATGGAAAATGCCATTGCCAGGGCAATTTGGATCCAGAAACGGCTTGCCGAACAGGTAAACATATAATTGAGTTGATTAAGATGTACATTCATTTGAAAGGTAGAAAATCGCTGATAAAGAGAAAATAACTCAAGGAGAGAGTCTGAACAATTGTTTCCACTGTCTGAGTCGCAAATCTTGCAGAGGAAGAGAAAACAAGTTTAAAACACAAGGGAGGAGAGGGTACAACGAGAATTCCTGGCTGTGACATCAGTTCAATACACTTCCTCGCAGATCGAATTGTAATTTGGCATTTTGGGTTTGTATGAAGAAGGGAGGCCAGCAGAGTACCCGGAGAACAACCTCTCCAGCCGAGCAGGTCAAGAAACCAGAGCACTTAACCCACAAATGACGCCGAGTCCAAGATTCGAACCTGGGTCGCTTTGGTGGGAGGCGAGTGCTCCCACCGCTGCACTATCCCTGCTTCTGCACCCCGCTTAGGAAAAGAGTCTATGATAAATAACTCGCTTTAATGGTGCTACCATAAGATTACGTTTTACAGGGAAAAAAAACTGTAAGCGAGGCAGGCATACTGTTAGAGGCAGTGATAGCCGGTCAACCTAGCCTGCGTAGCAAGCGCTGGAAGGTGGAGGGAGAGCAAAAGCTGAGAAGAGAGGGCAATGGGGAGAGAAGCTTCCACTTTCTGTCCCCAGTGCCCCTCCCTTTTCAGCGCTCGCTGTCCCCCCTCCTTCCCCTTTCAGCGCTTGCTACGTAGGCTAGACTTAACCCCGAGTTCCCTTGAAATTGCAGAAAAGCAAGCCCGTGATGGTCACTGGGGTGCATGGTCTAAATGGACCAATTGCACACAGATTTGTGGAAAAGGAACGAAGACCAGGCATCGTTCCTGTAACAGCCCTGGACCCGCACACGGTGGGCGGCACTGCACTGGAAACAGGATCCAGACTGCGGCATGTAACACCAACAAATGCCCGGGTTAGTCAAACAGTTTGCATTAATAGATGAAGGGACAACGGCCTAAATTCAGAAAACCAAAGGTGTGTTGACACATGATACAAATACATGGAAAACCCAGGGAGAAAATCATATAGGCGTGGTTAGAAAACATTGTTTCATAGGCATGGAGTCCGTTGAGAAGTGCAGCTTCTGTTAGGAGGAAAGAAATACATTCCCGGCTTGAAGCAAAATGGAACAATGACAATTATCAATTTTATCTAATCAATTTTATTGAGTGGCAAAAAAGAACAAAATGACGACAGAAAAGCAGTAGAGTTTGAAACCATGAAGACATTCACATGAAGTTCATCTCAGGCCCCCAAACCATCGTGTACTGCGCGCATCCCTAACTTTTGAATTAAAATTACTGTATACACGATAAGGTGAAGTGACTGCTGGTGGTCGCTTGAGTTCTGTGATTTATAATCATGAGGAATGCCAGATCACAGAAATTGTGGAGTACGCCTCTGTTTTTCTTTGCAGATCATTGTGACCTCCTAAGGCTA
>BLFK01000783.1:1504132-1529132 GCA_014634185.1 Astreopora myriophthalma | reverse complement strand
GTCTTCAGACGGTATCTACACCATCAAACCACTTAGCCGTGAGACAGAGACTCATTGCAAGTTCACTGAACATGGAGGAGGCTGGACGCTAATGTTAACTAGCGCAAGTGATTACGGCTGGACAAGACAGAACGTGAAGTCAAGAAATATAGACAGACCTTCAATGACCTCCGACTTCTCCATACTAGAGATGGCCGATAAGATTACAAACACAAAGCACTTTCAGGTAATCTGATTTTAATTGTTTCCAACAGATTATTGCAAAACCATTTTATTACACATTATTTGCTATTGAAGTCAGTGACCTGCGCTGACCAAATTTACCCCTTAGGCTCGTTTTACAGCGCCGCCTGGAACTCAGTCACGGCCACCCAGAATTAGAGATGCTAGATGTGAGGGGGGACAAACGGTCAACAACCTTGAATATTGCACAAATTTGCATGCCAGGTGATTGGCTGATTAATCCTGGATGGCCCATGCTGAGTTCGTTTCATTGTAATTTTACTCGTTAGATTTCTTTCTTGCGAGTTTTTTTCGGACGTCTTCGTTGCAACTTTTACTGTCGCTTTCGAACTAAACTGAATAATATCAGCTGTGAGCTGACGGACATTGGCTGAACTATTCTTGCCAGTTATGCTTCGAATGCACCGGAATCGTCTGGTGTACGACATGCGCTGTACTTAAGGGAATTATCGGCATCGACTTTGGTTTTCGTTTTACGACACTCAAATGAAAACCACTCTAAGTGTGGAAAGTAATTTCCCGATTGCGTTGTTTTTTTTTTAGTGCTACGCTTATCGATTGGCTAAAAAATCTCCCGACACATTCTCAGCCAGTCAAAAGCAAAACCAATTGTTACTTGAGCGCACGCGTTTTCCGGCGCTTAGCAACGGCAGTACGTATTTGCTTTGAATCGTAATTGGTTCAATTACTTATCGGCGTCTGTTCCGATTGGCCAAATTCATTACTTTGATTTTGGTTTTACGGCACTCATTTGAAAACTGTTCTATCTGGAACACGATCCCTGACCTAAGCTTAACTATATGTTCATAAGTATGCAAATCCTCGGGTCGTGCAACTCAGCCATTTACCCTTATTCTTGAACTCTTGTTATAGTCTGTGAAGGGAGCTATAGCGGTAGTTCCGAATCTTCGTCAGTTGTTGAGTCTAGTTGCTGTGGTAATATATGTTGCTGTAAGAATTACCCACTTCAACAGCACTTAAGGAGCCCAAGACCGAGTTTTTCGAATAGTGCTACAACGGGATAAATGCCATGCCAGGTTTTAATCGATCAGGACTTAATCGATCAGGACTTTAATCGATCAGGACTTTAATCGATCAGTACTTAATCGATCAGGACTTTAAAATTGTTTTTTACCAGTATCGTATCGAGGAGGACAGCGTAAAAGCCTGGAAAGGACTTTGGACGGCAAAAGCTGGCTACTCTCTCGTTGCTGGTCGATCAAATAAATCATGCGCAGAGTTACTTCACAAAGAGGGTGACTGGGACTCACTTAGAACCAAGTCTTTCTCAAGACTCCCGTACTTAGCTACTACTGGTGCCGCTTTATTGACGATCGCTGGTGACGAAGGTAGCTTGAATGGCGCCATTGTGATTGACTCGACGAAAGGAGTAAATCGACAAAGGACTGAAGTGATTAGACTTTGGCTACGCGAAGGAACCTGGTGAGTACTGTTCTATAAGACAGACTAAAATGTTATGTTAACCTACCATGTAGTAAGTGTGAGACAGGAATAGTCAGGGGACTGACGTCACTCGATACGTAGCATAAGCAGTGTAACGCTAAAGAAGTTGACGTCAGCCTAAATGTCGAAATATCTTAACCTTCATCTTTTATCAGGTGTGCTCGTGGACAAGTAAAAGATGTGGTCGATATAAAGACCATAAAAACTAAGGCGTCATTACGTCGACAGTAAATTCAGTTTACAGCTTGCACAACCATGAGATATCTTCGTAAATGCAACCGTTTGAAAGAAAAATGCAGTAACACAATGTAATTTACTCCTATAGGAGATCATGCAACGAAATAAAAATGAGGGACAAAGAACGAGGAGCAGCATTAAAAGACGGGCTTTACATGATTCGTAAGAGTTCCCATGAGTACTTGCCGGTCTACTGTGACATGACATCAGAGACAGGAGCTTACACCCTGCTAGTTACCAGTTCTTCCAACGGTTGGCAAAAGAAAGAAGTCAAGTTTAAGAACCCAACAAGACCATCGCTAACACAGGACTATTCCATTTTGGTGCTTGGTGACCAGATGAAAGCTCTTAGTGGCGGGAAAACTTTCAAGTATCGGTTGGAGGCCAATGCGAGGGGGCACTGGGGTGGAATTTGGACTGCTCCTATCAAATATAGGTGATGAATCAATTGATTTGGAATTGAAATTAAGTTGATCAAATCTGTAAGTACTCTAAGGCTTTGTAAAATGGCTCCTATATTTCAAAGCTCTTGGCCTCCCTTTTCTTGATCAATAATGGGAACCGACCTACAAAATTTTAGCTTTGTAGTGGAATGCTTGGTGCCACCCATTGGTCGCACAAACCATTTAGATCGAGTAATAGGAACACCATAAAGCCAAGGATTAAAATAGGCGAAATACATAACGCAGTAAAAAAAAAAACAAAAAAAATCAATGACCCTTAAGAGGGATGTTCATAGAACAATAGGCCATTATGAATTAATGAATGAGTAAAGCATTTATGTAGCGCTTTTACACAAGCTCAAAGCGCCCACCAACATTTTGTGATGCACTGTCTTTGTGGGCGCAAATGGCAGCCATGCAGTTTACAACTTAGGTATTAGAACTAGTAGGAATTTACAGGTGCCTTCTGAACGGAAAGAGTACCGGACCAGCACACCGGCGGACTACATTCTCTACTCTCCTCGAACAGTGTGGGGGTTCTTTATAGTGAGACAGGGCGTACGGTTTATCGTCCTTATCCGAGTACACCAGGAAGTCTTTAGGAAGTTATCACCAGAAGTTATTGCAAAGGAAGCACTTTCTCCACAGTTATTTGAAGACCCTGATCCCGGCTGGGGTTCGAACCCACGACCTTCCGCATGAGAGTCCCGTACTCTACCAAGTGAACTAACAAGTCGACGGTGATCGAGTCATCGAAAGATAATTAGTTCAAGAATTAGGGAAGATCCATTATCAGAAGAGCAAAAGAACAGAGCCTAAAATGAGAGCACAAACTTTGTTAAAACAAAGGAAAATGCAATTCAGACCACTTTGTCATTAGAATCATTGCAGGTCCAAAACTAATAGACGAGTGTTCATTGTGAGAAACCGGATAGGTTTTATTGTGTCATGCATTTAATTCTGCCAAAAAATGCCTTACAAAATTTCAGTTTTGTAGTGGAATGGTTTCTGTCTCCCATTGGTCACATAAACGATTTAGATCGAGTAACAGGAACGCCATAAAGCTAAGGATTAAAATAGGCGAAATACATAGTGCATTAACAGTGCAGAGCACGTAGTAAAAAAGCATCAATAACTCTTAAAAAAGGTATGTTCATGGAACAATAGGCCATTATGAATTAATGAATGAAGCATTTATGTAGCGCTTTTACTCAAGCTTAAAGCGCCTTACAAAACTTTGTTATGGACTTAGCCAGACTGTTTTTGCGGGCACAAATGGCAGCTATGCAGTTCACAATTTATGTATTAGAACTAGGAGGAATTTACAGGTGCCTTCTGAACGGAAAGAGTACCGGACCAGCACACCGGCGGACTACATTCCCTACTCTCCTCGAACAGTGTGGGGGTTCTTTATAGTGAGACAGGGCGTACGGTTTATCGTCCTTATCCGAGTACACTAGGAAGTCATCAGCAGATGTTATTGCGAAGGCAGCACTTTCTCCACAATTATTTAAAGACCCTGATCCCTGCTGGGGTTCGAACCCACGACCTTCCGCATGAGAGTCCCTTGCTCTACCAGGTGAACTAACAAGTCGACGTTGATCGAGTTATCGAAAGATAATTAGTTCAAGAATTATAGAAAGATCGATTCTCACAAGAGCAAAAGAACAGAGCCTAAAATGAGAGCACAAATTCAGACCATTTTATCATTAGAATAATTACAGGACCAAAACTAATAGACGAGCGTTCAATGTGAGAAACCAGATAGGTTTTGTTGTGTCATGCATTTAATTCTGCAAAAAAAAAATGCCTGACAAAATTTTAGCTTTGTAGTGGAATGGTTTCTGTCACCCATTGGTCACATAAACGATTTAGATCGAGTAACAGGAACGCCATAAAGCTAAGGATTAAAGTAGGCGAAATAGATAGTGCATTAACAGTGCAGAGTACGTAGTAGAAAAAAAATATATCACTGACTCTTAACAAAGGTATGTTCATGGACCAATTGGCCATTATGAATTAATGAATGAATGAAGCATTTATGTAGCGCTTTTAGACAAGCTCAAAGCGCTTTACAACACTTTGTGATGGACTTAGCCGGACTGCTTTTGCGGGCACAAATGGCAGCCATGCAGTTCACAATTTATGTATTAGAACTAGGAGGAATTTACAGGTGCCTTCTGAACGGAAAGAGTACCGGACCACCACACAGGGGACTACATTCCCTACTCTCTTTGAACGGTGTGTGGGTTCTTCATTGTGAGACAAAGCCTACTGTTTATCGTCCTTATCCGAGTACACTAGAGAGTCACTAGAAGTCCACTAAGAAGTCATCAGCAGATGTTATTGTAAACACAGCACTTTCTCCACAGTTATTTGAAGACCCTGATCCCGGCTGGGGTTCGAACTCACGACCTTCCGCATGAGCGCCCCGTGCTCTACCAAGTGAACTAACAAGTCGACGGTGATCGAGTTATCGAAAGATAATTACTTCAAGAATTATAGAGAGATCGATTATCACAAGAACGAAAGAACAGAGCCTAAAATGAGAGCACAAACTCCAGACCCCTTTATCATTAGATTCAGACCCCTTTATCATTAGAATAATTACAGGTCCAAAACTAATAGAGGAGTGTTCAATGTGAGAAACCAGATAGGTTTTATTGTGTCATGCATTTAATTCTGCAAAAAAATGCCTTACAAAATTTTAGCTTTGTTGTGGAATGGTTTCTGTCACCCATTGGTCGCATAAACCATTTAGATCGAGTAACAGGAACACCATAAAGCTAAGGATTAAAATAGGCGAAATACATAATGCATTAACAGTGCAGAGCACGTCGTAAAAAAAAATCAATAAACTCTTAAAAAGGTGTGTTCATGGAACAATAGGCTATTATGAATTAATTAATCAATTAATCATTTATGTAGCGCTTTTACACAAGCTTAAAGCGCCTTACAACACTTTGTTATGGACTTAGCCAGACTGTTTTTGCGGGCGCAAATGCCAGCCATGCAGTTCACAATTTACGCATCATAACTAGTAGGAATTAACAGGTGCCTTCTGAAGGGAAAGAGTACCGGACCACCACACCGGGAGACTACATTCCCTACTCTCCTTAATTGTGAGACGGGCCCTACGGTTTGTCGTCCTTATCCTAGTACACGATGAATACTTTAGGAAATCACTAGAAGTCCACTAGGAAGTCATCAGCAGATGTTATTGCAAAGGCAGCACTTTCTCCACAATTATTTGAAGACCCTGATCCCTGCTGGGGTTCGAACCCACGACCTTCCGCATGAGAGTCCCGTGCTCTACCAGGTGAACTAACAAGTCGACCTTGATCGAGTTATTGAAAGATAACTAGTTCAAGAATGATAGAAAGATCAATTAACACAAGAGCAAAAGAATAGAGCCTAAAATGAGAGCACAAACTTGCATTTTGCTTGGTAAAACAAAGGAAAATGCAGTTCAGACCACTTTATGATTGGAATAATTACAGGTCCAAAACTTATAGACAAGTGGTCAATGTGAGAAACTAGATAGGTTTTATTGTGTCATGCATTTAATTCTTAAAGAGCTAGTTATCAGTGAAGTACTTCTATCATAACGTTATTTAATTATTCAGCGCCTTAAAGTGTTTATGTAAAGCTTGTTGAACTTCTCTCTGGTCAATTTTCTTTTATTCCCAACAAGCTTTGTGAACGAAAACGACCAACAAACTGACGTCACTCTGGTGAGGCGATTCGACCAGTGGCAATACAGCTGGCAGGACTCGCTTGAAAGGCGCATGCCATGGCTTGGTGAGAGGCAAAGCCTTTTAACGACCTCCACGCACTCCGACTACTCCGACTGGGGGTCGATTATTTCCGAGAAAAGAACGAACAACCCAGCTCCATGGATTTACGGTTTGATGGCAAATCCGGGTGTTATCTGGTATTGGGTGAACGAGAATGACTGTGACCAGACTAGACGACCTGGTGAGTGGCAAAACTAGCGAGCCATGCAGCAGCTCTCGCAACGGGGTCTTAAAACATTAGAGAGATTAAGATTCGCGTTTACAGCAAACGGCAAACGTCAGGCTGAAATTTGCCGTCTGCCTTGAATCAATCAACCTTATTTGATTTAAACTTATTTCTTGCCTGTCAGTCACAGCTACTGTGCAAGAACTAAAAGGCGAAAATTATCTTAAACAAGAGAACTGGTTTTATGACAAGCAGCAGTCTGACGTTTGCCGTTGACCGCACAGGCAAATCTTCATCTCTCTATTGGCTTGCTACCCTTCCGGACAACAATAAAACAAGCAGCTGCAGATACATTGCATCTTGCCCTAAAACTAACAGCAGCTGCTACACTAGAGAGCCAATAGAATTACAAGCTAGCTTACGAGATCTGCTACATCACTCAAACTAGTGAACGAAACAACACAAATCCTAAATGTCAACATAAGCGTACACAGTCATGTATTTTTAGGGGTAACCGATGTTTTGCTTGGGCGGGAGTGATAGTGGAACAGTCACTGCCCCAAGGTCAAGCTGGTATGGACATTATTATTGCGTGACGATGTGTACCAGGAGCCCATGTACATCTCTGCAAAATTAAGCATCGATACTTTTTTCCCTCGCAGTCAAAGGTGGGTTATCACGATGGACTGCTTGGTCAAGCTGTAGTAAGATGTGTGCCACTGGTGTACAATCACGAAGAAGACTCTGCAACAATCCACCTCCCAGATGTGGTGGGGATGTCTGTGACAGTATGGTTACCAAGCAAGAGAGGCAGTGCTTTGTCTGCCCAAGTAAGCCAACGCATGCGTGTGAGACAGAGTTAGCTAGAATTCTGAATTCACTGTCTGGAAGCATTTTGCTGTTTTCGTACGTCTTACTTACGTGTCTCGTTCATTATTACACTCGAGTTTTTTTTTCAAACAGATCTAAATATATACGCCTTCTCCCATTGGTTAAAGTGAAAACGGTTCCTAACGGGGCTGTACGGCTTTTTCCGGCCGCACTCGCTAATGCGTATGGCCTCATACGTGGATTTTCTTAATGGTTTACAATGAAAATGCGCGCGGAACCGTAAGGCTAATATCATAAATCGCTTTACTTTCGAAGCTGTTTTGATTTTCTTTCGAATGTGCACTAACCGTTTTTACAGTGATTTTTTAGCAACTTCGAATGGGACAAGGGTGCGGCTGGGTCCAGCTTTAGACCACAAGAACATCTTACTCTGAATTACCGAACACTATACAAAAAGAGTATTAAGGAAATACCATTTTGTTTTCTTCAGAGAGCCCCATCCGAGCCCAGGGTGGGTTTTGTCTGCAGCCTCAGAATGGCGGCTGTAGTCCAGCGGACAACACTCCCCTGCTTTACACACGGGATACGCGACAATGCTCTAAGAACTACATGATGTTCACTTACCACGGTGGCGTGCTGACTCACATGTGCAGTGGCAAAAGAGTCTGTCCAAAGGGTATGTGGGTCCACTTTGTTTTTCAGCAAAAATTGACAAATTTCTCGCATACTCATTGGTCGAGAACTCTGGGGAATCAGCTGACATGACTAATCTATTTGGTTTCAGGTGTAGCCACATGGCACACGCCACTGGTCATTTCAAGCACCTGCAAGAGTGATGCGTCCAAGTTTCAGTGGTATTCGCTGTCAGTTAATATACAATTGAGGGGTCCCGATGAAAGGGAACTGCCCCCTACGCCTTTCGTCACTTTTCTTTCCTTCTTTCCCCGTTATTTTTAGACCAAAACCCCCAAACCAAGGCTCGATAGGCTAAGGCACCGAAAACGTGAATCTCTTCACCTTACTTTTTCGCTGTGGAATATGATAACACGATAGCCATCGAATAAGGAGTTTTTTTGTTTTGATTTTTTCCATTTTGGCAGGACCATTCATCAGACATTGAAACATTCAGCATCAGGGTTCTGTGTTCACCCCATATCAGGGACACCTCAAAATGGAGACACGTCCGTTTTATGGAAGGACAAATGTAATGAGGACAGGTTGCGACTGGATCTATTTAAGTTACCAGGTTGGTACATCTGAGGGCTAATGGCAGGAGCTAATGAATGGTAGCTTCTATCTTCTATACAGCGATTTTCAATTCAGCGTCGTAAAACCAAAACCAAAGGAATTACTGAGCCAATCACGTTGTGAAGGAAACACACCCTTCGGCCAATCAAAAATCGACGTAATTCACGACTAGATTTTATTAGCCAATCAGAACGCAAAGCAAGTAAACGCAGCCGGCGCCAAGCGCGCGAAAAGCAGAGTGACAAAGTCGCAAATGGTTTTAGTTTTGCATCTGATTGGTTGAAAAGTTAGCGTAAGTTTTTTGATCCAGTTTTTTGATCCAGCAAAACAAACCAAGAGCACAGCAATCGCGTGATCACTTTCGACACTCAAGTGAAGTCTTTGAGTCAAGCCTTTCCAGTTTAGATTTATTTTGGGGTCGGCTTTCAGGACGGTCTCGCACGCCGCCAATTCTAATGTCCAATTAAAAAAAAAAAAAGCTTCGGCAATGGCACTGTTTCCATAGAAGTAAGCCGTAAAAGCGTGGGTGCGGAAACATTATGTTTCGCGGGAAAAACAGATCTAAAAATACATCTACTCTGGAGAGGGTTTACTCAATAACATAGCGGAGATGGAGGTTCCCAGTAGTGCGCTCCTGGGGTCAGGGTTTAAATATACTCTTCTATTTGGACGAAACTTAGGTATTATTAAGTATAACCAAGATCCAGTGAGCGACTGATAAAGCTAGAAATGCATTATCAGCGGTAAAGAATTTAATATTGATCATTCCCTTTAGTTATTAATTTCACTGCGATTTTATCTGTACCCTGTGACTGACTTTCAAAGTTCGTCCGCCACCCAAAAAGTTGGTTTGGTGCCGGTCCCTTGTTAACAGGAATTATTATTTTATAACTATTCCGTAGTTTACCATAGTCCTGTACGTGCTCGCGGCGGTTTTTGCCTTCAACCAGCAAACGCCAGCTGTAATCCAGCAGATAACACACGGCTGGTTTACCACAGAGCGGCTCAGTGTGACGAAAGTTTCATGTACTTCACTTACAAGAATGAAGTTCTCACTCACAGTTGTAGTGGAAAAAGAGTGTGCCCAGAGGGTGAGTCTGGTGTGCTTTGTTGATACTGCATCTAAACTGCAGCCACCACAGGGTATTAGCAGAACGGAACGGAACGCCGCCAACGGAACAAAACGGAACGGAACAGAACAGAACAATTGCTTAAACGATACCCTTAATGTCGAGCCTACCAACGCAACTCCCCACCTTAGCGTCAAAAAATGCTGATACAATGAAGCGAAAAAGGAAGAAACTTATTCTGTTGTCTGGTTAAAACGCGCGCGAACTGTTATATATGAACTTGAAAAACTGTGAAGGTTTTTTTTTTAATAATAAACTGGGGAAAATATCTGGAAGATTTGGTGACCCGTATGGAAGGGAGCTGATGTTCCAGGGAGCTGTTGCTACAGAGAGGTTTTCAATTGATTGTCGTAAAACCAAACTCAAACTAATTACACAGCCAGTCACGTTCTGAAGGAAATACATTATTCAGCCTCTGGAAAACGAAATAGTTCACTACTTCGTTTTACTAGCCAATCCGAGAGGAAGAAATTTAAGGTCGCCCGGAGCCAGGTGGGAGAAAACGAGAGTGCCTGAATCGTAGTTCACCTTGGTTTAGTATCCGATTGGTCGAAAAGTTAGCGCAAGTTTTTTGATCCAGTAAGTGAAAACCAAAACCAGAATTACCGCGTAATAACTTTCGACACTCAATTGAAAACTGGTATTTAGCATGTAGGTTTGCGAAGAACTTCAGTCTTTAATTTCGGTATTGTAAAGGACATTTCTCTGCGCAAGTTGTAATTGCAGTTATATTTCACAGGCTTCAGTAGGTGAGGCGACTCAAATCAAAAACCAACTATTCCTCGTTTCAGGTGGAAGAGCCGACTGGGGAACTCCATTGGTGATTTCGAGTACTTGTGCAGTTGCCGAGTCCATATTTCAAAGGTGAACAATTGCTGAACGTAAAAGGTACCCGGTTATAAATCCCAGGCTTACACATGTTTCCAAGGGGTTTTGGGTGCAGAGGCCTATATCCGGAGGAGGATATGTAGCTTCGAGATCGAGAATTCGATGCAGATCCAAAGTGCAGTGGTGAGGCGAATGCTCTCACCCCTGCACTTTTTAGTTAAAATAGTTGCAACTTGATTGATGCCATACCTGGATATTGTTTGATCGTCCGGGCGAGCGTAGTCCTGAAAAGGACTGTTATTGCTGTTGACTGATGTTTTGACAACCTGAACGCCAGTGATCCTCACAGTGAAGTGATAAGAGTGTTGTGATCGCATAAGTACTCTGGTCGTAGAGGTGATTGGTCAACCGAGACGTGATGTTATTGGTTGTGTATAAATTGAGCCATGATGTTATTGGCTGTGGAAACTGTGGGTAGTGATTGGTGCGTTTCGATCCGGCTATAGAAATGTAGGTGGGTCTGTTGTTAAATAATTCTGAGTCAGTTCTGTCTCAGTTTGTCTGTTTGGCCAGTTGGAGTCGTCAATCAGTCGTTTGTAAGGTGGACTGAGTTGTTGCCAACGTTACATTGGAGTTTGTTCTAAGTTAATAAACCAAGCATTCCGGTATACCGTGAACCGAACGCGACCCACAGAGAGTGAGACCCCAACATTTAGCGAAAAGGAAACTGCATGACGATCAAGCATCTCTCATTGTTTTACAATGTAACTACAGGACCTCCAGTAACACTTTGAGGCAAAAGGCATCTGGGTTCTGTGTGCATCCATTCGGAGGTCCGCCAAATGAAGGCGTGCACGTTGTTATGTGGAATGACGATTGCAACGAGGACAGGCTTCAACTGAACTTTTATAAGTTGCGTGGTGAGTAGACAGTTCGGAGTTATATCGTTCGCCAAGTTTGGTGCAGAGTTGGCTTCTTTTGTGAGAATGCTATGCACTTTTTTTTTCGTCGTTGAAGCTTTACTTAATCCAAGGCATAATGAAATTGACTTTTGGTGTTTCCTGGTCGAAACCCATTCTGTACAAAAATCACTAGTCATTTCCTTTACTTTATGCGTAAAATATTGACTGTCTTCCTCCGAAAGATGGATGATATCAGGACAAGACTCATTTTCCTTCCCACGTTTTGCAGTGGAGTGTTTTCGCTTGTCATGACGTCACGGCTGCCATATTGGAGGAGCAAAACAAAGATGCGATGGCCATGTTGAAAGAGTGAAATATTCCTAATCCGGAATTGAACTCTATTTTCATGCAAATTTTTAGTTCTGTTTTAGTAAACCAATATGGCTGTATAGGTCACATGACCGAAAACGCTTTACTCTATTGGCTATTTGAGGTCGTAGAAAAATGTACGTTTAACTGGCAGCCTACGTTAAGCTGCTGATGATTTGATTTGTATTTTTTTGGGATTGTTATTAAACGCAGGGCCTGAATAAAGTCAGAGGAAAAACAATTTCGTCATTTAAGAGCACCATCAAAGGAGAACAAGGCCTGGGGTACAATGATATGTAACGACAAGTATTTTATATGAATTAAAGCCATTTCAGTTATCTCTGATAACAACCTGAGTTTGGCAGATTAATTTTGTCCCGACAATCAAAAAAACAATGGCAGTTATATTTGGCTCCTTGAACTTGTAAGATTCATATATGTTTGTCAAATAGAGTAGAGCAAAAATAGCACATACTTATCAAAGTGAACACCGTTTTTGAAGCGTGAGATTTTTAATGTACGTGCGTTAGAGGATTTCTAAAGCAGGTTGTTTCAAAGTATTTCTTTGGACATTTCTTGCACCTTACATGACAACACAAATAAAACTTGCAGTAGCAATCGGTTAGTTTAACACGCTTCTTCGTCTGATGCTTCAACTGACAAGAGCTGCAGTGATCCACTAAAGACTCGCAGTTGGTATCTTTGTCGTCAGTGCTTTGACAGGTCATTCCTAGCATCCCTGGCACGCCCACGCTGTCGTTCTTCACGCAGAAGTCTGGAGAGGGCTCAAGATAAACCAGTCTGGTGTCCTCACTGGAAATGGCTTTGAACTGATTGCCTACTTTCTCGTGAAGCCTGTTGTTGAAGAACCACACTCGCACAGCATTGTGGTATTTCTTCTTCAGCTCTACCCCAATCGCTTCAAACGGCGCTTCAAACGGTGGGTTGCAAGGAGAAGAAGTAGACTGTCTCTCCAGCTTACATCGGAGGATGTGGTTAACTGCAACAGCCTGACGAAATAGGTAACAAATGATCATCTTTACACGTATTTTGAACGAGATTTCAGCTCCAAGACGCAACTTGCTAAAATGAATAGCTGACTGACTGATTAATAGGATAAGCCTTGAGCCCCGTTCCCAGGTATTCACACAGAGGTCTGGGGAGGGGTCGAGACATACCAGCCTGGTGTTTGCAGTGGAAATGGTCACCTGACGATTTTTGTTAAGATCACCCGACAATTTGAATGGGAGTAGCCTGAAGCCCCGTTCCCAGGTATTCTCTCTCGGAAGGAAGAATAAGATCTGGGAAGGAGAATACCGGTAAATGATATTTACCTCCCTTCCTACTTTATTGTTGTGAAGGTTCATCGCCGTTCTAGCACCGTTTCCTGTTTCCAGATCGTCGATCAAGCGCTTGGTTTCATTCTGTCCAAACTCAAAGTTGTAGCCCCACTTGGGATACTTTTCGTTTCCCAAAAGACAAATCGTCTTGTTCTTTGTGCCGACGCTTTTTCCGCCTGAAATGTTCACCAGGCACCAGTGCGTCACTTCGTAAGTGATTGCGGCAGAGCTGATGGCGTGGATGAGTGCTGTCTCTGGAGTGGCTGCAAGCGGTGAAAAAGTGGTCAGTTGTTGAGCTCGCCTCAATCCCAAGGTATTAAGCTTGCAGTTGAGCTTGCTATTGACTGCTCGGGGAGGCCACCTAAAATTATTCCTGGATAATTTCTGGGTGTTGTGGGTCTAGTGGTTCGATTTACGTTGCACCAGGCACCCGTATCTTTGTCAACCCATCAAAGCTCTCAATGAGCTTTTACAATACACATTTAATGTATGGTCCCGTGAGAGACTAACCGTTAGTCTCTCGTTGTTTTGTTTTCCCGAGAGTCCCAAAGCTACGGAGGAAATGGGATAATTACGGCTATTGAGCAAAAGGGATAACTAGGGGAGGGGAGACTAGTGGATGTGGAGGGTATCACCCTCCCCGCCCCCTGGAGAAAACGCGAAGCTGTAGATAGCAGCTGCACACAGGATCAATTAATACTGAAGAAATTGTGCAACTGTGTGTTGATAAATTATCAGGAAACACCCAGGTCCATCTTCTGAGGGTGAACTGAAAATATGGAGTAACAATCTATTATTATATTTTCTTGAAATGCTCACCGTAAGGAAGCGTCGCGTTTACGAAGATGGGTAGATTAGGGTCGACAAAGTTCCTCACAAACGAACAATTCAGTCTCCAACTGCTGTCAAACAGCCGTTCGCATTCTTTTATTCCACGCCAAGCCCCTAACTTCACCTTGTTTAGAAAGAGTGATTCGTACCACTGCAAAGCAAGAGGCCATGCACGTGTTAATAAAGTAATAGTTGTCATAAGACGAAGAAAGGTTGAACTAATGATGCTGATACTAAAAACGAGGAATTAATGACAACGATCATGGCTATAACACTGCTACTACTCCCAATTCAATGCTGTCGACATAGCTGTGTTTTACCCACCATACCAGTAGTCACTCAACATTGTAAGAAAGTGGTGGGGAGGGGGATGAAGAGGGCGGAGATTACGGGATAGTATGGTGTGTGTGCGATACTGTTTGCGAGTATCTTTGGAACCTATTTAGAGTATCAAAAAACAAGATTTCTTAAATGTAACTGTGTGTTTGAAGGCAGTCAAGTAAGTGGAGTTTCGTATTCTTAACTAAGACAAGAAACGTAGCTAAAACGTAACTACAAGATATTTTAAATCAGGTGTAAATTCGAAGCAGAAATACACTGTATACAGATAAGAAATACATCATAACAAACTGAAGTTATGTGACACACCTCTCCTACTTTCAAGGATCTGTGGAGCAAAATGAGCAAAAAATACGATAAAATATCCACCTACGCGTACAAAATAGGCTACCTATGCGTACAAAATAGGCTACAGACAAGTCTAAAAGGAATGCGGAAGGAATGATGGTGAAGTCACGAATTCGTGAAAGATTCTACGTATACGTGCAGTTCGTGTTTTGTGAAGTTAGCTTGATGGGAAGTTGGCGGTGATCACATTCAATTTAAAATCCTTAAAAGAGGACCTGGGACTCTCCTTTCACTATTAAGGTACAGGGCTGCTTGTCGGAAATATCGACCAAAACCCCTAAGGAGGACGATGCCTATTACGGGATTCTTGAACGGAGCAAATCTCCTGACCCCAGGGGATGAGGCACGAGAAGGGGCTCGACGGAAAAAAGGCGAACAACTATGAAGATTTAACTCCAGAAAAGCTGATTAGAAAGAGATTTAAACCTACTAGGGCTACAACACATTGGACATCCAATACAATGGGCAAAGCAGGGTGAGTATCACCCATTTTTCACCATTAATTACTCGCAACCCCGGAGGCTGAGGTCTGTACGGTGACTACTTGTGGGATCGTTGAGGTAAATATAGTACCTGCAAAACCTCATGTTAGAGCGAGCTTAATATCTCTTAGTTACTGACTGTGTTTTCTCAATTAACTGTAAGGATTCAACCTTGAATCTATTCCAAAGGAAGGGTTCAAGGAACGCAAACCGTAACAACAACTTACTTATTTGGAATAATGGAGACCGGGTCTTGTGTTAGTAAGCGTGGCAACGAGTTTCCACCACACGCTGTTACGAGCTGAACGGACAGCAAACCTAGCAAAGCCACTAAAATCATCGCGGATAACTTCATGCTCAGTTTTCAACTCAACAGCCACTACAGTGGTAAGCTCTGGCGCGAACACCGGTTACTCAGTTGTTAAACGACTAGCGTGAAACACAGGCCCTTGTAAAAGGCGCACGATCTTTATACTGCAAGAGGGTTAAACATTTGGAAGTTTGCCAATTGCTGATTCGCTCATTCAAGAGTCGGATACCGGATATTCTCTAATGCTCATCAGGATGGTGACCCCCGGCATCCATTTGTTTCTGAATGATCCGATAACCTGGTCTTAAATTAAACTCTCATATGGTTCCCAGCAGTAAATGTCAAAGACAATCGTTGTCAGAAAGAAAATCACCATTTAAGGGTGCTTTCGATTGGGAAATCCGGATTTAGATCTTAAAATCCGGATCTTTTGGATTTCCAATCGAACACAAAATCTGAAAACAGATTTCGCCGCGTATTTCATTCATTGAAATCCTTCCCCGACATGGATTTCAATTAACAAAATCCGTCGCGAAATCCGTTTTCGGAATTTGTGCTCGATTGGAAATCGGATTTCCCAATAGAAAGCACCCTGATTAAAGTTAAAGCAATGTAATTCGCTGTGCAATTTCCGGTATTTTTCACGGGGAGCGAGCCGGAAACCCGCGGAGACGGTTGCCGGTTTAACAAGCCCAATGTTAACCCGTTGTAGTCAGAGAAATTAGCACCTTAACACAATAAAATCCTGAACAATTTTAAGACAATTTAGACTAAGCGCCCGCTTAATTCGTCGATTGATTCCTGTCAATCGTTTATCATTTGCCCTTTAAATTACTGCCTCCAAGATACAAAGATTTCCTTAATTAAGTTAGAGGACCTTTTGTGCAGTAAGGAGACAAAATAAGAATGACCACCTGTTTCGTGGCCATTCTTAAGCTACAAATGACGAAGTCTCTGTAAAACAAGGAACAAGGAGACACTGGTCAATCCGTGACTTTAGGCGAAAGGAGGGAGGGCAGGAGCCGGGACGAGGAAAACAGGACATTAACAGAAATCAACAGCCGCAAACTTGCAGGTTAAAACGCTAATGATTTGATTCACTCATCATTCGTCGGCTCGAGTACCACATGGAGGATCGATAAGCTGAAAGATACAGCTATCAGCAGAAAACACACGACGGCGTAATGCCGCCGCCATCGAGAGGCTTCTACAGGAAATTTAGCCACATTTGATGTTAAGGTGGCTCAAACCAGTTTCAACACTGACGCTCTGGTATTAGAACGATTGACACTACAACTCTGTATTTCGTAACAGCCAGGGGCGTAGCCAGCCTTTTGACTGGTTTTAGGCCCGGTCTCTCAAGGGCGCATCATAAAATAGTTTGTGGTTTCAACATTTGAAAAAGCGGCATTCAAAAAGAGGGTTGTCCAATACTCCGATATAATGAGATTCATGATGCCTTGTGATAGACATCACAAAGTGTCCCCAAACCCTAGTTCTTAACAAAATAGTAGCAGTTTTGTGACACATGAAGAACGAGACACTTTGTGACACTTTGTGATATCTATTGTGACGTACTATGAATCTCATTATGTCAGAGTATTGGACATGTATGTTCAAAAAGCCAAGATTCTCCAAAAAGTGTAGGCCCGGTCCTACGGACCTATAGGCTGGCTCCCCTGACAGCAATGTTCTGGTACCATATGAAATTCCCATTATTGCTAAACAAGACGAGGTCATTATTGTGACATAATAGGTTACCTTGGCAACGGGAAAAGCCTTGCAAAAACACTCTATATTTTGTCTCTAGTTGCTCATATCTAGGAAACTAACTCTGTGACCCCCTTTTTTAATGCTGGAAAATAAGTAGCAGTCCAAGATGACACTCTGCAAAATATAAAAGAAAATTCAGAACTAGCTTTTTAAACAAAAAAAATAAAAATTTAAATTTAAGGTGGCTCTGAAGCCGCTCCACAGATTCTTTTTTAACTTTGCAGAAAGTTTGATCTTGGCCTGCTGATCACTTTCCAGCAATAATACTGAGTAGGAGTCAACGAGTCCATTTTTAAGATATGAGCAAGTAAAGCCAAAACTGTATAGATTAATGGATAAATGAGACGAATTAATTGAAAATTTAGAGGAAGTCATGAGAATCACTCAAACGAACTCTTTCTCGTTTCAGGTAGAAGAGCCGATTGGGAACACCATTGGTGATTTCGAGTACTTGCTCACTTGGCGAGTGCATATTTCAAAGGTGAACAATTGCTAAACTGTCAACAATCCCTCCAACGTTAAAGGTACCTCCCGGTTATAAACCCCGAGCTCACACTTGTTGCCAAGGGGTTTTGGCTGGAGAGCAACCTTTAAGTAATCCTTGATCCTGCCGCCGAACGGATAGAAGTTCACTGTGTGTTAACTGGCAAAAAGTATCGGAACCGTTCTTCTTTTTGTCGGAGCAGAGCCATTTTTGCTGTGCCTTGTAAACGCGCCTTAAGCGTTGAAACAACTGATGGCTTTCAAGACCGAAAACAGACATTAGGGGTTTAGTCTTATCTACATCTACTTCTACCAGATACAAACACGCCCTCTCTACGAGGCTTATGTGTTTGGTGTCAGTTCGATGCTAAGATGTCATTAATGCGTAAGCACACATGCACCACTCCGGAAAGAGGCTGAAGTGCTGGTTGTGGGAAATTCAACAGGCAGACGGTTCTATTGTTTGATGGTCCTAGGCAAGAAACTGTTCTGTAGGTACGCCTTCTCCTCAACAGGGAGGATTCAGTAAGGAAACAATAAGGGTGAACGGAATCTTGTATGTCGGGTTGCATACATTAGATCGTTACTAGGGTTAACTGCAACATGACCGTTTATGATCTTATACATTGATCTTATACATCATAGGAAGCCTATTAACAGTATGTTGCCGTTCAAGGCTTCTCCATCCAAGCTCCTTTATAATCTGCGACACACTTGCAGCCCGGCTGTAATTATTCGCGACGAAGCGAACAGCCCTCCTCTGAACCATTTCCAGCTTATCTTTACCAGGAGCCCATAACCCGGAGCGTACAACTTCAATATACTTGTGTCACGGTGTTTTCACAGACTATACGCTATTTTTAGATAGATTTTCCCGTGAATTCACTTTCCCACCGGAGCCTTGGTGTCCCACAGGAGAGTTGCTAGCCAATCATAAGCCTTGCATAATTAGGTGCTTGGACGCGTGCGGACTGGAACTGAACTTTCCACGGGAAAAACATGTCTATAAATAGCTTGGTCTGTAAAAATGCCGTGACATAGCCCTAGTACGGGAGTTGTACGCTCCGGGTTATGGGCTCCTGTCTTTACTTATTTTAGTGTAAGGGTCCCAGATAACAGAGGCATATTCAAGCTGCGGTCTAACAAGTGTCTTGCACACATCGGCATTGACCTCACCTAGAAAGAAAAGACCTTTTCTAATGGATATATCGTAAGGGCGTGGGGCGACGCATTTTACAAGTTTGAGCTGCCGGCTCGGCTTACATTGTAAAAATCCAAATGCTTCCGCGACGCATTTTATAACTTTCCGTCCCTTTACGTAATTTTCCGGCAGACAGCATTTAGAGTTAGAGTCTTCTAACTGGCGTAAGTTTACTGCGTTAAAGATTCAGTGTCCGGTGGAAAAGGTCTGGATTACAATTTGACAAACTGATAAATATTTCAAATGCTAAAGCTCACATGAGATTGGGTAATCACCAACAAAAGAAATATATCCGCTGTTGCATGCTTAACGGCGGGGGCAGTTTTAGTGTTAACTATTACTAGTTGTAACATGATTGATGTTATTCCGATGTTATCGTGAATTAGAACCTCCAGTAACACCTTAAGGGAAAAGGCATCTGGGTGTTATTTGTGCATCCGTTCCGGTGCCCACCAAATGAAGGCGTGTGCGTTGTTACTTGGAATGACGATTGCAATTAACCAGGACAGGCTTCGACTAAATTTTTATAAGTTGCATGGTGAGTAGACGGTGGTAAAGGGAGGTCTAGATCACGTTTCACGGAAGATAAAGCGGTCTTTTCACAATTAACGAAAACGAAGACATAATGAAAATCACAGTTCACGGCGAATTGGACATGTATTTCTCGTTCCACGGAAAATAATTTTGCAAAATCACACCTCACGGCTGCTTTGGAAATCACGAATCACGAGGAAAAAACGGCCATTTCACATTGGTGAAAAAGGAAGAACCGATCACGAGTCACGAAAATACCCTTTACCGCACTCTGAGTTGACAGCTCTGAGTTCCATCGTTTACCAACTTTGGTCTAGACGTGGCTTTTTTCCTGAGAAAATTCCTCGTTGTAGCTCAAGTACTCAATCCAAGACATAATTCATATAAGTTTTGTTGTTTCCTGGTCGAAAGCTGTGCAAAAATCATTCCTTATTTCCTTTACTTAATGCGTTGAATATTGAATGTCGTCCTCTGAAAGATGGATTATATCGGGACTAGATTAATTTCCCTTTGTATGGTGAAAATATATGAAATTTTCATATACGTGAACTGCGGATATGTGATTAATTGACTGACTCTGTGATCATCGCAGTTAATGTAGCGACTTAAGTAGTTGCAAGGAAGCCTGAAAAAGAAAAACAAACAACAGCAACAACAAACAGGCTTCCTTGCAATACTCAAGTTGCTTCGTTAACTGCGATAATCAGTCTCCAATTCATCGTTTTCCTTTCTTGACAAGTTTTTAGATTGGCATTTTCAAGTGATTTGCTTTCCCCATGACGTTTCGCGTCTCGCGTCTCGCGTCTCGCGTCTCTCAGTCATTCCGGCTCTTTCGACGTTTTTGCAAAAGGCTACTCGAGGTCGTAGGAAAATGTAGCATTGACTGGCAGCTTACGCAAGGCTAGAGCAGAAGTCCATAACATGGATTTCTGGCTAGAGTAATCTTTCGTAAGGCTACTGATCAATTGATTTGTATTTTTTTGTTGTTGTTTTTTTTTTACACAGGGCCCGGATAAAGTCTGAGGTACAAAACTTTCGTCATTGAATAATAGCAAGAACGTAGAGCAATGATAAGTGAATTAAATCTAATGATATGTCAATTAAATCCATTTTCATCTCTGATAAAAACTTGAGTTTAAATCATTGGTAGATTTTTCCCGATAATGAGAAAAAAACTACATATTTCTTTGCCTTCTTGAATTTTCAAGATTCATATATATTCGGCAAAAAGGTTATAGAAAAAAATAGCACTTACTTATCAATTAAAGCGAGCACTGTTCTTGTAGCGTGAGGTTTTTTTAATACACGCGCGTTTGAGGGTTTCCGAAGCAGGTTGTTTCAAAATACGTCTTTTGACAATTCTCGCACTTTACATAACAACACCAATGAAACTTGCAATTGCACTGGAAGTGCATAACACGCTTCGTCGTCTGAGAATTCAACTGACAAGAGCTACAGCGAGAAACAAAGGATTCGCATTTGGTTTCCATGTTGTCAAAGGTTAGGCAGGTCTTTCCCCGCATCCCTGGCACGCCGATGCTCTCGTTCTTCACACAGGCGTCTGGAGAGGGCTCGAGATAAACCAACCTGGTGTCTTCACTGGAAATCGCTTTGAACTGTTTGCCTACTTTCTCGTGAAGCTTATTGTTGAAGAACCATACTCGCACAGCATTGTGGTATTTCTTCCTCAGCTCTGCCCCAATCGTTTTCAATGGCGTCAGTCGGTGGCAAGGTGCTGATGACCGGGTAGATTGTCTAGATTGTCCTTCCACTTTACACTGGACGGTGTGGTTAATTGCAACCATCTGATGAAATAAGTAACAAATGGTCATCTTCACGAGTATTTTGAACGAGATTTCAGCTCCTAGAAGCAACTTGCTAAAATGATTGACTGACTGATTGCTGATTGATTGATTGATAGACTGATTGACTGATAGAGCGATTTTCAAATGACTGTCGAAAGTAATTACGCGATTGCAATTGCTACGCTTCGTGATTGGCTTAAAAATCTCGCCCCAGTTTACCAACCAATGAGAAGGAAAACCAAAACCAATCGCAACTTGCACGAGCGATTTTTCCCGCGCTTCGAGCAAGTTACATGGAATTGTTACGAATTTTGATTGGCTGACTGCGCTGTTTGCACCTGCTGTGATTGGTCGGGGTAATTACCTTAGTATTGGTTTTACGACACTCAATTGAAAACCGCTCTAGATAGATAGATAGATTGATTGATTGATTGATTGATTGAATGATCTTGACTGATTGATTTGATGGGTGGATGGATGGATGGATCGGTTGGTTGGTTGGTTGGTTGACTGACTGACTGACTGACTGACTGATTGATTGATTGATTGATTGATTGATAGATTGATTTATTGATTGATTGATCTTGACTGATTGATTGGATGGATGGATGGATGGATGGATGGATCGGTTGGTAGGTTGACTGACTGACTGACTGACTGAATGACTGTAATATTTACCTCCCTTCCTACTTTATTGTTGTGAAGGTTCATCGCTGTTCTAGCGTTGTTTCCTGTTTCCAGGTCATCGAACAAGCGCTTGGTTTCGTTCTGTCCCAACTCAAAGTTGTAGCCCCAGTTGCTACCCTTTTTTTTTCTCAAGTAACAAATCTTCTTTTTCTTTATTCTCATGCTTTTCTTTCCTGAAACGTCCCCTCTGCACCAGGGCGTCAGTTCGTAAGTTATTGCAGCAGAGCTGATGGCGTGGATGAATGCTGTCTCTGGGGTGGCTGCAAAGGGTGAAAAAGTAATCAGCGGTTGAACCAGCTTCGATACCAAGGCCTTCAGTTTGAAATCAAGGTTGCTTTTGACTGTTGGGGTAGGCTACCGAAAATTATTCCTGGATGATAATTATTTAGTTTTGTGGGTGAGTAGTAGGTCGATATTTCTTGTAACAAGCACCCGTCTTTTTTGTCAATGCATTAAAAATCTCAGTGGGCTAGCTTTACAGTACAGTATGCTGCCTAAAGCATTTTCAACCCAATTGCAAAGGCAGAACTGCTGACAAATCACTTATATTACGATACAGCGTCATACCGTGGTCAAAGAGTCGAGGGATGATATGCGACATGGAAATGAAAAATCATTGGCTATAATAAACCTTAAAGTGATATATTTACTTGCAGTGAGAATCGTTCTCCGATTGGTCCCCGTCTACTGACCGAAGATTTCAGAGGACGAGAGCCATGAAGCAGAAGGGATAGTTAGGGCCGGGAGGGTCGTGGGTGTGGAAGGTATCAATATCCCCCTGGGGAAAACACGAAACTGCAGATAGCAGCTGCGCACAGGACCAAGTGGTAGGAAATCATACAACCGTGTGAGTCCGCTGAATTATCAGAAAACACCCAACTTCTGAGGATGTAAATATTAAGTGACAATCTACTATTATATTTTTTTCATTACGCTCACCGTAAGGAAGCTTTGCGTTTACGAAGATGGGTAAGTTAGGGTCGACGAAGTTCCTAACAAACGAACAGTTCAGTCTCCAGCTGCTGTTAAACAGTCGTTCGCATTCATTTATTCCACGCCAAGCTCCTACCTTCACGCTTTTTAGAAAACGCGTTTGCACCTGTAAATCAAGAGGCAAAATTCATAGAGCAGTTTTAGTCTTTCCGTGGTTTTCCTGCCCTTGGCGCCGGCTGCGTTTACTTGATTTGCGTTTTGATTGGCTAATAAAACCAAGTCGTCAATTACTTCGATTTAGATTGGCTCTGTTATTACTTTGGTGTGGGTTTCACGACGCTCAATTGCAAACAATAACGGACCAATGATAACGATCATTGGCTATAAATAATACCCCCACCCCAAAACCAATGCTGTCGACCTAGCCATGTTTACCCACTGTTCCATTAGTCGATCAACATTGTAAGGAGCGGAAAGAGGGCCGGAGTACGGGATAGCATGTTGTGTGCGCAATGCTGTTCTCGAGCCACTGTTTTTGCAACTAATCGTGACAATCGTGACCAAGTTTTCGTATTCTTAAATAAGACAAGAATTTCGAGCCAAAAACAAGATATTTTAATTTATAAATCCCGTTGAAGCAGAAATATACAGATTGGTAGTAGAACTGCAGTATTCCATTCTCACATCAATTATTAAACTGGAATGTAAACTGAGGTATGTTACATACCTCATTTGCTTCCAAGGGTCTGTGGAGGAAATTGACGAAAAAAATACTATAAAACACCGATCTACGCGTGCAAACTAAGCAAACGACAATTTCACAAGGAATGCGGAAAGAATGAGTGAAGTCACGAGTTCATGAAAGATCCTCCGCGCAATTCCTGTTTTGTGAAGTTAGCTTGTCAGGAGATGGTGATGACCATATTCAACTTAAAAGCCGTCCTTAAAAGAGGAACTGGGAGACTCCCTTCGTCGTGGATGGTACGGGGAAACTTAACCCTATAGGCGAGTTTGATAGCCTATAGCTTTTACTGTGCTTTTTTAATTAACCGCAAGGATTCAAGCTTCAATGTCTGGAATGTCATGCGATGGAAAGGTTAAGGAACGTGGATTGTAACAATAACTTACTTGTCTGTGTTTCCATCACCTGCGGTTACGAGCTCAGTGGACAGCAAACCAACGAGAGCCACTAAATGCATCGCGGATAACTTCATGCTCGCTTTTCAACTTGCTACAACGAGAAGCTCTGGCGCGAAACGATTACTTGTTCATCTACTGGTGTGAAACACTGGCAAATCACACGACCTTTTATACACCTGAGGTCTTGAAAATTTGAAACTATGCCAGCAGCTGAGTTAGCTTTCAATAATGGATCATTCAAGAGTTAAGTACCGGATATTGTTTCAGAATGATCCGATAACGCGGTGTCAAACTCTCCTGTGGCGCCCAGCAGTAAATGTCAACTGAAGACAATCATTGTCAGAAAGTTTAATGAAAGTTAAAGCAACGATTTTCGCTGTGCAATTTTCGTTAGTTTCACAGGGCGCGAACATGTTTGCCAGCCAAAGTTAAGCCACTGTAGTCAGAGAAACTGGATTAACACCTAAACGGAATAAAACCCTCAACATTTTTAAAAGGTCAAAGTAAAATGGTCAAGAGATTCCAGTCAGTCGTGTATCGTTTGCTCTCAAATTAATTACTGCCTGCATGATATAAACCTTGCCCTAATCAGGTTAAAGCACCTTTGGAGCAGTTGGTTATAAGAAGATAAAATAAGAATCAAAGCCTCTTTATGATAAACGCGTAACCGCCCTCAACAAAAGCTACGTAAATGATTCGACGCTACAGCTCAGAATATTCGGGCTACAAATGACCAAGTTTCTTTAAAACAAGGAAAAACAAAACGTCAATCCTTGACTTTATGTGAGAAGTAGGGACGCCGGAAAAATAGAAATTGGACACCAGCAGCCGGAAAGTGCACGTTAAAACACCAGCGATTTGATTCATGTATCAATTTCGTCGGCTTAATGAAGATTGAGCTGAGAATAGCCTACTAAGGACAGACAGCTGTCAGCTGCAGCAGGAAACACCATTCCACATTTCCCGGATATCCAGGGACATTGTAAGGTACCCACCAATGAGACCCTTCAGCAGAAAATAAAGCTAAGATGTTACGTTTTCAGCCCAGTAAATAGTGAGTGATATTTGTCCTTAATCTTGATGCAGGCGCACTCCTAAAAAGTCCACTGTTTGAGCATCTGAACTAGTAATCAAAA
>BLFK01000783.1:1474050-1502263 GCA_014634185.1 Astreopora myriophthalma | reverse complement strand
TGATTGATTGATTGATAGACTGATTGACTGATAGAGCGATTTTCAAATGACTGTCGAAAGTAATTACGCGATTGCAATTGCTACGCTTCGTGATTGGCTTAAAAATCTCGCCCCAGTTTACCAACCAATGAGAAGGAAAACCAAAACCAATCGCAACTTGCACGAGCGATTTTTCCCGCGCTTCGAGCAAGTTACATGGAATTGTTACGAATTTTGATTGGCTGACTGCGCTGTTTGCACCTGCTGTGATTGGTCGGGGTAATTACCTTAGTATTGGTTTTACGAGACTCAATTGAAAACCGCTCTAGATAGATAGATTGATTGATTGATTGATTGATTGAATGATCTTGACTGATTGATTGGATGGATGGATGGATGGATGGATGGATCGGTTGGTAGGTTGACTGACTGACTGACTGACTGAATGACTGTAATATTTACCTCCCTTCCTACTTTATTGTTGTGAAGGTTCATCGCTGTTCTAGCGTTGTTTCCTGTTTCCAGGTCATCGAACAAGCGCTTGGTTTCGTTCTGTCCCAACTCAAAGTTGTAGCCCCACTTGCTACCCTTTTTGTTTCTCAAGTAACAAATTTTTTTTTTCTTTATTCTCATGCTTTTCTTTCCTGAAACGTCCCCCCTGCACCAGGGCGTCAGTTCGTAAGTTATTGCAGCAGAGCTGATGGCGTGGATGAATGCTGTCTCTGGGGTGGCTGCAAAGGGTGAAAAAGTAATCAGCGGTTGAACCAGCTTCTATACCAAGGCCTTCAGTTTGAAATGAAGGTTGCTTTTGACTGTTGGGGTAGGCTACCTAAAATTATTCCTGGATAATAATTATTTAGTTTTGTGGGTGAGCAGTAGGTCGATATTTCTTGTAACAAGCACCCGTCTTTTTTGTCAATGCATTAAAAATCTCAGTGGGCTAGCTTTACAGTACAGTATGCTGCCTAAAGCATTTTCAACCCAATTGCAAAGGCAGAACTGCTGACAAATCACTTATATTACGATACAGCGTCATGCCGTGGTCAAAGAGTCGAGGGATGATATGTGACATGGAAATAAAAAATCATATGCTATAATAAACCTTAAAGTGATATATTTACTTGCAGTGAGAATTGTTCTCCGATTGGTCCCCGTCTACTGACCGAAGATTTCAGAGGACGAGAGCCATGAAGCAGAAGGGATAGTTAGGGCCGGGAGGGTCGTGGGTGTGGAAGGTATCAATACCCCCCTGGGGAAAACACGAAACTGCAGATAGCAGCTGCGCACAGGGCCAAGTGGTAGGAAATCATACAACTGTGAGTCCGCTGAATTATCAGAAAATACCCAACTTCTGAGGATGTAAATATTAAGTGACAATCTACTATTGTATTTTCTTCATTACGCTTACCGTAAGGAAGCTTTGCGTTTACGAAGATGGGTAAGTTAGGGTTGACTAAGTTCCTAACAAACGAACAGTTCAGTCTCCAGCTGCTGTTAAACAGTCGTTCGCATTCATTTATTCCACGCCAAGCTCCTACCTTCACGCTTTTTAGAAAACGCGTTTGCACCTGTAAATCAAGAAGCAAAATTAATAGTCGTCATAGAGCAGTTTTAGTCTTTCCGTGGTTTTCCTGCCCTTGGCGCCGGCTGCGTTTACTTGATTTGCGTTTTGATTGGCTAATAAAACCAAGTCGTCAATTACTTCGATTTAGATTGGCTCTGTTATTACTTTGGTGTGGGTTTCACGACGCTCAATTGCAAACAATGACGGACCAATGATAACGATCATTGGCTATAATAATACCCCCACCCCAAAACCAATGCTGTCGACCTAGCCATGTTTACCCACTGTTCCATTAGTCGAACAACATTGTAAGGAGCGGAAAGAGGGCCGGAGTACGGGATAGCATGTTGTGTGCGCAATGCTGTTCTCGAGCCACTGTTTTTGCAACTAATCGTGACAATCGTGACCAAGTTTTCGTATTCTCAAATAAGACAAGAATTTCGAGCCAAAAACAAGATATTTTAATTTATAAATCCCGTCGAAGCAGAAATATACAGATTGGTAGTAGAACTGCAGTATTCCATTCTCACATCAATTATTAAACTGGAATGTAAAAGTATGTTACATACCTCATTTGCTTCCAAGGGTCTGTGGAGGAAATTGACGAAAAAAATACTATAAAACACCGATCTACGCGTGCAAACTAAGCAAAAGACAATTTCACAAGGAATGCGGAAAGAATGAGTGAATTCACGAGTTCATGAAAGATCCTCCGCGCAATTCCTGTTTTGTGAAGTTAGCTTGTCAGGAGATGGTGATGACCATATTCAACTTAAAAGCCGTCCTTAAAAGAGGAACTGGGAGACTCCCTTCATCGTGGATGGTACGGGGAAACTTAACCCTATAGGCGAGTTTGATAGCCTATAGCTTTTACTGTGCTTTTTAATTAACCACAAGGATTCAAGCTTCAATGTCTGGAATGTCATGCGATGGAAAGGTTAAGGAACGTGGGTTGTAACAATAACTTACTTGTCTGTGTTTCCATCACCTGCGGTTACGAGCTCAGTGGACAGCAAACCAACGAGAGCCACTAAATGCATCGCGGATAACTTCATGCTCGCTTTTTAACTTGCTACAACGAGAAGCTCTGGCGCGAAACGATTACTTGTTCATCTACTGGTGTGAAACACTGGCAAATCACACGACCTTTTATACACCTGAGGTCTTGAAAATTTGAAACTATGCCAGCAGCTGAGTTAGCTTTCAATAATGGATCATTCAAGAGTTAAGTACCGGATATTGTTTCAGAATGATCCGATAACGCGGTGTCAAACTCTCCTGTGGCGCCCAGCAGTAAATGTCAACTGAAGACAATCATTATCAGAAAGTTTAATGAAAGTTAAAGCAATGATTTTCGCTGTGCAATTTTCGTTAGTTTCACAGGGCGCGAACATGTTTGCCAGCCAAAGTTAAGCCACTGTAGTCAGAGAAACTGGATTAACACCTAAACGGAATAAAACCCTCAACATTTTTAAAAGGTCAAAGTAAATTGGTCAACAGATTCCAGTCAGTCGTGTATCGTTTGCTCTCAAATTTATTACTGCCTGCATGATATAAACCTTGCCCTAATCAGGTTAAAGCACCTTTAGAGCAGTTGGTTATAAGAAGATAAAATAATAATCAAAGCCTCTTTATGATAAACGCGTAACCGCCCTCAACAAAAGCTACGTAAATGATTCGACGCTACAGCTCAGAATATTCGGGCTACAAATGACCAAGTTTCTTTAAAACAAGGAAAAACAAAACGTCAATCCTTGACTTTATGTGAGAAGTAGGGACGCCGGAAAAATAGAAAATGGACACCAGCAGCCGGAAAGTGCACGTTAAAACGCCAGCGATTTGATTCATGTATCAATTTCGTCGGCTTAATGAAGATTGAGCTGAGAATAGCCTACTAAGGACAGACAGCTGTCAGCTGCAGCAGGAAACACCATTCCACATTTCCCGGATATCCAGGGACAGTGTAAGGTACCCACCAACGAGACCCTTCAGCAGAAAATAAAGCTAAGATGTTACGTTTTCAGCCCAGTAAATAGTGAGTGATATTTGTCCTTAATCTTGATGCAGGCGCACTCCCAAAAAGTCCACTGTTTGAGCATCTGAACTAGTAATCAAAAGGTCGTAGGACGTCTGCCCGGAGAGGGGGAGGAGGGGGTACTCCTGGGACTTCTTGATAGGGATGTGCCACCCGGTTCCCCAAGGTGGCCCTATTTCAGACCAAAGCATGCCATTTTCCACACCCCTTGTCAGACCTGGCCTCTAAAACCCTTACCCGTACCGTAACAATTACGTTTATACGCTCTCGTGGTTTCCTTGAAAACCATGACTCAAATCTATACCCGTTCTCAGACTAAAACGGCTTAAAAACCGTACCCTTTGGGGCGGCACATACCTATATAGCTTATATAGGAGAGTACCCCACGGGATTTCTGTGGGGAAGACTCGGATTTTTTGTCCGGTATACGTACGGCATCACGTTTCAGAAAAAAAAACATCACCCTAAAGGCTACATTAAGTCCAAAAGAATTGTCCGCAAAATCAATGTAAAATTATTCTTATAATTAGCAAGAGACGATCACCTCAACGTGCTTTCGTTTCCACAGGCCTCACTAGCAGTGGGCTCCTGTCCTTTCTATATTTCAAGTGAAACCTGGTTATTCGAAAGTCAGTTAATACTAACCCGGACACTGATCCGCGATTAAAAATTCAACCAAAGCTGTAACTTCATCGGCTGTTCGGAAAGCTGTTTTACTAGGTTGTATGCAAAGCCCGGGGGGGGGTGGGGGGTGCTCCCTTATAAGGGCTTAATGGGGACGTGCGGCCAGCCAGGATATGTTTTTCGGGATTTTTGTCTTAAACAGGGTATCGAACTTATCATTTTTTGTCTTAATCAGGGTGGCGATTTATCAATTTTTGTCTTAAACTGGATATCTTTTCTCGGACGATAAACAGCAACAAGCTCTGGTTAATAAATATTGACTTCCGTTGACTTTGGCATCGATAATGTCTTAAACAGGGCATCAAAAATCGGAATTCTGTCTTAAATAGGGTTGGAAAATCAGCGATATTTGTCTTGAACAGGGTCAGGGTATGAGGGGCCGCGCCGCACCTCCCCACCCAGGGATATATCGAGTACCCCCCCGGGATGCAAAGAAAGGTTTTCAGTTAAAACTAAGGAGAAAATATGATGCAATAATCTTTACAAATCTGTAATAACTTAAAATAATATCAGTATTATCAAAGCTCAAAACTCTAAGGATTAGCTTAAATCCTCCGGTTTCGAACAACGGGGCCTTCTCTGTATTCTAAGCACGAACTACAGGAAAACAACATGTGTCTCAATTTTGAATAGGTTGATCACTTCCTTTGCGAATAAAGAGCTGTCGGATTTGCGCGACTTATCAGTTCAAAAAAAATAGGCTACCCTAGTGAGAGGGTATTTACGGCGTAATTAAATAAAATACGTGCCTGACCTTAGGGACAGGAGCTGTTAAATTTGAGTGACAAACAGGAAATTTGCCTAGAGACATGCACAGATGACAAACATGTGTGTCTATGATCCGTTTCTTTCTCTCTTTGTTGTTTTACCAGGCTTTTTGGCTTTCTTTTTAAAAACTACAAATAACTCTCGGTAACTGTGAAACACAAAATCTTCTCTGTGACTTCCGGTCGGGTTCGAGTTATCAAATCTGTAGGTTTTGTTAAATATAGTAGGCAAGCCGAGACAGTGCGAGAGAAGAAAATGTCATTTTAGTCGAGAAGTTAGAAGCACAATTTCTAGAGCCAACAATAATTTTTAATAACACATTTTTATATTGCGTGTGATACTTAATGCCTAAAACTCCCTGCATATTTTACTTCAATGGTGACCCTGTGGTATTGTGTCGGCTGGATGTCCGGAACATCCACATCGAACGTAACGTGAATGATCTAATAAATTGCCCGGGGTGTCAATTAAATTTTAGGGGTTCTAGAAGGGGCGTTAAAAGACGCGTAGTTTGCTCGCGGGGAAACAAAGAAGCTTGCTCGTAAACATATTGAGTACAGAAATTAAGAAGATCAAAGAGCATTATCCGTACTTTGAACTTGAGATTGAACAAGATGCAGTTCGCAAGCCATTGCTAACCAAGCGAACATGGAAATAAATAAATTGCGTGACTTTACTCTATGGAGCATTTCCTTGGTTTATCAGGCGATTTTTTTCGGGGGGGGGGGGGGGGGCGCCTATTAGGCACGGCTGGGTGTATTGGAGGGGAGCGTCTAATACAAACTTTACACCTCAGGGGCGGCGTTTATTAGACACGAGACGTTTATTTCAGTGAGAGTGCGCGTTTATTAAAATCATTTACGGTATTCGAATAATATGTGACTTTTAGCAGATATACTGAGTGTCTGACAAACAAATTAAGAAATAACGGTGGGAGTAGTCGATGGTGATACAAAAACATGAACTTAGCAATACATGAGGAATTTAACTGGAAGGTATCTAAAATCTTCAACTTCCAAAATAAAGGGACAGCATAGGCATGACAGGTAGCATTAGCTATAATTCGCACACTACGTTTTTGCAGAAAGAATATTCTGTTTAAATGAATTACATATGTAAAGGACCATGCTATGTTGCAATAACTCAGGTAAGGGTAGACGAGGACGAGGGTGTAATACAAAGATACCTTGGTTTGCGTAGATAAATAAAACAAGGCGCGATAAATTATACCTATGGACTTGGAAATCTTTTTACAAACAAGATCAACATGAGATTTCCAAGAAATATTCTCGTTTATGAGTACATATACATGTAAGAAATTAACTTGCTGTAGCCGATTGAGCAACTCAGTGGCCGTTAAGCGAATGGGTCACGGTTGCACTAACTTCTTTGGTTTGACTTGAAAGAAGAGAGGTAGTCTTTTTAACATTAACAGATAACTTATTAGCTTTCATCCCGAGGTTGCAAGAAAAGGTTAGTAACATGCACGAGAGGTTTGGAAATAAACGAAAAAGACGATTTGATCACATGCATAGGGATAGGGTCATAACGAGGAGCTTTACCCGAGCTGAACGATTTAGGTATGTCTTCTAATTCTTCCCGCTATAAGGATTGGTTTCATTATAGTGGTTTCGTCGATTACATCGCCTAAGAAGGATTGAAACGTGGATAAATTTGCGGGAATTTGGTTGGCTAAATTTGGGCCAATGTTTGTGAGATATTTACAAAGTCTATCAACAATCTCAGAAGGTTCACTAATTGTTTTATCGTCTGATTTAGAGAGGATAGAAAAGAAAAAAAGTTGTCTACCTTTCCTTTTGTTAATAACATCGTTCATAAGCTTCCAAGCCTTTTTGAGGCCATTTTTCGCCTTTTCAAATTTTTGGCAATAATAGTTTCGTTTGGCAATTCTCAGTAAGTGATTCAGATGGTGTGGCATTGGGCCAGCATTGTGCCTTCTAACAGTTGTCAAGCGCTTTAACTCGAACTTGTAACGGTGCAGTGATATCACAGGCAGCACAAACTCACGTCTCTTTATACAGGAATACATGGGAACAGAATATCGCGTATTGCAAACAACGTAAAATAATTGAACCTTTTGGGGAAATCAAGAAAATAAACTTACATTAACTTTGCAGAGTTGAGTGTCCTGTCATCTTTTATTAACGTGGAACGCGTTATTAGCAAAATTAAAAGTCATATCTCTAGTCGAGATAGGCTCCGTTAATCTATTGTTAAGCTAACAAGAGGTATACAATTACTTGTCTTTAAAGCTGGTGACACACGGTTCAACATTATGTAACGTTTGTTGCTCAATAATGTTGAACGATGTTGGCAGCAACTTGTTGAACGGATGGAGTTTGTGACAGCTTGTCTCTATTTTCATTTAACTGCGTTCAACAACGTTCGAAACGTTGAATGTCCTATTTCAACATTCAACATGGCATGAGACACTGTTATACATTTTGTTGTGTAAGAGCTGCAACGTTTCTTGATCAACAAAATGTTGAACCGGCCCTTTCATCACCGGACGATAGACTCATGTACGCATTGCGTACCTATTTTTCATCGTCTTGAGGTTCTACGTGGTGTATTGATGCATGAGGTGTCCAGCCTAAAATTGACGCCACGTTGCTGGTTGGTCCAACATGGAGGACGAAGTTGCAACTCTTGTCGTATCACAAGAACGATACAGTTCCGAACGTGCCACCATTCTTATTGAAACCGTCTTCGTACGAGGTAAGACATCCTTTACTTGATTTGTGCTTGAAGAACTCTTACTGTTAAAGTGTTTCCTATTGAAGTCGATGGTTGGCTAATTGACTGCCTAGCTGTTCGGTATACACAAGCGTCCACTGTCGATATCACCATGTGTTTATGTAGCAGAATATAACAATTAGGCTTGCAAAAGCTATGAGCCAGCTTGCTACTATTAGGTGTTGTTAAAATTGCAGGCCACAGTACAGTTCCTAGGTCACAGGTACAGGTCATTTTATCCTTGATGAAAGAAGCTTTACAAGGTCTCTTTGGCTTAAGAGTTTTAATTGCGGTTTTCAGAGTGTGTATATTTAGGGTTAGCTTCCAAATTTTGAGCCGTCGCCGGGTATTCTGAAGTTTAGCCATTGTCATTTCAGTGTTGTTACCTGTGACCAGCTGCCGTGACCTGAGGATACCCCTACGTGTAGTGCTGCGGTTACTCTAGAAAGGCAGTTACACTTGCAACTGTGAGATTTTTAGACCGGCAGGTGCAAAACACAGGTCAAAGGTCACAGATCAGGTCCAAACATTAGAACAATGACCTGTGACCTGTGAGCTGTGACCTGTGTGTACCTGCCATTTTTTCAGTGAATAGGGCAAAAATGCACATAGGGACAACCTAAGTTTCAGACCCTTGGTGTAAGAGTTTGCCAGGGCATCTGGGTGCTTGTGAACTTTGAAAGTCCACTGACCCTGGCTGTTGTCATGTAAAAGGCCTTAATCTGATAGATATTAATTTGTTTATAAGGCTTAAAAAGGATAGTATAGGAGAAGTCAAACACATGACTGATTTGTAGCAAACGTCATGTTGTGAGTGAAAATGCAGCTTGGACCTTCTCTTGAAGAATAAGCTTTGGGTTGCATCTTCTTGAGGAATGATATTAAGAAACCACATCTCCTTTGATCTCATAATCAGGTAGCCACTAGGTGCAGCTGAACAAATGCCCATGACTGCAATGGATGAAAGATGAAAGATGCTGAATTAAACCACAGGTTAGTGTTGATAGCACTTTAATTGTTACCAATAAGTAAGTGGATTCAGTACAGGTATTTTAAGGATTGGGTGGCAGGTGGTGTAACCAAAAATATGCTGTTCTCTGGGCACTCACTGGCATGTTACTGAGCTTGCATGTTGGGGTGAAATAGGTGGGTGATGAACTTAGCACAACTATGACAATTATAGCTGTATGGGTTGACTAGAGCCAGGAGAGAGGAGCCATACAATATGTGTGTTCCTTGAGTATTTCCTGCAACATTGCAGTACTTTCAGAACAAGGTCTGGAAGTTGAATGTGGGTGTCATTGTGGATAGGTACCTCAGTCCTATTTGGGATGCATTGTTTTGGCACATTTGAGCAAATAATAAGCACACTGTTTTAAGCCTGGAGTCACTCACTTGTCTATCACAGCTGTACTGCATGTAAGTGTGCAAGAACAACCAGGGTTTTGGTAACACCACCAGTGTAAAAAAAATAATGTCTTGATGAATGGGGTTTGATAGTAGATCCTGGAACATTATTTTAGAGCAGTTTCCTCTTGAACAATTCCATCCAACTGGCACCAAGCACGGGAAAATGTGTGAATTAACTAAGGGTGCATTCTTTTGGCCGGACTATTCTGTTTACAGGTACAGTACCGCTCAAAAGTAAGTTGACAGTCTCGACTCGATCCTCGAAACTCGATTCGCGCGTCTCGAACGTCGAGACGTTCGAGTTTCGAGACGCGAGAATCGAGGATCGAGGATCGAGCATCGAGCATCGAGAAACGTTATATGCAAACTCGAAGAAGTTTGAGGAAACGATTTATCTTTCGAAGAAACAACAATAGCCGTTTGCACGGAAACTTGTAACGTATTTTCCGGTGTACAATGTATAAGTCGACCTTTCAAGTCATGAAAATCACCAAAATCGACCTCGACTTAAGTCTCAAGTTTATGCACCTACCAACCAAAACTCAATGGTCGCTCGGCGAGTGGAAAAAAAATAACATTTCATTGGCATATCAATAGACTCCAAAGTGAGGCAAAAAAAGGCAACTATGCAGTTAGTTTAAAGAAGAATATTTAATTCTAAGTGGTACAGAAAATGTTTAGAAATATTATACATGGTTTGCTCCCGGTTTGTTCCATGATTTGTCGTCTCATACGCCGCGTTCGGTCTTCACATACCGGCCTACTTCAAGCCTTATATCTTCACAAAAGTCGCCACATCTCCCGTGAGGCCATTGAGTGTACTTCGTGGTGTGATTTGTGGAGAAATTCTTCAATAAACTTGAGCAAAACCATCCTGTTTCTGCTTTTGCGGGTCGCCTTCGCGATCAAGCACAATCAAAACACGTCGCTTGCTTGGTAACCTCTCATGTAGCTCGTCCGGCTTTCAGTACCAGGTTACTGACGAATGACCAAAAAGCAAACCGATGAATGAAGGAGGAAAGGTCGATATTTTGAATAGTTGTCGAGCGTGTGGTTGTTCGAGCAATCTAAAACACTCGAGAGTTGGTTCATTTATCCCATGAGGAAAGAATTAAAGGCGAATTTTTGACATATGTGGTTCATATGTTCACTATTTTAAAGGAAAACTGTGACGCTTGCATCTCGATTTCGGACACGGTATGTACAACGCTTTCATGTGCGGTCCTTTCTTCAAATTTATTTCTCGAGAGATCAGTCAAGCGACAAGCTCATTAGTTTCTCGACTTGAAACTCGAAAGCCTCGCCTCGAAAGTCTCGAAACTCGACTCGAGACTCGATCCTCGAAATTTTCGAGAATCGAGAATCGAGTCTCGAGATTCGAGGATCGAGACGCGAGGGACTGTCTACTTACTTTTGAGCGGTACTGTACATGTACAGTGTTTCTATTCTGGTTTTAAGGTAAGATAGAATAACTGGAATGAGGTTTCCAAAAGAACGTGTATTCGGAATACAGAAGGGGCATGGCACAAGTGACCAGAGAACTAACGCTCCGGAACACTCTGGGCCCATCTAAGACTGACATTTTGGCGGCCGTGCACAATTTTCATTCCAGAATCTTGCCAAAAGGACATGTATTCATGTATTCCGAGCAAACCGTATTCTCTTCATTCTGTTCATTCTGCTTTGGGGAGCAGAATCAACAGAATGCTACTCCATTATTGTATTTGAAAAACAGAATAAGTCTCAAAAGAACAGTTAAACCGAACATTCCATGTATTCATATTCTGGAATGAATGCACCCTTAATGTCAGGTGAAAGAATACTTTAATCAGTTAAGATTGCAGAAGAAGATTGAAGTGCTCTCTTTGGTTATTGTATTGATTTCCTGTGCAGGGGTCAAGGTCTGCAACCATTAGATTTGAGGGAGGCGATTTGGCTCACAATTAAAAACTATGGAACAGCACACTTGGCGTTGTTTGATGATAATTATATTTTATGTTTCTCTTTCACCCAGGATGAAGCACTGGACAAAGAAATGAAAGTGATGTCAAAATCAAGCAAGAGGTGACAGAACTTATTGCGGAAACAAGCAAAGGTACATGTAGAATAAGTAATTTAGGGAAGGTACGTCTTTATTTGAGGGTACAGAGCTTGGGTTTTGGAGTAGAGGGCCTTTAAGAAAGCCGGGTCTCTGGGTTGGGTCAAGCCTTTCAATTTTGCAATGAGAGGGAGGGGCAAGCCTTTATTGATGTTGGTTTTGGCAAACCACAGAATATCACAAGTCGAACATTGTTAGATGAGGGGAAAACTGTCATTTTTTGAAATCACCTCCAGCTCTCACCCCACTCTTCCCCAACAAGAGACGTACTTTCTATTGCACAAGAGGAGCATCTACATATTCAAGCAAGAAAGAAAAAGATGATAATCGCAGAAGCAAGAAGGTAAAAATAACTTATGTAATAACCTATGGTTTGGCCACACATTCTACATGTAAAACAAAATTGGCAATAGTTAACACTTAAAATGCAGCTAATGCGCTTGCACAATCTTCTGCCATGCAATATGGAATTATATATAACTGCTGGAAATGGTGGAACCTCATTCATAAAAGAAGATGATAGACTGCAAAATGTCTTTGGTAGGGTCGTTAATATCTTTAGCAGGGTGGTTTGAAGTTACAGTATGATTGACAACAACTGGCAGACCATGAAATATTGTTTATGTTAAGTCCAGAGTGTTAGCATTAGCAGGTGTTTAATTATGATTCGCAACAACTAGCAGACCCTAGAGTTTATGTCACATCAAGAGGGTGATAGCATTAGGAGGATAGTTTCAAATTATGATTTTTAACAACTAAAGGAGCATGGAATTTATGTCCTACATAAAGGGTGATAGTATTAGGAGGGTAGTGTCAAATTATGATTACCAACAACTAAGGGACCATGGAATTTATGTCCTATCAAGAAGGCGATAGCATTAAGAGGGTCAAATTATGATTGGCAACAACCGTGGGACCATGGAATTTATATCCTGTCAAGAGAGTAACAGTATTAAGAAGGCAGTGTCAAATTATGATTGGCAACAACTATGGGACCATGGAATTTATGCCCTAGCTATCAAGAGGGTGATAGCATTAGGAGGGCAGTGTCAAATTATGGCTGGCAACAACTAAGGGACCATGGAATTTTTGTCCTTTCAAGAGGATGACAGCATTAACACGGCACAGTGTCAAATTCTGATTGGCAACAACTAAGGGAAAATGGAATTTATGTCCTATCAAGAGGGTGATAGTATTAAGAGGGCAGTGTCAAACTATGATTGGCAATAAGGAGAGGACCATGGAATTTATTTCGCATCAAGTGGGTGATAGCATTAGGAGAGCAGTCTCAAATTATTATTGGGAACAACTCTGGGACCATGAAATTTGTCGCATCAAGAGGGTTATAGTACATGTATTACAGCTGTAGGTGTATAGTGTCAAATTCTGATTGGCAATAGGAAGGGGACAAGGGAATTTATGTCCTCTCAAGAGGATGACAGCATTGAGAGGGCAGTGTCAAAATTATGATTGGAAACAAGAAACTAAGGGACCATGGAATTTATACCCTATCAAGAGGGTGATAGCATTAGGAGGCCAGTGTCAAATTATGGCTGGCAACAACTAAGGGACCATGGATTTATGTCCTATCAAGAAGGTGACAGCATTAAGAGGGCAGTGTCAAATTATGACTGGCAACAACTAAGGGACCATGGAGTTAATTTCTATGCCCTATCAAGAGGGTGATAGTGTTTGGAGGGCAGTCTCAAATTATGGCTGGCAAGTACTAAGGGACCATGGAATTAATATTTTGTCCTATCAAGATGGTGATAGCATTAAGAGGGCAGTGTCAGTGGAATTTATCTCCTATCATGAGGGTGACAGCATTAAGAACGCAGTGTCAAAAAATTAATTATGATTGGCAGCAACTAAGGGACCATGGAATTTATGTCCTGTCAAGAGGGTGGTAGCATTAGCAGTGTCTAATTATAATTGGCAACAACTAAGGGACCATGGAATTTATGTCACATCAAGAGGGTGATAGCATTAGGAGAGTAGTGTTAAAGTGTAATTTGCAATAAGGAGGGGACCATGGAATTTATTTCGCATCAAGCGGGTGGTAGCATTAGGATAGCAGTTTCAAATTATCATTGGGAACAAGTAAGAGACCATGTCGCATGAGGCGGATAGTGTCAAATTCTGACTGGCAATAGGAAGGGGACAATGGGATTTATGTCTCATCAATAGGGTAATAGCATTAGAAGGATAGTGTCAAATTATAATTGCCAATAAGTAGAGGACCATGAAATTTGTCGCATCAGCAAGGTGATAGCATTAACAGGGCAGTGTCAAGTTTTGATTAGCAACAACTACAGGACTATGGAATTTATGTCCAATCAAGAGGGTGATAGCATTAGGAGGGCAGTGTCAAAATAATTATGATTGGCAACAACTATGGGAGCATGGAATTCATATCCTGTCAAGAGGGTGATAGCGTTTGGAGGGCAGTGTCAAATTATGATTGCCAGTAAGTAGGAGGATAGTGTCAAATTAATTATAATTGCCAATAACTAGAGGACCACAAAATTTGTCGCATCAGCAAGGTGATAGCATTAAGAGGGCAGTGTCAAATTTGGATTGGCAACAACTACGGGAGCATGGAATTTATGTCCTATCAAGAAGGTGATAGCATTAAGAGGGCAGTGTCAAATTTTAATTAGCAAAATCTCTGGGGCCATGGAATTTATGTCCTATCAAGAGGATGATAGCATTAAGAGGGCAATGCCAATCTTTGATTGGCAATGAGAAGGGGACCGTGGAATTTATCTCACATTAAGAGGGTGATAGCAATAGGCGGGTAGTGTAAAATGATAATTGGCAATAAGGAGGGGACCATGGAATTTATTTCGCATCAAGCGGGTGATAGCATTAGGACAGCAGTTTCAAATTATCATTGGGAACAACTAACAGACCATGGAATTGTCGCATCACGAGGGTGACAGCATTAACAGGGCAATGTCAAACTACATGATTGGCAACAAGAAAGGGACCATGGAATTTATGTTCTATCAAGAGGGTGATAGTATTAGGAGGTCGGTGTCAAATTATGGCTGGCAACAACTGAGGGACCATGGAATTTATGTCCTGTCAGGAGGGTGATAGCAGTAGGAGGATAGTGTCAAATTATGATTGGCGATAACTATGGGACCATCCAATTTGTGTTGCATCAAGAAGGGGATAGGATGATGAAGGTAGTGTGAAATTATGATTGGTAACAACTACGGGACCATGGAACTTATGTCAGATCAAGGGGGTGACAGTTGGAGGGCAGTGTCAAAAAATTAATTGTGATTGGCAACAACTAAGGGACCATGCAACTGATGTCCTGTCATGAGGGTGATAGCATTAGGAGTGCAGTGTCAAATTATGATTGGCAACAACTTAGGCCCTGTTCAGACTAGGTGCCTGTGCCTGGTTCTTGGGAACGGCACTAGTCTGAACACACCTTTTTGTTGGTGCCCAAGCAAAAATTTGAACACCGTGCACGGGCATTGGCACTACCTCCAAGGGTAGCACTTGGGGACTGTTCCCAGGAACGGGAACTTGTCTGAACAATGTCCATTTTAGTGCCTGGCGGAATGAGCACCTAGTACAGCGGAATGAGCACCTAGTCTGAACGGGCCTAAGGGACCATGGAATTTATTTTGCATCAAGAGGGTGATAGAATTAGGGGTGCATGTTCAAGCTATGATTGGCAACAACTAGGGGACCATGGAATTTATGTTGCATCAAGAGGGTGATAGAATTAGGAGTGCATGTTCAAGCTATGATTGGCAACAACTAGGGGACCATGGAATTTATGTCTTCTCAAGAGGATGGTAGCATTAGGATGGCAGTGTCAAATTATTCTTGACAGTGTCAAATTATGATTGGTAACAACTAAGAAACCATGGAATTTATGTTGCATCAAGAGGGTGATAGAATTAGGAGTGCATGTTCAAGCTATGATTGGCAACAACTAGGGGACCATGGAATTTATGTCTTCTCAAGAGGATGGTAGCATTAGGACGGCAGTGTCAAATTATGATTGGTAACAACTAAGAAACCATGGAATTTATGTTGCATCAAGAGGGTGATAGCATTAGGAGAGTAGTTTCAAATTATGACTGGCAACTACTGTAAGGGACTATGAAATTTTTATCCTCTCAAGAGGGTGATAGCATTAGGAGGATAGTGTGAAATTATGATTGGCACCAAGTAGGGGACCATGAAATTTATGTTGCATGAAGAGGGTGATAGCATTAGGAGGATAGTGTGAAATTATGATTGGCACCAAGTAGGGGACCATGAAATTTATGTTGCATCAAGAGGGTGATAGCATTAGGAGGATAGTGTGAAATTATGATTGGCAACAAGTAGGGGACCATGAAATTTATGTTGCATCAAGAGGGTGATAGCATTAGGAGGATAGCGTGAAATTATGATTGGCACCAAGTACATGTAGGAGACCATGAAATTTGGCACATCAAGAGGGTGATAGCATTAGGAGGGCAGTGTCGAATTATGATTGGCAACAACTAAGGGACCATGGAATTTATATCCTTTCAAGAGGGTGATAGCATTTGGAGGATAGTGTGAAATTATGATTGGCACCAAGTAGGGGACCATGAAATTTGGCATATCAAGAGGGTAATAGCATTAGGTGGGCAGTGTCAAATTATGATTGGCAAGAACTAAGGGAGCATTGAATTGATGTCCTGTCAATAGGGTGATAGCATTAGGAGGGTAGTGTCAAATTATGATTAGCAACATGGAACAGGAGCATGGAATTGTTGTCTTCTCAAGAGGGTGGTAGATGTAGCATTAGAAGAGCAGTGTCAAATTAGGATTTGCAAAACCTAGGGGATGGTCAAGTTTTTGTCGCATCAAGAAGGGGATAGCATTATGAGGGTAGTGTCAAAAGTGACTGGCAGCAACTAAGGGACCATGGAATAGGCCATTTCCGAATTGCTGTTTTTCTGTTTCAAAGCAAGTCTTGGTGCTAAACCATTCAAATGATAATGAGTTTGGTTTGCATGAAAATACAAAACTCATTTGTATTTGAATGGTTGTGCACCAGGTCTCGTTTTGGAACTGAGGCAAACAGCAATTCGGAAATGGTCTATTGATGTCGCATCAAGAGGGTGATAGCATTAGGAGAGTTGTCTCAAATTATGATTGGCAACAATTAAGGGACCGTGGAATTTTTATCCTCACAAGAGGGTGATGGCATTAGGATGGCAGTGTCAAATTATTCTTGACAACAACTAAGGGACCATGGAATTTTTATCCTCTCAAGAGGGTGATAGCATTAAAACGTCAGTGTCAAATTATGATTGGCAACAACTAAGAAACCATGGAATTTTTCACATCAAAAGGGTGATAGCATTAGGAGGGTAGTGTCATATTATGCCTGGCAATAACTAAGGGACTATGGAATTTTTTCTTCTCAAGAGGGTGATAGCATTAGGAGGGGAGTGTCAAAATTATGCTTGGCAACGACTGAGGGACCATGGAATTTTTGTTTTCTCAAGAGGGTGACAGCATTAGAAGGGTAGTGTCAAATTGTGATTGGCAACAACTAGGGGACCATGGAATTTATTTCCTCCAGAGAGAGTGATAGCATTAGGGTTTGATTGGCAACAGCTAAGGGAGCATGCAATTGATGTCCTATCAAGAGGGTGCTAGCGTTAGGAGGGCAGTGTCAAAATAATTGTGACTGGCAACAACAGTACTACACTGTAAGGAATAAATGATGAATGAAAGAAATGATTATGAAGTGGGGGTTAGAAATGAACTGAAGACTGTAAGGAATCCTGCTGTAAGGAATTGTAAGGAATCATGCATAGGGTGATAGCATTAGGAGGGCAGTGTGGGATTATTATTGGTAGCAACTAAGGGACCATAGAACTGATGTCCTATCATAAGGGTGGTAGCATTAGGAGGATAGTGTACATTATTATTGGCAACAACTAAGGTACTGTAGCATGGAATTGATGTCCTGTCAGGAGCATCCTAGTATTACAAAGGCAGTGTCAAAGTAATGATTGGCAACAACTAAAGAAGCATGGAATTTATGTCCTAGAAAAGAGTGATGGCATTAGGAGGGCAGTGTCAAATTATGGTTACCAACAACTATGGGGCCATGGAATTTGTCCTATCAAGAAGGTGATAGCATTACATGTAGAAGGGTAGTGTGAAAGTATGATTGGCAAGAACTAAGGGAGCATGGAATTGATGTCCTATCAGGAGTGTCCTAGCATTACAAAGGCAGTGTCAAAGTAATGATTGGCAACAACCATGGGACCATGGAATTTATTCCCTATCAAGAGGTTGATAGCATTGGGAGGGCAGTGTCAAATTATGATTGTCAACAACTAAGGGACCATGGAATTTATGTCCTACGAAGAGGGTGATACCATTAGGAGGGTAGTGTGAAACTATGATTGCAACAACCATGGGACCATGGAATTTATTTCGCATCATGAGGGTGATATATTGGGGTGCAGTGTCAAATTATGATTGGCAACAACTTAGGCCCTGTTCAGACGAGGTGCTTGTGCCTGGTTCTTGGGAACGGCACTAGTCTGAACAAAGCTTTTTGGTGGTGCCCAAGCAAAAATTTGAGCACCGTGCACAGGCATTGGCACAACCTCCAAGGGTAGCACTTGGGCACCGTTCCCAGGAACGGGAACTTGTCTGAACAATGTCCATTTTAGTGCCTGGGGGCGGTACCGCAAAATGGGCACCTAGTCTGAACGGGCCTAAGGGACCATGGAATTTATGTTGCATCAAGAGGGTGATAGAATTAGGAGTGCATGTTAAAGCTATGATTAGCAACAACTAGGGGCCCATGGAATTTATGTCCTCTAAAGAAGGTGATAGCATTAGAGGGTGGTGTCAAAGTATGATTGGCAACAACTAAGAGACCATGGAATTAATTTTATGTCCTATCAAGAGGGTGATAGCATTAGGAGGTCAGTGTCAAGTTATGATTGGCAACAACTAGGGGTGGAATTTATGTCCTGTCAAGAGGGTGATAGCAGTAGTAGGAGTAGGAGTGGCAAATTATGATTGGCAGCAACTAGAGGGACCTTGGAATTTATATCCGATCAAGAGGGTGATAGCATTTGGAGGATAGTGTGAAATTATGATTGGCACCAAGTAGGGGACCATGAACTTTGGCACATTTAGAGGGTCATAGCATTGGGAGGGCAGTGTTGAATTATGATTGGCAACAACTAAGGGACCATGGAATTTACGTCCTGTCAAGAGGGTGATAGCAGTAGGAGGATAGTGGCAAATTATGATTGGCAGCAACTAGAGGGACGTTGGAATTTATATCCGATCAAGAGGGTGATAGCATTTGGAGGATAGTGTGAAATTATGATTGGCACCAAGTAGGGGACCATGAAATTTGGCACATCAAGAGGGTGATAGCATTAGGAGGGCAGTGTTGAATTATGATTGGCAACAACTAAGGGACCATGGAATTTATGTCCTGTCAAGAGGGTGATAGCAGTAGGAGGATAGTGGCAAATTATGATTGGCAGCAACTAGAGGGACGCTGGAATTTATATCCTATCAAGAGGGTGATAGCATTTGGAGGATAGTGTGAAATTATGATTGGCACCAAGTAGGGGACCATGAAATTTGGCATATCAAGAGGGTGATAGCATTAAGACGGCAGTGTCAAATTATGATTGGGAAGAACTAAGGGAGCATTGAATTGATGTCCTGTCAATAGGGTGATAGCGTTAGGAGGGTAGTGTCAAATTATGATTAGCAACATGGAACAGGAGCATGGAATAGTTGTTTTCTCAAGAGGGTGGTACATGTAGCATTAGAAGAGCAGTGTCAATTAGGATTTGCAAAACCTAGGGGATGATCAAATTTGTGTCGCATCAAGAAGGGGATAGCATTATGAGGGTAGTGTCAAAAGTGACTGGCAGTAACTAGGGGACCATGGAATTGATGTCGCATCAAGAGGGTGATAGCATTAGGAGGGCAGTGTCAAATTATGATTGGCAACACATAAAGGACCCTGGAATTTTTTTCCTCTCAAGGGGATGATAGCATTCAAATGGCAGTGACAAATTATGACTGGCAACAACTAAGAAACCATGGAATTTGTGTCACATCAAGAGGGTGATAGCATTAAGAGGGTAGTGTCAAATTATGATTGGCAACACATAAAGGACGCTGGAATTTTTTTCCTCTCAAGGGGATGATAGCATTCAAATGGCAGTGACAAATTATGACTGGCAACAACTAAGAAACCATGGAATTTGTGTCACATCAAGAGGGTGATAGCATTAAGAGGGTAGTGTCAAATTATGATTGGCAACAACTAAGGGACCATGGAATTTTTTTCCTCTCAAGGGGATGATAGCATTCAAATGGCAGTGACAAATTATGACTGGCAACAACTAAGAAACCATGGAATTTGTGTCACATCAAGAGGGTGATAGCATTATGAGGGTAGTGTCAAAAGTGACTGGCAGTAACTAGGGGGCCATGGAATTGATGTCGCATCAAGAGGGTGATGGCATTAGGAGGGCAGTGTCAAATTATGATTGGCAACACATAAAGGACCCTGGAATTATGATTGGCAACAACTGGGGGACCATGTAACTTATGTCATATCGGGAGGGTGATAGCATAAGGAAGATAGTGTCAAATTTTGATTGGTAACAACTAGAGGACCATGGAATTTATGTCCTATCAAGAGGATGATAGCATTAGGAGGTCAGTGTCAGATTATGATTGGCAGCAACTAAGGGACCATGGAATTTGTGTCTTATCAAGAGGATGATAGCAGTAGGAGGATAGTGTGAAATTATGATTGGCAACAAGTAGGGGACTGCACATCAAGAGGGTGATAGCATTAAGAAAGCAATGTGAAAATATGATTGGCAAGAACTAAGGGAACGTAGAATTGATGTCCTATCAATATGGTGGTAGCATTAGGAGGGGAGTGTCAAATTATGATTGGCAACGACTAAAGGAGCGTGGAATTGTTGTCTTCTCAAGAGGGTGGTAGTGTTAGGAGGACAGTGTCAAATTATGGCTGGCAATAGGTAGGGGAGAAGGGAATTTATGTCTTATCAGGAGGGTGATAGCATTAGGAGGGTAGTGTCAAATTTTGATTCGCAACAACTGAGAGACCATGGAATTTATGTCCTATTAAGAGGATGATAGCATGAGGAGGTCGGACAGTGTCAAATTATGATTGGCAACAACTAAAGGAGGATGGAATAGGCCATTTCCGAATTCACGTTAGCCTCTTTTTCAAAGCGAGTCTAAGTGCGAAAGTTTTGTGATGGTAATTAGTTTCACTTTGCATATGAATAAAAACGTATTTTCATAACAAATACTTCGCACTTAGACTCGCTTTGAAAAAGAGGCTAACGTGAATTCGGAAATGGCCTATTGTTGTCTTCTGAAAAGGGTGATAGCGTTAGGAGGTCAGTGTCAAATTATGATTGGCAACAACTAAGGGGCCATGGAATTTGTCCTGTCAAGAGGGTGATAGCAGTAGGAGCATAGTGTCAAATTATGTTTGGCAGAAACTGTGGGGACCTTGAATTTATATCGTACCAAGAGGGTGATTTCATTTGGAGGATAGTGTGAAATTATGGTTGGCAACAACTAAAGGAGGATGGAATTGTTGTCTTCTCAAGAGGGTTATAGCATTAGGAGGGCAGTGTCAAATTATGATTTTTAACAACTCGGGGACTGTGGAATTTGTCGCATTAGGAAGATATTTTCGAATTATAATTGGCAAGAACTAGGGGAGCATTGAATTGATGTCGTATCAAGGAGGTGATACACGTAGCATTAGGAGGGCAGTGTCAAATCATGATTGGCAGCAATTAAGGAAGCATGAAATTTGTGTCCTATCAAGATCGTGATAGCATTAGGAGGGTAGGGTCTAGTAGTGATTGACAACAATTGTCAGACCATGGAATTTGTGAGATATCAATGGGGTTGTTGGCTTTATTGACGGGGTTCCACTGTAGTTTTTATTGCTGAGTAAGCATGATGCGCTTTAGGATGCAATTTACATGTAGCGAGTGTGTGGCCTTAAAACTACGGGTTATTACGTGAAGTTATTAGCGACGAACCATCTGAGGAAATCAAAGTTTAGTTTTCAAGATACATTGACAGTGCAACCTTTGGTGTAACTAGGTAATCAATTAGTAGCTGAAAGGAAAGTTGAACTTGCGGGGAAAACTGTATTGCGCTTTCAAACTTGATTATCAAATTCACTGGCTTTTTTTGCGCTCATACTTTTGAGGGTCTGCATACATGTACCAAATAGTTTTCTTAGAATGTTGACCCCTGAAGCTTTTGTGTTCCTATCTGGGTTGCACTGTCAGTATCTGTAAGTTGAAGGCAAATGTTAACGATACAGTTATTGCTCACGTTTGTCGCATGCACTACTCGTTAGCTACCAAAATGACAAACAGTCGGAGATAAATTTCAACACAAATAAATGGAGCTAGCTGATCGTTTGTTTGGCGATGTAGTTACTTGAGCTGTAGATCGCGATGTTTCGACCACTTACTGCTTGTCTTCGTGAAGTGATGAGATCGACTGATTATATTGAACCATTTTTTACACATTCAACTGTAATTTGTCGACCTCATCGCATGAAGAAAACAAGTCAAGTGGGGGTCGCTACGTCTCGGTCTACAGCTCAAGTGATTATATCGTGAGACGAACTATTAGTTCGTTTTGTTTGTTTGTGTTGAATTTTATTTTCATTTTCGATTCTGGTAGATAACGAGTTGAGCGTGAGGCGAACGTGAGCAATAACTGTATCGTAAACGTTGGTTTCAAACTTATGAAAATTCGTGTCAAAGCAGCATAGGATAAGAATTCCCAGCTTTTTGTACTCTTGAATAAAACATTTTTCATGCGAAGCGATATCAAAAAAGGTGGACTTTGACCCCTGAGACTTAGAAAAAATACGGCGTCCCCAATGCGCATGCGCCGTATTTTTTTTTGAAAAATTTTCTAAGTCTTTTTTAGTATGTGTAAGAGAACAAGAAGATCAAGACAAATATTAAAGTCAAGTTGTTCTTTATTGCTTGGTTGTAAATAAGTTAAAGATAATAGTTTTAATTTCTCAATGTTATACTATTAAGTAATCAATAAAAGTTTTCTATTTCTTTTTAATGTTTTCAATATATAATTAAGTTTTTTTTAAAAAGTTGGCGCATGCGTACTTTAAGCGCCCGTATTTTTTCTAAGTCTTTTGGCGGGAAAATTTGACTAAATTTGCACAGCGTTTCCCCTGACATCATTTTTGCCAAAACAATTGAAAGGAGTTTACTTTAAACTTTTACATACCGCCCAAAATTAATATACCCTATAGCAAGAAATTCTAACGAAACGTTTGAAAGCTATAAACCTAAACAAGTCTTGCAAGAGATTTTTTACAAGGAGAATGTTAAAATCAACGTGGCAAGCTGTGAAATTGCCGCTTAATCTTAGTCGATTCAATGTGTTTCAGAAAGGAAAAACAACATTTTGTGTACACTTCAAGTTCCCTCTTAACGCCCCCGTCTAGAAACTATGTCGATTTGAATGGTCATTGAGTAAAATGGAAAAAAAGCGTACACATCTCTTCCCCTTTTTTAAACCCCATGTTTGAATTATTACAGCTTGCCATGTTGTTTTGAACACCAAGAAGTTCTTCTACTGGACAATACTTTTCTTACGCAAACAAACTTTATGAAATGCGTCGCCGAAGCACTATGCCCTGGGAATATTACTGACGCAGACAAATCTCGAGTGATGTGCAAACACAGCTAACATTACAGTAAATGTATGGGGTACTGACTGACTTTGAACCTTTGTAGCTACATGTTGCTGTAATTTGAAGGTTTTTTTTGCTTATTTCTTCGAGAACTTGAGCCAAACTTTCCTGAATTATGGAAATCTGCCGCAAATTGTTTATTCAGTGTCTCTTCATCCATTGTTTTAAAGGTGCTAAACTCGCTTTGGCTCACTGGCTTTTAAACAATGACTTCCTGTTCAGTGGTTGGCAAATTTGAATATCAAAACACGAGACATTGATAGAGTGAAAACTTCCTTAGGGTTTTTTGTTCAGTGGTTCGCAAAATTGAATATCAAAACACAGAACATTGTTGTCCGACTCCAATTTACAAACTTCGTAGAGTTAAACTTAGGACTTTTTTAGTTCGTTTGAAGATCAAAATCTGTCACTTTGTATCGGAGTTACTAAATGTCAAAACTTAACACAAACTTCGCGAAATCAAAATATTAAAATCACGAATTTGACAATTGTTCGCTTTCAAGCCGAATTAAGAAGGTTTAAAGTCAGTCAAAACCCCATACATTTACGGCAGTGTTACCCTATGTTCGCCCCCAACCAAGATGGCGCACGCTTCAGAACCGTGGAAGGTCTATTCTATTGCGTAAAAAAAAAAAAAAAAACTTAAAATGCGTCCTTTAAGCGCTACGCCTTTGTTGTCCAGTGGAAAACGTCTTTTCCTCCAGATTAACTAAAACTAGTTAGAGCTTATCACACAACCCCAATGTCTGTTTAAGCTATGAAAGACCGTGTCATCGCTTATTGCTGCTTGCCCTTTGTACGTTTTCTTTCTCTTGAATCAAGAGTTTTCCCAGCCCAACGAACAGAAATAGAATAGAGGTATACAGACCAAGCCAAACAAACCAAGCCGAAGTAAAGATAACTATTCTCAATTTCTCGGTGAAAATTGCTTCAGGCGAGCAAAAAAACTTTCGAAGCGACGAAGGTGTGTTATGGAGTAAAATAAGCGAGTTGTTTTAAGTGAACCAGTTCCAAGATTATTACGGCAATTATTTATGAATTTCATGTGTTTATTCGTTGTTGAGAAAACCTGCACACGGATGTAAGTAGTCTGGATGTTTGTTAGGAGCAATGTACTAAAATCAAACTGATTGAAACCTGCTCCGCCGAAATTGCTTTAAAAAACCCAGCAATTTAGTAGCAGCGGTTGAAATTTGTTTCTGACCAGTAAAACGGTAGAAGAAAAAACTAATTACTCCCTATTTGCTTGAGTAAATTGTTCGGGAAATATAATTATTTTCTCTCTTCAAAACGTTTACTGCAGATATGGGTGGAAACTATCAAGAGATTATAGAGCACAGGCAGCCCAATCGTAGGATCACTTTGTCTCGACTTCTTAAGGGAAAGATATAAATTGTTCCACTTAACTGGGGTTAGGCAAAACAGAATTAAATGGTAGCATTATCATTTGTTTGTATGAAAATCTGTGTTTTGGAGGACTTTATAGGCAGTTCCGATGTATCGACACAATCAAGAAATATCAATCACAGATAATTCACTGAACAAATACCAGCTGTGCGTGCAAGAAACTAGGTCCTAACGGCGTGTCGAATACTTTGAAGCACAAAGGCAATGAGCCTCGCGTTTGATTTGTGCAGGTAACTCTCTTTTTTCAAGCTGCGACAGTTATGTTTCTGTAAGCAGTAGGTCAAAAGCGTTTTCACAGTTTGTTTGATGTATATCGCTTAACGGCAATTTACTGAACTGACAAATACCAGCTGTGTGTGCAAGAAACTAGGTCCTAACGACGAGTCGAAGACTTTGAACGACAAAAGCAGGAGGCTCGCGTTTGATTTGTGCCATTAAAAAAGCTGTGACCATTGCGTTTGTGTAAGCAGTAAGTCAAAAGCGTTTTCACAGTTCGTTTCACGTATGGAGCTTAACGACAATTCACTGAACAAAGATCAGCTGTATGTGCAAGAAACTAAGTCCTAACGACGAGTCGAATACTTTGAAACACAAAACCAAGAGCCTCACGTTTGATTTGTGCAAATAAATCTCAAGCTGTGGCCATAACGTTTGTGTAAGCAGTAAGTAAAAAGCGTTTTCACAGTTCGTTTCACGTATGGAGCTTAACGGCAATTCACTAAACTGACAAATACCAGCTGGTTCTGCAAGAAACTAGGTCCTAACGACGTGTCGAATACTTTGAACGACAAAAGCAGGAGCCTAACGTTTGATTGGTGCAAATAAGTCTCCTTTTTCAAGCTGTGACCATCACGTTTGTGTAAGCAGTAACTCAAAAGCGTTTTCACAGTCGTTTCATGTATGGAGCTTAACGGCAATTCACTGAACTGACAAATACCAGCTGTGTGTGCAAGAAACTAGGTCCTAACGGCGTGTCGAATACTTTGAAGCATAAAGGCAATGAGCCTCACGTTTGATTTGTGCAGATAACTCTTTTTTCAAGCTGCGACAGTTATGTTTCTGTAAGCAGTAGGTCAAAAGCGTTTTCACAGTTTGTTTGATGTATATAGCTGAACGGCAATTTAGTGAACTGACAAATACCAGCTGTGTGTGCAAGAAACTAGGTCCTAACGGCGTGTCGAATACTTTGAAGCATAAAGGCAATGAGCCTCACGTTTGATTTGTGCAGATAACTCTTTTTTCAAGCTGCGACAGTTATGTTTCTGTAAGCAGTAGGTCAAAAGCGTTTTCACAGTTTGTTTGATGTATATAGCTGAACGGCAATTTAGTGAACTGACAAATACCAGCTGTGTGTGCAAGAAACTAGGTCCTAACGGCGTGTCGAATACTTTGAAGCATAAAGGCAATGAGCCTCGCGTTTTTTGTGCAGATAACTCTTTTTTCAAGCTGCGACAGTTATGTTTCTGTAAGCAGTAGGTCAAAAGCGTTTTCACAGTTTGTTTGATGTATATAGCTGAACGGCAATTTAGTGAACTGACAAAGACCAGCTGTGTGTGCAAGAAACTAGGTCCTAACGGCGTGTTGAATACTTTGAAGCATAGAGGCAATGAGCCTCTTTTTTTTTGTGCAGAAAACTCTTTTTTCAAGCTGCGACAGTTATGTTTCTGTAAGCAGTAGGTCAAAAGTGTTTTCACAGTTTGTTTGATGTATATAGCTTGACAGCAATTTAGTGAACTGACAAAGACCAGCTGTGTGTGCAAGAAAGTAGGTCCTAACGAGGAGTTGAATACTTTGAACGACAAAAGCAGGAGGCTCGCGTTTGATTTGTGCCATTACAAAAGCTGTGACCGTTGCATTTGTGTAAGCAGTAAGTCAAAAGCGTTTTCACAGTTTGTTTCACGTATGGAGCCTAGCAACAATTCACTGAGCAAAGACCAACTGTGTGTGCAAGAAACTAACTCCTATTGACGAGTCGAACACTTTGAAACACAAAAGCAGGAGCCTCAGGTTTAATTTGTGCAAATGAATTGTCTATTTCAGGCTGTGACCATTATGTTTCTGTAATAGATTAATCAAAAGCATTTTCACAGTTTGAGATACAAGGGATCAATTTAGGTTAAAGGTGAGTCGTTGTTAACTCTGCAAACACTTAGAGTTAGCGGAGGAGTCAAGATTATCGTGTTCAAAATAACGGATCTTACCATATGTGATATTCAAGTTAAAAAATATTGGATGAAAGATGCTTCCACGACGGAGAAAATCCCTTAAGTAATTCGGGAACAGCTGACCTCTAAGTTTTCATTTAGTTTACAATCATTTCTGCATGTTTACACTGAAAATTTGCAACTGTCTACGTCAATTGGCAGTGAGTCTACAACCGAGATTTCTGACTGAACAGCATTTCTAAAGTTGATATTCCTACTTTTATTCCACTGAGTTTTAGCCTTTCTAGTTGGTGTACAATATCATTGATTGGACGGCAAAATTCATCATAGCAGCTGCTACACGTAACATGTTTTCTATTTTTTTTAAAGTAAAACACAACTGCTGCAAAAAACTAACGAGAGAATATTGCATAAATGAGGAAAGCCTCCTTCAGCCCTTGTTTTAATCTGGATGCATTACTATGGGAACAGCCCACAGAACACCCAAACTGTAATAAGTATATAGTCAGGAGAAAGGCATTGCTGTATTTAACTGAATTGTTAACATTTACAAGCTTAATTAAGGGAAAAGATCACAGAACAAATAGAAAATTAATTCTTACATGTGTATATAATAAAAAATAATAATAACAAATAAATAAATGAATAAATAATTACAGAAGTACCAAAGTATAAGAATTATTAGTACAACTTAATAGATATTGATAAAAAACAAAGATAATTCTCCTTTAAATGATGGGAAGTTAGAATCTTAAATCTCTCATCAATTTCATTCCACAATATTGGTCCATTATATCGAATATTGAATTTACCATAGTTTGTTCTAATTTTTGGAACATAAAAAGTAGACCTAGTTGCAAAGCGAGTGTTAACATTATGCTTATCTGAAGTTTTAATAAAAGATGAATCGAAAATCTTTGGTAATTTGCCGGCTACGAATTGGTGCATAAAGTATAGTTTGAAGTTTGATATGATCCTGAAGTTTTAGAAGTTTGAGTTGAGCAAACAAAGGACTAGTATGAGCATCAAAATTAGAAAAGGTAATTAAACGGATTGCTTTCTTTTGCATTCTTTGAAGTGGTTTAATATTATGATCATAGGCGTTACCCCAGACCATACAACTGTAGGAAGAAAAAGGAAGAATAATAGCATGGTATAATCGAACTAAAATTTTGACATAAACGTAATACCTAATTTTACAAAGGACACCAATACCTCTCGATATATATTTTAATTAAATTTGTTGAATATGTTCTTTCCAATTAAGATGGCAGTCTATAAGAATTCCTAAGTACTTAACACTTTTATGCTGATTTATTGTTTTACCATTTATTTCAATTTCCATAGAGTAATTTAATTTTTTTGATGAGGATAGAATATTACAAAATGTGTTTTATCAATATTAAGAGAGAATTTGTTTGCACAAAGCCATGTATTAATTTCACTTAGTTCCCGATTGACAGTTTCCTCAAGATGTTGTAAATCTCTATGAGAATAAAACAGATTAGAGTCATCCGGAAACAAATGAAATTGAAAAATC
>BLFK01000783.1:1423228-1461324 GCA_014634185.1 Astreopora myriophthalma | reverse complement strand
GACAAACATTTCCTGCTCTTGTTTAAAAGAAAAAAAAAAAACAATGGGTCAAGCGAAGGAGGTCTGAGTTCTGTTATAGCACAGAAGTGCTACCTTGCTCATAGATCTCACCAGACTGGCCTCTCTTTATCAGAGGAGAAATCCCGAAGGATTTAGCCAGGGCGTCTCAGACTTTCCTAGGAGCATTGGCAGGAACGTAAAGCTCCTCGTATGTGGCTCCTTAAGCAAGCTTCGCTCAACCCGTTATCAACCCTGTTTCACCGACTAATTTATAGTAACACAGTTTGATTTTCGCTCAATTGTGGGATGGCGTACCCTGTTTGAGCTGAAACTATGCATGGTACGCCTGCGCAGCAGCTATTATTACAGTTTCAAAAAGCCTTTGAAAGGCCAAGAAAAACACATTTGGCAAGTTCGTAACCATTACAAGAAGAGAACAAAATATCGCAAAAAGTCAGTAAGACCTAAAAACGTGCACTGGGCTTTCCATAGACTGACTATTTGTTCATCAAAATCTCCCTTTTGCCAAGGTAATGTTTAACAGGTTATAATCGACCCTTTCAAGGAACTTTGGAAAACTAGAAACAACAGAGACACGTTAATAGATGATAAACAAGTGAAAAAAAAGGCATCGGCCGGAGGAATCGAACAATCGACTACCCACTTACGTTTGGGATGAGCGGGGAGCTCTTACCACGTGAGCAAACCCGGCCGATGCTGATGGGAACGGAAAAATTAAGTGTAAAGTAGTGCTTCCTTTCTTATTTTGCAACGGACATGAAAACGTGATTATTTTTGGCGACCTATTATAGCGTTAAAAAATATTTTGGCTTTTACTCAATGGTTTGCTAGTGTTCTAAGGGTCACAAATCATTTGTAGCCAAAAGAATTCGCCAGGAAAAGAAAAAGAAAAAGAAAAACGAAGGAAAAAGGCACTGGCCGGATGAATCGAACAGTCGATTACCCCCCAAGTTTGGGATGGGCGGGGGGGCTCTTACCCCGAGAACAAACCCGGCCGATGGCGGTGGGAAGAGAAATTTTAAGTTGAAAATACTGGTTAATTTTTTATGTTGCAAGGCAACTAGCAAACTTGATTATTTTTCCCAGCCTAGTTGTTGGCGTTGAAGAACATGATATGTTGAGCTTTACTCAACGGGTTGCTAGCATGGTAAGGGTCATAAATAACTTTTTTAGCCAAATGAAATTTGTCAGCAAAAGAAAAATAAAGAAAAAAGTGCATACGCCGGATGAATCGAACAGTCGATTACCCCGTGAGTTTGGGTTGGGCGGGGAGCTCTTACGACGTGAGCAAACTCAGACGATGCTGAATGGAAGAGATATGTTAAGTCAAAACTAGTGCTCGGTTTCCCATGTTGAAATTTGCAAGGCTTTTTTTCTGCCTTCATAAGGAGGTTATTCCCCATCAGAAAAGATCCTAGTCTTGCATAAACGTTTGTGCTATTTTTAGCTTGCGCCCATTATGGGTGAAGTGCCTCCTCCAACACTGAGGGTGAATTGGAAAGCCAGTTTACAAACTGAAGGAGTGTTTTTGTTATTGCTGGAATGAAGTCCAATTTCAATATGTAAAGGAAATTCACGTTAAGATGTTAAGATAAAACAGGCACGTCTGAGCAAAATAAGGTGCATTTTTTTTAAATTGACGGAGCTATACGCTGTTTTTATTTCATCATTTTGACAGTGGGCTTTAAAGGTTGTTCAACAAAACTTGGAGGTTTAGTTTTGTTTATTGGTTTATTCTCCATTTTATCAATACAAGTGTAATATACAGAGTTCATAGAGAAGAAGAGATAAGGGAAAGAAATAGTAGAACTAAAACTAAAAACTAGAACTAGAAAACTCGAAGGACGTGTGTTTTGCCTAAAACAGTTGCTTTGGCTAAGGATTTTAAAATCCCATAAAACACTACTGCTCGTTGTTTATACAGGATGTATTGTAACACTTTGAAAAATCACACCAGTGATTTGCCAGGTAGCTATGCTGTTGTCTCTAGAGAACTTCTCGTACAGTGACTGAAGCTCCAGCCGGCTCTTCCAAGAAGGGTGTATCTGCAAAAGTAGAAACAAAACAACTTCGAAATAAATTAACATTATTAAACCATGCATCGAGTCGTTTCTTTACAAGAAAATTAATCAAAGGTCGAGTGTCTAAAGAAACCCTGTTGCTGCGTCGGAAGCACTATAGACCCCTCACTATAATTTGGTATCAACTTGGTTGATAGTGCGGTTTTCAATTGAGAATCAAAAGTAATTCCGGGATTGCTTTGGTTTTGCATGACTACACCTACTGATTGGCTGAAAAATCTCCGCCACATTCTCAGCCAATCAGGGAGAAGAAAAAGCGATTGTGACTTGCTCTTAGGAGTTTTCTCGCCGTTACCGTCGGCTGCGTGTGTTTACTTGGCGTTATGATTTGATTGCCTACGTCTTTCTTTATTGGTCAAAGTAATTACTTTGATCAGTTTTGATTTTACGACACTCGATTGAAAACCGCTGTAAGGAAATGTACGCATACCGACAAGTATCTCACTTTTGACTTCGATCACCCTATTTGGCATAAAAAGTCCCTAGATAGAACCTTGCTCACGAGGTCTGCCGTCTTCCTGTGATTCTAAGACCAACAAAGGAGCAACAATATGTTTCTGACGTGTTAAAGATCAATGGCTTCCCGATAACTTTTCTCCGCACCTGTTCAAAACTGGTCAGTCACTCTTAGTAGTACTTCTGGAGACGAGGACTTGGCTACTGGTTTTTCCTCCATCCCGTACATCCAGGGGATTACAGAACCCATCGAGAGAGTTTTGTGTAGCCACAACGTTAACGTTCCCCAAGAACCTCTCAAGACGCTGTCACTTTTTTTTTCCAAACCTAAGGATCCTGTACTGAAGAAACAACGAACCAACGCTGTTTATTCCATTCCGTACAATGACTGTGATCTCGAGTACATCGGATGTACAGTTTGGTACACGTTTAAAAGAGCACCAAAAAGCAGTTTTTCTTGGCAGAAAGGAAAACTCCCCCTTGTCGGAGCATGCTTGCCAAACCAGTCATACAACTGCGTGAGATAACGGCTATACGTACCATCAGCGGCTTTTCTTTTTGGAAGCTTGGCACATCAACCAAATGACTCCGCCCATGCTCCACCTTTGAACCGTGATGATGGCGGCCTTTTGCCTGACATCTATTTAAAGAAAAGGTCATTAGTTATACTGAGCAAGGAAAAGGACTCTTGTTCCAGCATTAGATCACCCCTGATGGAGACACTAAGCAGGAGTGTCGAAACGTTGGGTTGTGAATGCTAAATTCATTAATCTCTAAAGCAGAGTAACATCAAATCATGTCTGATACGCCTCATTCCAAAATGGCCGCCATTTTAATACTCTTTTGTTCTTATTCAAATTAGCCCTTGTTGCCTCGTCTTCAAGACCAAAATTCAAAAGAATATTTTACCTTGACCGAGGCAAAAAGGGCTAATTTGAATAAAAACAAAAGAATATTAAAATGGCGGCCATTTTGGAATAAGGCATATTGTCCACCTGGTTGCAGTGTGAAACTAAACTTACCGCTCAAAGGCAAATTGGCCAACGGAAAGAGATTGAAACGCTGTTGGACCCGCGTCGTCAGAGGGAATCCATGTTGCGATAGCTCTACCAACTTCCTTGATTTATGAACCACGAACACCGCACGCTGAATTCTCTGATTAAGGACCGTCGCTCGAATTGTCGCCTTTTGAATCCCCTTTCTCAATAATGTGAACGACCCAGTTGATGCCGACCCACAACACTGTGCCAACGTTACGGCAACGTTATGGTAGCATGTAAGACAACCATCATTTCTCAGTGTTTCCGTGGAACGGGGAAAGCCTGGCAAAAACGACATCCTTTATTGACCACGGCAAAATAAAACGCTCTGCAGTTGTTAAAATAAATATCTCTGAGGCGATACTATGTTACCTTAAGCTTTTCATAATTTGAGGTGGCGCTGAATCTCCTGGGTATCTTATAAAACGAGAGAGAGAGAGCTTAAGTCGTTTCTCACTAATACGAAATGGTCGACACCGAGTTCATTCTTCGTCCATCGTCAATCATAAAGCCCAAATTAGGTGTGGTCTTTCTCCAGGTTTCCCGGTTACGATGGAAACATTTTTGGTCAACATACCTAATTTTTTCATGCGGCCAGCAGTCATATTGATTTACTGAAAGAAAACGAAGAGTTTACATAAAGACAAGGATCGATTCCCCGCTGAAAGATTATTTTCTCCTCCAACACGGCCGCCGTGACGTCGAAGTGAACCCCCTCTGTAATGAGTTTAAAATGATACCATAGCATTGTGAATTAGTAACACAATATGATTCCATAGACGCATCCAGGGTTAATTGAGGCCCTGTTGACATGAGGAGAGGATGATCCTAGCAGCTGTATCATCCAATACTTGCGTTTATATAATAACCTCAATTCTACGCGTGCTTTGATTGGTTATCGCTTATGACGTATCAGAGGACAGACTCATAGTTGACGTCATCGTTTGTCTCTTTATTATATAAAACAAACAGATTCCATGCATGTTGCCATGCATGTGTTCAGTAATAGATCAAAGAAGAACATCAGTAACACACTCGGCTATCGGCTCGTGTGCCACTTTTTTGTTCTTACCACATTTTGAGGTCATCTATGGTCTATTACTGAACAGACGCACGGCAACATGGAATCTATTTGTTAAATATATAATTCGCATGGGACGAACTTGTCTAAACACGGAGTTCGTCTGGTATAAAGACGGGCACAAGACTCATTCTACATTTTGACGAACTATCCGCCTTCATTTTTACTACGTCTGGTAAGTGAAGCCGCACTTCAGTTCCAAGGTAGTTCGTTTAAACGCATGATTCGTCTCACCAGTTTCCGTCCTTACAGCAGACGAAATACGACTCGCATAAAAAGACGCACTATAAATATTTGCCTTCGTTCGTCTTAGACGAATGATGCCACTGACTCTCTTATATTAGAAAGACCTAAGTTTTTACCTAAGTTTTTGCAACGGTGCCAAGTTCGTTTTCAGCCCAAGATCGGTGTTCAGTAGTGTTCGTTAAGGCTGGTTTCAATAGGCCATTTCCGAGTTCGTGTCAGCCTCTTTTTGAAAGTGAGTCTAAGTGCGAAAGTTTCATGATGGTAGTGTTTTACTTTGCATATGGATAAAAACTCATTTTCACAAGAAAGGCTTCGCACTTAGACTCGCTTTGAAACAGAGGTTGAAGTCAACTCGGAAATGGCCTATTGAGCGCCGTAACACCAACACCAAAGTACTGATTACCGTTGCCAAACAGGACATACGCAAGCAATCAGACAAGCCAATCATAACGCAAAGCGCCATCTTTTGGGACTATTTAACAATTAGACCCGTAGCCCGAAAGGGCTACGGGTCAAAAGCCCATGAGGCGAAGCCGAACGGGCTATTGACCCGTGGTCCTTGAGGGTGAAGGGTCTAATTGTTTTAGTATCACCCAACTAGCCGGACAGAAAAGGCAATGCTTAAGTTCGCAAATGCAAGTTGAAAAAATATTTATTTGGGAATAAAACGAAAGAAAGCGTTTGCTCGAGGACTATTACTAATAGTCATCTAGTAGCGTAGCCAATGAAAATGCAGGATTTGCATTAGTCCACTAGTTGGGTGATACTAATCCGAAATAACAATGCGTGGGATGTTTGGTTTACCTTTTCTTTTCAAACTTACGCCGTTTTCGGAATGAACGGAATAGCATTGGCCGTTTTTATACTAGAGACGCATTATCCGTCTGGACGAACTTGAGCAAACATTTGTTCTTCGTCTGCTTATGCGTCTCTCGTATAAAGACGGGCATGAGACGCATTATCCGTATAGACGAACTATCTTTCGTTGTGCGTCTTTATACTAGACGAATAAAATGCATGAGGGACGCAAAATTCGTCTGGACGGATTATGCGTCTCTAGCATAGAAACGACCATTCTGTCATTCTGCTCCTGATAACAGAATGAACGGAATAAACAGAAAACGGTTTTACTCGAAATACATGTACTTTAAAGAAAATTGTTACTCTCTCCAAATAATAATTTCTCTTGGACCTTTCTTAGATATTGCATAAGAGCCTTAAAGTCACTTTGTTCTCTAAGCTATCTGGTCCCATGCAGGATTTAAAACGGACGCTTCGAATATTCAAGAAACAAGATAACGCACGGCATGTGTGTGCATGAAGTCCGGCGGCGGCTTATTCAAGGTCATTTTGTACTTCAACTCATATTCGTGTAGCATGGCTAACCTGAAGATTCAAGTTGTACTTCTTTCTTTGCCAAACTACACGCATTTCGTCCGCCATTTTCCTTCGCTCAGAGGCACTGGAGTCTCGCAGAAAAACCGTTTGCGAGTCTGGCCTAGAACAACGTGGGATATCAGATATGAATATGAATTAGAAACAGAAACCAATCGCTGATAATTATGCGTTCTGCACATGCAAAAACGACAGGTATTGAAAGCGCTGTCAAGGCGCGCATACAAAATGAGCAACATTGAGCTTGGCTGGGGTTTAATTTGACGTTATTTAGAACCAACATATTTGATATTCCGCCCTAGGTTAACTCGGCAAGATCTGATGAAGGAAAGGGTAACCATTCTAACCGCACAAACTGGTGTCATTTTGAATATTTGATAAGGTTTTCTATTAAGAGTTCAAGTTCTTTTCTTGTATTGATCACAAGCCCCCTTGCAGCGATTCTAGGCCGATGTGAATAAATACCCAAAATTCTCCTAGTGAGAACGCCAGGATTAAACATAATCCCAACCAAATCAAAATGGTGGCTAAGCAGTTAAACCACACCACGTTTCGGCAACTGAAATTTGCGAGAACAATGTTAATAAGTTTATGTATGGTTTTCAGTGCGGGCTTCCACTAAAACCACAAGTAAAACAATAGTTTTTAGAGCGAACCCGCGGGTTCAAAGTACTACAAATTCTAAATTAGGAACGAAAAACTATCAAATACTACATCATTAAATGCCACGTTCTAGCTGTCTCACCGGCGATTTTCGGTTCTGCCGGAAGAAGCTGGTACATTTGAGAATAATAATAATAATAACAATAATAATAGTAACAAGGGGTTTAAAGTTTCGTTCAGCGGCCTATTACAAGAACAAAAATATTCATGTTTAGTAAAGCTGCGTTTTAATGATTTATAACTGACGGCACTTCTCCGGGCTCTTTGAGTCCTCATAATGTTTATTTAGGTATCCGACCGCCATTTACATGTGTCAACACTCTTAGCCTTCAAAACTCTTAAAATACTACGGCTAAATCAGAAACCGTTAGCGAGCTCAGTTCTTTGACGGCTGCTGGAAAATGGGACGAAATTAAAACTGGCTTTTCTACATCAAATTTGGTTGATCGACGAAAAGAGACCGACCACTCGCCAGAGACATGAAATCGCCGCTTGCCAAGGTATGAATATCCTCTATGAAATAGCTTCTAATTTAATTTTACACGGATGAGCTCAATCACAACTCCTTAAAACTCTAACTGAAGGATTGCTTGTCACGTTTTTGACTGAAAATTAACTCTAACGATTCAATTCGCCGTGACAGAGGATGGGTATAATTTTTGTGTGTATCATTGTTGGCTCTTATTTGATAACAGTCAATAATAAGATAGAGATGTAGAGATGACTTCCATGTTATGTCCCATTAGATAAATGTCTCGTTTAATTGTCAGTGATTAGTGGAAACCGCGACCTTTAAGCTCTGAGTCAATTTGAACAATTGGCGGAATTGAACGAAACTCGAAGCTGAAAAATAGTTCGCAGGACTAACTTGTTGTTAACAATTACTTCGTGTAGAAGTCTATTCACTCTGAGTGGTTTAAGCATAGATTTTTATTCGACAATAATGGCACTGAAGTCTTAAACAATTAACTTGAGATATATATATATATCTCCTTGCATCAAGGTCCGATACAGGTCAATACAAACTCCTTGCTTGGTCGGCAGTCGAAACTCTGCCTGGATTCGTTTATCTTTATTTATTCAAGTAGCTCTCCTCCTGAATTCATATAGAAATGCAAAACTTAGGGTCTGTAAATGGTAAACAGCCAGTTTAAGTATGATGAAAAAGTGATTCGTTTTGCGAATGAAACAACCGCTTGCAAAATCTTGGCGGATAAGTCAAGACAAGTTTGTCTTCGGCGCGTAAATTCGAACACTATATAAGCAACAATCTCATTCTCCGCCAGAAAATGTTCTGTTTCAGTAGTGCGGCTTGCAGCAATTAAAGGAAACGCAAAAATAGCGCATTATTCCAAACATATGTAAAACAGGGGATTTTCCTGATAGAATCTCTGGAGATTTCAAAAATACATTTTTATTTAATTTCGTGTTTTCCATGCAGGCACCTCAGGTTCTGTATCAATGACGGCAAAGGATTCAGCAAATGAGAAAGACTGAGTAAAAACGGAACTGGGTTACTGCACGAGTCAATCGCTATGCCCACTAACACGTGCTCAGATCAAGGAGACCACGTGATCCTCAATACCCTCAGAGACAATAAAAAGAATGTGCAAGAGAGCATGCGCAACGGTGTCAACGACGGAGAAGACGAGGAGATCCAATTTGAGACCCATTCAAAATGGCGCCTTCTCTCTCACTTCGACCTTCCAGAATGGCTACGCGGGAACCCATTCTTGGCTTGTTACCACAGACCTCCCATGCCCTCTTTTGGTTTTTGCTTTCGGAGCATCTTTAAAATTCACACCGAGACGGGAAACATATGGACTCATTTGATAGGATTCATTGCTTTTGTTTGCATCACAATGTATGTGTTTTTACGCCCTGTCACCAGCACGGCTCCCTTCCCCATAGACTGGCAAGAGAAGCTTGTGTTCGGTTCCTTTTTCGCCTGTGGCATTTTATGTCTGGGTTTTTCGTGGATTTTCCACACAGTCCACTGTCATTCTATAACGGTTTCGAGAATATTTCGCAGGTAAGGAGTACTAAGAAAACTAGTTCAACATGAGCCTTGAATGAAAGGAAGCCAAAGTTACAACACGTTTTTAAAACGTCAACGAGCAACTTCGCGGAACGTATAAAGTCCATGTCGATGCGGATTTTCGCAGTCACTCATTGGACGTAGGCTGACACTATGTTTCGAGGAAGAACGTCAAGGCAAACCCATCCCCCATCCCCTTCCTAGAACCAAATGCCTCCTTCCCACGAACTTTACCACTATAAACCCGCATCACTTACACCTGAGAATGTGATATTAACGGATGATGTTTTGTTAACCACGCAAACCATGCAATTCCCCCTTACAACACGTCTATCTCGACTTCCTCTTGTATGAGAACTGTGATTGCTGCACGGAATGCTCTCTTTGATAGCAACTGTTTCAAAGTGAACTTTTTGTTTTGTTTTTTTCCCCTAACAGTCTTGATTACTCAGGCATCGTCTTGTTCATCATGGGTTCTTTCGTTCCTCCTCTCTATTACGGATTCTACTGTTCGAGAGTTTTACAAGTTTTGTACATGTCGTTAGCGTGTTCCCTTGGCCTGCTGTGCATCGTTGTTTCCTTGTGGAGCAAACTTAATCATCCCAAGTACAGAATACTAAGAGCCGGTGAGTTCTTCAGGTGTTTGCGGCATACACTACTGGTAGTTTCATGCGAAGGATGCCAAGAGTTGGCATAACTTTGTCGCCATTACTATCGTTGAGTAGCTACTGCTATTTTCCCTCCAATTCGTCAGATGTCTTTGCACGACCTCCTCACTTCACTTATCTTTACACAAGGAAGCGTCAAAAGTTTCCCCGCAATTCTGTTGCGCTTGCACACATCACGACAGCTTTTCATTTTGGACTATGTTGCGCTCTGCATGTTTTCGTACAAATTTAATCACAACAAACTAACAGACCTTGTGTAGGACCAACAACTTAGCGCTGCGCAGCATCCTCAAGTTAATTTGAAGTGGACATGAAAATACTACCGTTAGTTATCGAATGAGTTGCCTTTTCCAAAGCACTTATACATACTACGAACTTAAGAACTTAAGCCCCGGCTATAAGCGATCAAACAGTTCCGTCTAATACCGTGTTGGGTGAACACATTTCACCGTCGATTTAGCCGCCTGTTTCAACATTTCTTAGACCTGGATCAAACACTTTCATCCAACACTTTGCGCTGCGAACAAATGTTTGATCATTTAGCCACTCTGGCAACACAGCTTGTGTACGATGTTGGACTAAAATGTTTGATCGTTTAGCGACGCCTCAGTCCACCCTCGACAATCTCATATCGCTGTGAAACTATCTTTTTCGTTCGTTCCAGTTCTGCTTGTTGCGTTCGGATGGTCGGGTGTAATCCCCGCTATCCATCTGATAGCTATGTATGGCGTTCAGCTAGCAATGCGTCTGGTTGCCTTGGAATGGATGGGGCTGATGAGCTTGCTGTATACTGCTAGCGCTGTCACTTATGCTACAAGGATTCCCGAGCGGTTCTTTCCTGGAAAATGCGACATTTGGGTAAGTGGGAATATCACATCGCGCTAGATTCCATCTACAGGCAAACACAAATTGAGTAAGTGGGAATACCATATCGCGCTAGATTCCATCTACAGGCAAACACAAATTGAGTAAGTGGGAATACCATATCGCGCTAGATTCCATCTACAGGCAAACACAAATTGGGTAAGTGGGAATACCATATCGCGCTATATTCCATCTACAGGCAAACACAAATTGGGTAAGTGGGAATACCATATCGCCCTAGATTCCATCTACAGGCAAACACAAATTGGGTAAGTGGGAATACCATATCGCGCTAGATTCCATCTAAAGGCAAACACAAATTGGGTAAGTGGGAATACCATATCGCGCTAGATTCCATCTACAGGCAAACACAAATCGTTGCGTTTGTTCAGATCTTATCAATCGGGACTAGAATGAAGGGTGTAGACTCCAGATTCTTCTTAATCGTGTCTGTAAAGGCCAGGACTTGCAACTCCGTGTTTCCAGCTCTCTGACGGCTAAATATAGATTTGAAATTTAGACGCGCTGAAAAGGCCATATACAAGAGAAAGATAACTCAAAAAAATACTCCCTTTCGTCTCTTTCACAATTCTTTTATACTTCCTAACGGTTTCTTGAATTTTTTCCTTGCATTCTAGTTTCAAAGTCATCAAATTTTCCACGTGCTGGTGGTTATTGCAGCGTTCGTCCATCTGTATGCCATTTGTCAAATGGCGCACTATAGGTTCGACCGAGGAGCGGAATGTGAACCATAAATTGAAGCAAGGGATGGAAGGAAAGCCCTACAAGTTATCTCTGAAGAAGAGACATCGAGGACCATCTACTCCTATTCACCCCAAATTGGATGGATACATTGAAGTCACTGGATGTCGATGAAGTTTAGCTTGAACGATACGCAATCGATATTCATCGATATCAGAGACCCCAGGATAAGGGGCCCAGCTTTATTTTATTGATATGAGGATTCAATTCTTTCTTGTTGGCACCTTGATTGCTTTTTTTTTACCATTTGTATTTATGCAAATAAAGTTGCTATGTAATATAAACATAAATGAGTGTAGATGTACTTATTAAGAATCGAATACTGCTGCACCAACTTAAAATTTCGTCGTGCAACACACGCAACACATCAGTGCAAGGCTTAACCTGGTAACATGTGCAACACGCACAACACGAGCAACACGCACAACACGCGCAACACGCACAACACGAGCAACACGCACAACACGAGCAACACACACAACACGCGCAAAGCGCGCAACACGCGCAACACGCACAACACGCACAACACGCGCAACACGCACAACACGCACAACACGCGCAACACGCACAACACGAGCAACACACACTACGCGCGCAACACGTCAATCCGAGGCTTAATCATGGTATTTGTAGGAACGGCCAATTCACGATTTATTCCTTTAGGCCCTCAGATTTTTTAAGCTTTCATCCAACAATAGCATTATTGAACACTTCACATGTCATCCCTTTCAACAATACCACTGTAGATCGTTTTCACTCAAGCGACCAGTGGCCATATTGATGTACTGAAACAATAGGAAATATTTGCATAAACATGAAGTTCAATTCCCCGAGGATTGTTTCGGAACACTAAAATGGCCGCCGTTTCTTTGTTTAGGTACACCAATATGGCCGCCATGACGTCATGTGAAAACGATCTATTGCTGTGAAGTTACAATAATCATGGCAGTTTTCACAAATTTTTGAAAACATTCATGGGAACGGATTCAGAGCTACCTTAAATTTTCGAAAGTTTAAGGTGGCTCTGAATCCGCTCCGATGAATTTTTTTAAACTTTGTGAAAAGTTGAATCTCGTGAAAAGTTTAATTAAGGGTGTTTTTAACAGGTTATACCATTGCTATGGTAACTTGTAAGGTCAAGAATATCACCTTAAGTTGTTCACCATTGATTGGGTATTTGTTTGATAACATAACTGTAGCGTTAATTTAAAAAGAATGGTAGTATTGATCTTTCAAACCAGGGGTGCTGAAAATACAGGAAACTGCTGCTAGCCACTTTAAGCAAAAGATTTTCCCGTCAGGAAAATGGCTGCAAGGCATGGTGTGGATCTTGTATTCTGCATGCATTATTTACAGTTTGCCTGAATATCTTAGCTCGGTTTCGAGTGAATGAAATCAATAATGATTTTATGGCTTTGCTAGTTTTTGTTGCAAAAACAACAGAAAGAAAAAAAATTGGCTGGCGCAAAAGAACACGTGCAATGTCAAAGCAGACACCAAAGTTCTACAACAAAAAAACACACAACTCCTCCTAATTCATCTTATTTCGAAGATGGGCATGTCATATGTGCATATACTTCCAGCGTTGGTAGTTTACTTGAAATTGACTAAACGCTGAGAAAGACCTACCCAGTGCTCCAGTTTAGGCCTCCCAAGAATGTGACATCTTTTTTTAAAATGTAGACAAGCTACTGTTCTTTATGTCCATTGCCAATCACATCAGCAGAATGCAACTATTTATTCAGAAAGGGAAATTAATAATTAGAAATACTAATTAGAAATACTAATTACACAAGTGGCACCAAGAGTATTGAAAATTTGCACTCAGCATAAAAAATAAATTAATTAACAAAAAAAAGGAGCTTGCCAAAGGACCCTCTCCCCACTGGCCCCTCCTAGAGAAGATCGAGACAGAAAAACCTCATGAGGAACCCCGCTCTGTACAATTCCTGGCTATGCCCCTGTAACTAAGATTTCTATAAATTTTGCAATACCTGCACTTTGCTGACAACACTCTTGCTCCCCCCTGTGACTCTGAAGAGTGCAACAAGCTGTACAAAATTCAGTGGTCTTTCTTGGACTTTGTAATTGCCAGGTGTCAAAGAAGTGTGTTCACCTCACAGGCAACTTGCTATTGATGAAACATTGACCAAGTTTAAAGGGGAATTGCACTTGAGACAGTTTATTTCCATCAGGCCAGGAATATTTGGAATCAAGGCTTTCACCCTTGTGGAATCCAAAAGTGTTTTGAATAGTAAGATTTACACCTGCAAAGACAATGGTGAAGTACAGAGAGATTTAGGAAGGAAGGTTGTTGTCTGTCCATGTCTTCCAATCTTATCTGAATAAAGGCTAGTATGCCTTTATGGACAACTATTACACATCAGTGGAACTATTTGAGGAGCTCGAGGTAAGGAAAACCCTTGAATGTGGCACAGTCTGGTCTAATAGAGTAGGCTTGCCAAAGGGGATTCGTGGTTTGAAAGAAAATGTAATGAGGTAGCTTAAAGAGAGCACCCTTTGTAAAGCAAAAGGGGAACTTGACAATTTCAATTCAATTCAATACTTTACTTACACAGCACAGAACATTTACACACGTTATATCAAAGAATAGAAGAAAAAGTAAAAAGTAGAATTATTAGGCCATGAAGGAATTAGTGCATGTGTGTGCCGTCCAAAGGAGCAAAAGCTTTCTAGTTGGACACTGCCATGGTCAGCTGAATGGCAGCCTAACCTTAAAACTAAATAAGCAAAACAAAAGCAACCAAAATCAGTTATGATTGACATGAAGTCACATTTCATTTTTCATGACAGGACAGGAAGCCAGTTAGTTTTCTAGCTACTGTTCCAACCAGCATGACAGATTCAAAGGTAGTGCAGCGTTTAGTAAAAGAGAATGGGCATTGGGTAAAGAACGACGTTTCTCGCCCTGGTGTCGTTGAACTCTACAACACCTATATGGGTGGTGTGGATGTATCTGACCAGAGGGCTGTTGCATATGCCAGGTTATTAGCGACCTTTAGATTTGAGTACAACTATGACTATGAGTATGAATTTTCTGTACCGAGCACGCACAGTTGGAAAATTTCGACTTCAAAACCTAATGCGCGTGCTCAGTACGGCAAACGTGTGCTCGTAGTCGCAGTCTTACTCCATTCTAAAGGCCGCTAATGAAAGGTGTGGTCCGATATTACAAAGTTTTATTTTACATGGCAGAGGTGTGTGTCTCAAATGCATACATTTCTCAAACCAAGTCACAGAATCATGCCAGTATGAGCAACTTTGACTTTAGAAAGATGGTGATTAGTCAGTTAGTTGAAGGCAGGACACGTGGTTGCAACAAATACCCACTCCTCTTCCAAACTTCAGGTTCAATTACGATCACATCCACCACCTTTAAATAATAAGGCCAGGTGCAAATGCAAGGTTCATATACAGTGAGTGAAGACCATACAGCTGTGCCATTTGTGGTGTCAGAATGTGTCCAGAACCTTGTTTTAAAAGGTATCGCACACTGCTAGGCTACCACTATGAAGAGGCAAAAGGGTGGTCCTTTCAAAGAGGAAGAAGGTGCTCAATGCAAAATTAACTGTTGTCTCTGACTGAGTAGAAAAATATGAGCCAGTGTGGTACTTACTCAGTGACTGTATTGAAATCACAAGACTTTGAATCTCAAGATTCAGTGCTTTCAGTTTCCAAATCTGAGGTGGTAAACTGGTTTTTTTCTTCAAAAATAGGATGTTTCTTTGTGATAGTTTGCAAAGGAAACCCAAAACTAATAGCTTCTCTTTGTACAGAGCTAAGTAAAGCTAGAGTTCTTTGAAATTTGCCGAATTATGCAAATTATTGTGTTGGTGACGTCACAGCATTGACATAGCTCATAATTGAAAGATCATCTAGCGCACTTTCAGAATATGTATGGTTTGGTGGGGTTCACTATTAAAGAATGAGCTTGATGACGATTTTTATAAACTTGCCTCTTCTAGAATATGCGGGTCGTAGTTTTACAAATGGCTTTTCGGGCACGAAACGTGTTCGGGACGGGAAGAACGGGCCCCAGGGACCCCACAGGGACCCAAGAAAGGCACGCCAGGGCCGAACGATGACATATCCACTAGAAGGGAAAATATACAAGTCGTAAAGATCGCACGCATGGAAAATGAGATTGTACCAAAGCAGAAAATTTATCTAATACGTTTGTATCTGCTTTTATGTTTGTAAATAACCTTAGATGTTTAGATACGAGGAAATCCTCTAAAATCGTATCGCATGGAGCTGTACATGTTCGTAACAGCGCCGTACGGCGTTTTCCCGTCTCGCGTTTTCCCGTCCCGCTCGCACTAATAGGTACGGCCCCCTTACGGGGATTTTCTCAATAGTTTTGCAATGAATGCGCGCGCGGGGCCGTGCGGGCCATGTAATAAATGATTTATATTTTCTGGTACTAACTCGAAAACAAAATCATATGTTCGCGGGATGATGTAGTATAGATCCTCAATAAATTTAAGAACGCAAATGTATTCGCATTCGTTTATACAAGGTGAAACTTCAAAGGTACATTCGCAACCGGCATAACAATAATTTTTGCTCCCCCAGTTGGACAACCGCATTGTTAACATCTGCTTACTTCTTTTCTTGTGCCACATAAAACACCCTAAGATTTTCAAGCTTAACTATCACTTTCACTATTACTAACTGGCTGACCGGCTTCAGTAAACGTTTGAAAACTTAACTGAATAACGAAGTTTATTTAAGCAATGGCTTGGAGCCAATCAAAGTCCCGGATTCCGCGAGTGAATTGGTTGTAAAACCAAGCTGTCAATCAAGCTCAATGATATTCTTTTCTCGTTAATTAATTTTAGCCCACTAAAGAAATACTTATTTCTTTCATTTTTGAGGACACCTTGAAATAAGGGGAACGCAAATAGCAGTCCGAAACAATCTTCGTAATTTTCCATCCACACTGTGAGAAAGAAAATGTTTACAGTTGCTGGCAAAGTACTAGGGCCTCCCATTGCATTTTCGGATTCACGTGCTATCCGCCTGGCTACCTTAGCGGGTAAAACATTCTCATTCTTCTCATTACATTCTCGTTCTCTCGATGAGATTGTTGCTCCTTGCAGGGCAATTGAAACCCCAACAGCTATAATTTACGTTAGTATTATATCCACTTGAGATACCAATGAACTTTGTGTGGGTAGCTTATTTTCATGTGAGCATAACCTCGTAGGGTGTTTAGTAAACTGGCTGAATGATTTATGACAACACGATAATGCACTGTACAAGATAAAATTCCGCGGTGCGTATACAAATTGAAATTAAAACAGGCTGTGGGAAGCTCTTTAGAATGCTTAAAAGTTCCATTTCCTTTTACCAGACCCAATTATTGCGTGCATATAATAATTACGGTACTCGAGGAAAGGCACAATTGTGTTTTTACTCCGTCGACAGGCGATGAAAACGTGAGAGCTTCACGTTAAAACTTCAGGAAATAACAAACGAAAGACGCTTGGCTACAGCAGATTGTGACTAGCGTAAGTTGAAATAATAGCTTATAAACTGTACTGTATTTCATTTTGCTCGTTCAAATTTAAAGCCTGAAAAAACAACGGTTTTCCCAACTGAAATAGTCACAGAGAGCATGACATATAGCAAAGGACTTGTAAAATTGAATATGTGATGTTTATCATACATATTTTGTGTTTTTTTTGGCATAAGAAAAGTCATGTTTTCATAGTCACAGTTAATTTTTCGTTCACTTATAGTTAGTTTCTACCGGCACGAAATTGGAGAAGATTCAGTAATTTATATTTTCATCAGTGGACACTACAATTTTCAACGTCTTAATTTCAAGAGAGAGAGAAAGAGAAAGAGAGAGACTTTAGTTCGGTTTTTGTTCTGACTGGAATTACTTTTTCATTTCAATAACTATTTGGAATGCGATCCTTTAAATAATTGCTCAGTTTATTTAAATAGACCCTATGCATGAGTGGTCATTATTTTCCCCTTAAAATTACCAGGGGTTCGACCTCCTGATTACTTCAATCACACGCTCGCCCGCCCTTCAATCACACGACTACTAAAAACTGTGTTACCCGGTTAACTAGTGACTTTGAAGCACTCAGATGATTTCATATAGTCAGACTAAGTTGACAGAAGAGATTCTCTGCCAATAGACTCGGGACCTCTTCAACGTAACAGTGAAGCATGAAGGAAAGTTCAGTGAATCGTTGTATAGCATGCCGGACTTAGTTGTCAAACTCAGTTCTGCAACAGTTCTGTTTAACCACTGTTAGTAGAGGTATGAAATTTCTCTGAAATAAGAGAGCTATCGAGAAATTCTCCTTGTCTGGCACTTCATAGGCTGTGATCTCAAAGGTGTTTTGACATCAATAGAGACCCAAGTATATTGCAGTTTCTTTACTTAAGACTTTTTTGCTGCTTTGAGACTGTTTCTATTTACATTCTTCTGCCAGTGTTAAGGATGACAGAGATGCAAATGGATTGCAACCAGAATGAAAATTGGGCCGATTTTATCAAGTTCTCACACATCGTTTTGAAAACAAAATGGCGGCCAAGATTTAGCATGGAACTCAAAGTTCCTACCAAAAAGATCATTTGAGAATTTCCTCCGTGATTCCGGAGTAAATTTGTGCCTGAGAACAGGCAATAAGGAATGACTCTTCAGAAATACCAATCCTTCAGTGACATGCTGCATTGCTCTTTTTAAGCGTTTTTCACGCTTAAAAAGAGCAATACAGTGAAACAAATTTAGCCATACGCTGAGAGCAGTGGATTCTCGTCTTTTCTCCACTTTGTTAGGGAAACGAGAGGGAAACCATTTCGAGCAAGCGACTTGCTCGCAATGGCTGTTCTTTCGTTTAAGTGGAGAACAGACGAGGATCCACCGCTCGCAGGTGTATTATTATATTATGACACGCGTCGGTAAATTTCATTCTTGTAAAACTAACCACAATTTTGACAGTTGCTCTGTTGTTTGTCTCGTTAATCGTAAATGAAATTTTAGGATCGTTTTCGATTTTCGTCTGTAATTGACCGGCATGTTCTGACAGAATTACAAATGTCATAAGCCGGCTTTCCTGATTCGCTGTAGACGTGGGAATGTTTACTGAATATCAGTGAGAATTAATGAGAAGGCATGGTGTGAAAAATTCGTTAGTGCTATCACAGTTACCAGGCAGGATATGATTTTTTATCAAGCAACGCAATAAGATTGATTTTCAATGAAAACAACAAGAAATAATGATTCTATCTTTCTTGTCTTTCCAATTTCCCATTAGCAACTAGCTCTTATTTACATTTTCCTTACCTTTCATCATTTTACAGAACCATTATGTTCCCGCAAGCCTTAGTGCCAGCGGTGGTGACTCCGGTCCTTCTTGCAGCGATTTCGTTGGCCGCTGAAAAGTGCAAAAACGGAGCAACAAATCAGCATCTCTGCCAAATGACGTGTAACTCAACTCTTTGCTCATGCAACATGGACGGATCATCGCTTTTCAGCAGCTGCACACAAAAGTGCAATTTTCTTTCTTCCTGTCCCGAAATGGTCTGTTCGGGTAAGCAGAGCTTTTTATCCTATCAGAAAAAAATGCTAGGGCTGTCTCAAAACGAGAACTTGAAAAGAGAAGAACGGTCTCACCAAGCCTGTGGTTAACATTGCGCAGAATGGCATTGTCTTTTGCGACATTTACTTTTGTGACCGTGGGTGAGCCATATTGAATAGATCCTTTTCCCGTGACGTGACGGTGGCCACATTGGTGTACCTGAACAAAGAAACGGCGGCCATTTTGGTGTGCCTAAACAATCTTGGGGGAACTGAACTCAATTTTTATGCAAATATGTCTTTTTCTTTCAGTAAATCAATATGGCCGCTGGTCACATAAAACTCTCTCTCCATACTTTAGTGACCGTTGTCCAATAGCCTCCAGTTCCCAAGCAACCTTAAATTCTCATATTTGAACTGCTGTAACTGTTCTGAAATAGCTTTCAGTCGCTAGGCAACCAGAAGTCGGGTAAAACGCTGACGAAAATAACAATTAAGAAATTAATTGGAAAAAGCTCTTTTTTCGCTTTAATGGTACAAAATCAATCTACAGAAAGAAATTTTTTTAAAAAAGTTTGGAAGTTGTCTCATGCAAGACGTTGTTTGTTGTATGTTCAAACACTCTTTAATTTTTCAACAGGGAAGAACACTTGTTCCCAGCAGTGTTTTTTCGGTAGTTGTAACATGAAGTGTCTTTCGAGCAAGTTTTGTTCCCAGTCATGCGTATGGAAAGCGAAATGTCACCAAGTCACATGTTCATCTTCCACTTGCAGTCAGGTCTGTGCAAATTGTACCATGGTGTGCCTCAGTGGGGTGGAGACCTGCCAACAGATGTGCTTAGGAGGAGAATGCGACATGAAGTGTTTTGCGCGAAATTGTAGAAGACAGTGTATTGCGGGAAAATGCAACTCCATTGGGTACTCCACCGTGAGCAACGCATCAATTGTGAAGAGAAGCTTGTGGATTTGGATTCTCTTGAGCGTATCAGTAATTTAATGTTCTGATAACCTTGCAAAGACTGAACAACATTGTTTTCGCTTCCCCGAGAATTACTTTCTTCTCCTATTTGTATAGTGCAGTAATAAAGGTACGGGACAAGAGGTTAAGGGGGATACTCGTCGTAGGCTTCAGCCACAACCAGAGTGGTCTCCGTTGGGGATGTACTGACAAAATTTTTTTCAACGAGTATCCTTATACCTTTCACAGGAGAACATACTTAGACTCCTGGCCTCGGTTGTTCAAAAAGTGGACAACGCTATCCACAGGACAAATCACTATCCAGCGGATAGAAGCTAGCAAAACCAATTGAGTTATCCAGGGAATGGTGATTTATCCAGTGGATAGTCCTATCGACCTCTCGAACAATTGAGGCCTAGCTGAATGCAGTTAAAAATATATAGATGCATTTGTTGCAAAAATCCGAGTTCTCCTTACAGGAGTCGAACCTATATGACCTTCCGAAGTTGTATTGAATCGAACTTGTAATTTAGCGACCGGTACATGTCGAAAAGAAATATAAAAATATATATACACGGGCATTTTAAAAAAATTAGGGCTTCGCAGGAGGTCTGACCAAAAAAAGGCAAAGTGCGCGCCAAAGAAGAACCCAAACTGGGTTTAGGCCCGAGCGGCCTCGAGGTGGACTACGACGTCACCAGTCACCTAAACTGGAAGTGACGCCATGGGAAACCGGAAATGTCACGCGAGGATGTCAGGGGGTCACGCTCGACCGGAAATGGGTCACGCAAACCGGAAGTGTTTTTAAGAAAACAACGATTTAATGAGGGAAAAAAACCGCATATGTACAGAGCGGGAACATGTGGATAGGGTCCGATTGACCCCCCCGTCCCATACAAAAACGACTTACAATCGGCTATGTAAAAAACCATATTTACAAAATATTAATTTTACAAAAACTATATACAAAAATATTTACATCGACGGTTCTTCCTCCTCCTGGTCTGAGTGGGGGGGGGGATGTCTGGCAGGACGACGCTGTACTGTCGGGAATTGGTTTACGCCTACAATACACTCACGATTGATATTTTAACTTATTTAATTTCTCCCAAAACTCACTTTCTAGATCCGCACAATGATGTTTTTGGTTTACACACCTCTCCCAAAATTATCTTGAAAACCTACACCTTAAACGCTCAGAGTTCATTACTCAGAGTAGCACAGCAACCACACAGAGTCACGCAACAGTAATTTCCGGTCTTGACAGTACGTCCCATCGTTGGACAACAGTGCATCGTCGGTGTCATCGGCATCCAAGGAGGTGATGCTGAGGGTGTCCCCAGTAGTGAAGCTGAGGGTGTCCCCGGCTTCAGAGGGTGCGGTCGCCATCGTGCCCATGTTGACGAGGGTACAGCGGCAGTGGGGGTAGCCGTAGCCGGTCCCCATGTGATCGCACCACCCCATTTCGAGCACCAGGAAGACGGGGAACCATTCGGAGAGAGGGTGGATCAAATCGAGGATCAGAGAGACATGGTTCAAAGAGGACGTGGCCATGACAAGAGTCCGAGGAACAATGACACCGTGTTTAAAAGTTACTCGTTTTCATTGACAAAAAAGGCCCGCAGAAAAGCGTGCATGCGAGCGAGCAGTCCTTTCTTTCTTTGTTCAGTAGTCATCCCGAGGGCGCTCCATCGTGGGTGACGGGAACTTCTTCCAACGGTCTTCGGGTACCCAGAAGAGAGAATGGATGACGGGAGGCCATGGCTCGTTCTCGGGGAAATGGCTCGGGGAAACTGGAAGTCACGCCCAAAACGAATTCCATGAATAAAAAACGACTTTTTAATGAATAAAAAACAAACTAACTACAAACGGGAACGTGGGAGGACTCCGAGCGAGCCCCCATCCCTCAAGACCCCGTCTTGACTTCCATTTCTCTTTGAAAAACGAGAAAACACAACGTGTGGGACTGGGGGTCGTCTACGACACTGTTCGCGGTCATTTAGCTGCAGCTGCAGCTTCCTCCTTCTCCCGCTGTCTGTGCCACCACGCCCGTTTCTGCGCCTGCCATCGTTCCAGGGCCTCGCTCTTACGTTGCTGCCGCAGACGCTCGGCCTGTTGCTGCCGTTGGGCCTCCTCCAGCTGAGCGGCCTGGCGTCGTCACTCGTCCTCCTGCTGGGCAACCTGGTTTCGTTGCGTCGCCTCCTGTTGAGCCACCAGGCGTTGCACTTGCAGGTCAGCAAACCATGTCTGGGTTGCCTCGTGGGTACGGGTACGAGATGGCAGTGTTGGGGTCAACGGCCCACTTCTTGAAGACCAGCCGGTACCGTTTGATTTCCGTCACGGTTTCCAACTGGCCGTCGGCATTTCGCGTGACTAAATGCAGGTTGAAGACGGAAATCTCACGCATTTCGTCCTTTGGGTCACGCAAATCTTGCAGCATGTCGCCTTTTGGCACGTCGTAGTTGAACTGTTGGCTGCCGCGACGGTTGAGGGTGAAGCCCTTGCACTTGCCGCAGTGCTTGTCCTTGTGCGTCCGCTGTAGTCATTGGGATCTTCCAGCTTGTCGGTCATCTCGCCGAGCTCGATCTCCAGCTGGCCAGGCCACCATTTGTAGATGACCAAGTCTGTGTCGAAATACAGGGCGTTGGTTCCCATGTGCTCCAGGTAACTGTAGAGCTTGAGGCGGGCATGACAGGTGGTGTAGGCGGCGATGAAGACATCGGTTTGGTTACTCTTGGGGGCCGCTTCGTGGAGGTAGTTGTACGTGACGTCCAACATGTCCTCATTGACGACCCGCACGGCGTGAATGACGAAAGACTCGTCACGCAACAGTTCGTAGAACCGGGCCGGGGAGGTGACTTGTTCCACCTGGCACTTGTTGAGCCGTTCGCCAAACTTACCCCAGAACGAATTGAGCATGAGTTTGGCGGTGGCCTTACAGCCCGGGTTCTTGGCGACCTGGGCAGGATCCAGCTGGATGCCTTCGCGTGCTAAGTAGTTGGCCATGAACCGGTCACGGGCGGCTTGGCACTCGGGATGCTGAGGGTCCCGAGCAGGCCCCAGGGGCCATCCACTGGCTTCCGTCTTGTGCTTGAGCCAGGTTCTGACGTACCCGGCAAAGAGCCCCGTCTTATGGCGCGGGTAATGACAGACCTACAAAAGAAAGAAAAAAGACGAACTATGAGAAAAAAAAGAGGGGATGAAATGAGTGAGGAGAAATGGGTGGGAGTCTCACCTCGTAAATCTGGACGATCTCGTAGCCCATCTCCACGGCTTTGGCCAGTTCCGGGGTGCACCACATGCCAGTCAGCATCCGCTGCTCGGGGGTGTGTGGGTAATGCCACGTCCGGTCCAACAGGTGCAGTTTGGCTTGCTCGGCAGCCACGCAGGTACGGCACAGGGGAAACGTGAGTTTCCTGCCACTCCGTAACGGCAGCAAGGGATGGTACAGCAACGGCGGCAGGATCACGTCCACCTTGGCCAGCCCGAAGTACGGGGACAGGTCGGTGCCTTCCACGTGGTTCTTGACCTCCCCGTACCGGATCTGTTCGCCCTGACTCCCAGCAGATCAACTTCAGCGTGTGCAAACCTCCCTCTTGCATGGCCTCAAAGTCCGCATAGACCAGCAGAGGCGGGGTGTGTCGGTCTCCGGTGGCCTTGTCGTCCTTGTCGTTGCTGCTCCCATCATCGTCCGAGTCGTGAGCCTGCAAGGTCTGCAGTCCGGCAGCCACCCCGCGAGGGGCACAGGGGTGGCGTCGTTTGGCTTGTCCTCGACCACCTTTTGGATGTAACAGCGGTGGGTCCACAAGTCGACGCATTTACCCTGCTCGGGTCCGGGCAGTTCCTTACGACAGATCAGGCAACAGATCGGGCAACAGATCAGGCAATGGGAGGGGTCTGGAACCACACGTGATTGTCGTCACACGTCGGACCGTAGAAACGCCAGTGGTATTCTCAGCAGGTGACGGTGGGCCGAGCCGTCTGGTACTTGGTGCTCCTGGTGGCAGGCATGGCATTTCTTGCCCTGGCATGGGTGGTTGGCATAATCCTCGTGGTCGTAGGCTTTGTTGCGCGCATCGCAGTAATAGGCCTTGTTGAAGAAGGCTGTATAGCTGGTGCAGCCGTGTTAGTGTGCACAAGTCTTGACCAAACGTAGGATGGGGCATCCCGTGCGTGCCGGTCCAGCAAAGACAAGAGCACACCCGCGCGATGCGTCGACGACTTTGATCTGGGGGTCGTCGTTTTCACGGCGGGGGCTTGTTGCACGTCGGCTGCCACCGCTCGCCTGCGTGGGGTCTCGGCTGCTCGCACCATCGTTGCATCCATTTTTCCACGGCGGACGTGGTCAGATCGGTGTCGGCGTTGCCCGCGTCCCCTTCAGTGCTGCCGGGGGTAGCGACACAAGGTATGGCCGCAAATGTTTGGTGGTGTGTCGCAAGGCACTGGACACGGGTTTGACAACCAGTGTTTCTTGGCGCCCAACCGGCCCACACGGGTCAACAACGGATTCTCACCCACCGCCCCCTTGTAATACTGCACCAACTCGGGCACTTCTTGCTTGGGAATGACAATCAGCTCTTCCATCTTGGGGTCTCACAGGATGCACTGCGTGCACGTGTCACACAATTCCACTTGCCCGTCCACCTCCAACAAGTGGCGGTAGAGGCGTTTCACCAGCTGCATCTTGTTGTGCAACACCTTATTATCCTGTTCCAGGACCCCAGCATAGTCCCGTTGCCACCGGCACGTCCCGTGCCACAACTGGGAGTTCCGAAAGGTAGCACGCATCGACACGTGTCGCGTAGACTCGTCCATAGTCCGGCGCCTTTCTGCAACATCAAGCACGTGCGTTGACGTTTCAACGCGGGCTGCTTTTTCGTCGGCCCGGGCGTCATAGCGTTTCATGGTGGCAGCCTCGAGCCCTTTCTTGACCCTGTAGCCGGCCGCGCCACTGGCAGCACCAGCAACGGAAAGAGTCCACTGGTCTGACGGCAGCGGTGTCAAGGGGCCGTCTTTGTTTTTCGTCGTCGTCGCTGCATCTGGGGCATCCTGTTTGTTTGACGGTAGGATCATGGGAGCATCTCTTTTATTTATCGTTTCCGAGTGGCCGCCTCGAGCCCTTTCTTGACCCTGTAACCGGCTGCACCAGCCACCCCACCCAAAGCTGCTGCTTTGCCTGCCACGATGGCCACTGGCAGCAAGGCCAGCAATGGGAAGAGTCCTCTGGACTGACCCTGGCAGCGGCAGTGGCGGCGTCATCGAGGGCCGTCTTTGTTTTTCATCATCATCGCATCTGGGGCATGCTTCTTGTCGTTTCATGGCGAGGGGTGTGGCAGCTTTTATACGTTCGATGGGCACCAACGGCCGGGTGCAGCCGTCCACGAACACTCGCCCCGTACCGGCATGTACTCGAAGTGGGCCACGTAGGTGGCTAGGCACTTATCCCTCAATGGCGGCGCCACATCTGTCACCACGTCGTCCAACGTCTGCATCTTGGTCAAAAAAATCTCCACATGGTCCAACGGCACGCCGCACACGTACGTGTGCAATTCGATCAACGCCTTGGTGTAGATGGTGTACGCCCAATGGGCCATGTCCACTTTAAGTGCAAACTTCTTGAAATCCGTCCAGCCTTTGACCACTGTGCCCAAAGCTGCCAGGCAGGCCACCAACAGGTTGTCGTCGAACACGGGCCCACGATCAACCCCGCTGCCACGATCAGCAAAGCCAGCCTGTTCCACACCAAGTGCACCCGGTGCACTCGGGTGAACATGCGATGATGACACCACCATTGCTTGTGGTAGAAAGAAAACAATGAATCCAACTGTTGCAAGGCATCAGGTGTCCACCATTTCAGATTGGCTGGCGTCGATGTCAGCAATGACACGGGTGTCTTGGCCATCTTTCTACGAGTTCGGGGTCGACAAACGCGAGGAGGTACGCCACACCACCGGCGGTCTGATGTCTTTACAGACGATGGTGATGGTATTGTTGTGCATCACCCCGGCGATGGTCCGTCCTCGGGCCCATTGCCGTTGATCTTCGGCCAACAGATCCATTTGCCGTAACAATTCTTCCTGGTTCAAACAGTGTCCCAGGCGATCATCATTGTCGTCGTCTCCTCCACCGCCACCGCTATCGCCTCCACCGTCGCCTCGGGCTCCCGCCTCCTCCGTCACCTCGGCCACATCGTCGGGCTGGGGGACAACCTCTCGGGGTGCTGCTGCGACGGCTGCTACTGCTGCTGCTGCCTCCAGACGACAGTGACGGCAACGAGGCCGGAACAGGCAGTGGCCGTTGCCGAACAGGCATTGATGCGGGCGATCCGGGTGGCTTGCGTGTCTGATGACCCCACGCCCACCACCACTGCAGCTGTCTGGCGAGGCGATGGCATGCCCAGCATCAAAGGGGGCGGTGGCGACGGGGTTGGCACGGAGGTGAACAATTCGTCCAATGTCGTTGGTTGACCGAGGGACGCGTAAGCCAGATCCACATCGGGGTGCCGCGTGGTGAGTCGACGTTGTTCGGTGGCCGCTCGGTCGCGTTTGGTGGCGTGGACGGTCTGACTTGGGGTGCCCACACCCACAGGATACCGCGTGGCCATGTCTCTAAGAGTCCGATGTCTTGCGAGTGAACGTGCACGTCTACCCTTCATCCTTTGATACGTTCGAGAACACCCGGTACCGATCGTCGGACGCCAGATGCAAGTCCAACAGCACGTAGCCATAAGGGTGTTGCATCTGGCGTTCGTAGACGTCCATCACGTCTCGCCAATGCGTGGGAAACACTTGCATCAACAAGTTGCACACGCCCAACCGATCCCGCGGGTGCTTGAAGGCCACCACGTAATGCGCATTGTGCGAAATGGTCTTGGCGTACTTGCCAGGTGGAAACATGTCTTGGCACAGGTACACCACCGTGATGCCGTGATGATGCGAGTCTTTGGTGAAGAGATCCAACACGCATTTGTCGTTGCCTCCTTCGGCCATCAGGTCGTCCAACACCAACACGCCATGCTGCCCCGATGGGAACAAGGCCTTCAAATCCGACGGGTCAGGTACGCTGTTGTGGAAGTGCATGCCCGAACCGGTCTTGCCAGGCCTCGTAACAATAATGCATGGTCTGGGGCGGCACCGCAAAGTGGTCGGCCGCCTGCGGCAACAGTCGCATCACGAACACCGTCTTGCCGCAGCTCGACAGACCCACCACCAAGAGGCTGCTGGGCAAACGAAACATCAGCACATGCACATGGTGTCGCGAGCACAGTACCCGTAGTGATGTGGCGGCGCGTGGCCCAAGGCAGTTTCCCCGTGCCTGCGCACGAAGGCGTCGTAACTCTGCCCCGCACACAACCAGGCAAGATGCGACTCAGGGCTTCCAGATCCAGGTCGTCAGGGGTCAGGGTGCAGAGCGTGTCCAGAACCCTGGCAATCATTTCCCGTCAAAACCGCGCACGCATCAGATGACTGGGCATCTTTCCCACATGGAGGCCCCAGCGCGTTTGGACGTTTATATAGGCTCGAGCCATCCCTTCTCTAGTTCGAGGCTATGGCGGGGCTCCACCCAGGGGACTTGGCCATGCTCTTTCTTTTTGATCAGACAAAAAAAACACACATTCAAATGTTTTCAACGTTTTATTGACAAGGGTCACTTGTTACTCTGTCAGCAGTCTTTAAAATCTAAACGGGTCCAGTCCGTGTCCTGTCATCGGATCTGGCACTTCAACCACAGGCCCACCCGATGGTCGTTGCTCACGATCCATTGCATCAATGGCCGACAGTCATACTTCACCAGGGGCAACCCGTAACTGTCCATCACTTCCCACCAGGTCCCTTGGGTCCACAGGGCCAACCAATGCATGCAACGTGTCACTGGCAAATATGCCCGCAAAATACCGTGCCAACCGGGGATCTTGCCGGGCCAAAAAGTCCAACTGCCGGTCGGTGGTGGCCACGAATTCCATGGGTGATACTGACTCGTCTCTCGTGGGGTCACTTCCTTATACCCGGTACACGTTGTACATCACCGCGCCTTCGGGGTTGATCTCCAACACGTTCTCGAATTCGGCATACAACACCACGTTGATGACGTGGGCTTTGGCTGCACCCAGATGAAAGATGACCCGTACGTCCCCATCTTGATGCGGGTTCAGCATGCGACTATCTACCAACCCGCTGGGCACGTTGTTCCACATGAACAGGGTGCAACCCGCCGTCATGCCCCACTGCTCGGGCGTGATCATGCTGGGCCGGCTCTTCATCAGGGCTTCGCTGGCTGGCAAGAACTGGTGGTACCCATCCAGGTCTTTGTATGTGTCACCCGTGTTCAATTCCAAGCACGGATTTGTTGACGCGCCGTCAGAAACCTAATCGTCAGAAAGCCCATCAAAAAGCATCTGGAATTGAGTGCCTGGTTGAGTGATGACACCACGCCACAGGATGCGGGCCCGCCCCCACGCAAGAGGGCGCAGCCAGCGCCTGTGCCGACCACCACCTCTGAGGCCAAGGTGCCGAAACTGGACATGCCTGAACCACAGACCTTGGAGGAATTGTTGGCCAGCATCCCACCCCAGGAACTGGAGGGCGATCCATTGCCACCGCCGTTGCTCACCCCACCCATGGTGCATGGTTAAAGCCCTGTCACCTTACTCGCTGCCTGAGGAGGCCTGCTGCTGCGGGTTTCCATCGCCAGCGCCAGCACCCCAGGGGGAGGAGAAGGCAAAAGTGGAGGTCCTGGAGGAAGGACCTGCGTGGCCAAAGCCGGTGCTGATGTGCCCCATCCATGCCTTGCCACTCCACCACAACATCTCATGCAAAGGCTGGGCATACGTGCAGTGCATGGACAAACAGTGCCCTCTGTGCGTGGGACTCGACAAGGCCCCATGTTGCTGAAGGCCCTCGAGTTTGGCGTGCATCCCGACATCAAAGAGGGGCCTTTATTTTTGCTACTGCGGGAAACCTGCACGCGTGGCCGTGGTGCAGCACAACACACCCAACCAAGGTCGTTAGTTTTTGGCGTGCCGCTGTTCCCACGACCAAGAGTGTGGCTTTTTTCAATGGACGGATTGTCCATGGTTGGCCGAAGTGCGTCTACGCCGCGTGGCCCTGTTCGACCCGCCACCAACCGAACTCACTTGGGACCGACCACCGCATCCGAAGCCCACGTCACTGGTCCTCCACACGATCTTTCCGGCGCCCGACGATCAGTGGAAAAAAGCCCCGTCCCCCGTGATAGAATCTCATCCATTGTTGGGTGCATCCCCACAACCGGTGCCCACTTACAACTACAAGGGCAAGTGAATGCGTGCGTGGGCATGCATGTGCATGGACTTGCGTGGACCATAAAAAGCAGTTGGAACTTTGAAAACAGTCAGTGAGCGTCATGTATCGAACCTTGTTGGACAACATGTGCTTGGTCATCGACCTCGACAGGTACAGTGTGCACCTACAGAAACAAGACCATTGGGCCACCTGCGTCCCGTGGTGCGATTGAACCGGCCAGCACCACAGCTCCAAACATTATGCTCACCCCTACCTCTGGCACCACTTGGACGTGGCCGATCACAAGACCACTCCCTACGTGCGGAAACTCATTCACGGTTTACCCTTCTACGCCCACAAGAGCGAAGATGCCGTTCCCTTGGGCAAATTGCCCGAAGACCTCCAGACTTTGTACGAACGTTACAAGATGCCCGAACGTCCTCACGTGGCTTTCAAGGGTGGCCATTACAAAAGACTTGTTCAAAACATTGAACATTCCGTACTTTGATCTAGAACAGTATGCCTGTCCCAAGTTCGACGACCTGACGTGGTTGACCACCGTGGCGTCCTGTGGCCATCACGACGATCCCGACCATCATCATTGTCCGCGGGTCATTTCGTGCAATGGATGCACGGCGCCTTGGGGCGCCAGAGACACATGCAGTTTGCCAACATGGTGTGGGCCAAGCATTTAGCGAACCCTTGATGTTTTGTACATTGGAAAAATAATCATTAAATTGGTTGTGATTGTATAACTGTGTGGTCATGACTTTCGTATCATGTAAGGTGGGGGCTCAAGAGACCCCGATGCTTGTCCAGGGACGGTCTGGTCTGAGGGTGGGGCTGGGTTGGGTCCAACGGTCCGGGTCAGGGAATCACGGGCGTGCCATGTGGCATCGGTCCTGGGTAGAGCTGACACCTCGCGATCGGGTGGAACCAGTGGCACCGGCTGCACTGAAACCATCCGGGGCAGCCTTGGCTGGGCGGGTTTGTCTTTGGCAGCAGCGCATACTTTTTGTACGGACATAGGGCCAAGCTATTCAACTCTTGAATCAAGGGACACATTCTTTCCTTCTCCATTTCATCTTTCATTTTCAAAATCATCTCCTCCATCTTGGGTGGGAGCAGGTCCCAATAGCTTTCCATTTTGGAATTGGCACGTCTCTCGATGCCTCCTGCCTTTTATCGAGTTCGCGTCGGCCAATGGGAGCGTGGCCTCGTCTCACGGGGTCTGGAGGGGTTTGTTGAGGGGGTACCCCCTATCCCCCCTCCGGGTGGGTTTTTTGGAAAGAGGCCTAGGGCGAGACCCTGATTGGTCCACCCAGTTCATATCACATGTCTATCGAGGTCTCTTTAAGAACAGACCCCGCTCATGGGGTCTCACTTATTGCTGTCCTCATGGCAACCGGACCTGCGACTTCGATCCATTCCTTCACCTACTTCTGTACCCCTTGCGGACAATCTTTTCTCAGGGTTTCGTCCCTCAAGCATCACCAGAGGACTTGCGGCACAATCTGAGTGGATGGACCCTTCTGCCGTGCTGGTGCGCCTGCAGAGACTGTGGACGCATCTTCAGGACTTCCCAGGCATGTAAGATCATCAAGAATACGCTTGTCCACGATGCCCGCAACAACCCCGACCGAAGCATGAATGTCCAAAGTGCCGCAGGATACTTTCTGTATCCGTGATCCATCAACATCGCCGAGAAGGGTGCCCCAAGTGCAGGGCTTGTCAACAGAGGGATTGCCCAGACTATATCGGAGAACCTCAAATGGCTGTAACCCATCTCTGCGGAGACTGTCAAACCCGGTACAAAGGCGTCCACTGTTTGGAACGGCATTGGACCCGCACCCCTGAGGGAGGTATCGTCACACCCCAGGATCCCTGTAATGTCTGCCATATCCAGAGACCTGTGCTACCTGTACTATGGCTCGAACGTCAGGAAGGACCACTCGCCACCTGGACCCAACCCTAAGTTTTTGTTTTGTCATTAAACATGGTAAAAAATTCATTTGGGTGTGACTTCCGGTTTTGTCAGTGACGTCAGACCCCTCCCTGGCTCGCAGCAGGCCTGCTTTTTTCCGAACTGTATGCCCTCTTAAAATTTTGTATCCCATCTTAAATTTTTGTAGGCCCTCTCCAAGTTTTGCCCCTATTTGGGCATGATGCCCATATTTGGACTAGACCAAAACGCTTAATCCAATATGGCGGACGTTTAATGAGATGCATCGCACTCTGATTGGACGAGAGCGATCACGTGGGCTGTATGCGGCTCTCTGATTGGCTTCTCCTTATGCAGACGTGGTTATACTACTACTGTCCATGGGCCTCTTCTCGGTGACCACCAGGTTCCCTCCCTTTTACATAATTTATTGTAAATAGTTTTCCTCGTGAATGAGGGAGAGGGGCCACTCGGACCCTACCCACATGTTCCCGCTGTATACATAACTTTTGCCATTAAATCGACGTTTCCTTAAAAAGAGGCGTGATTTCCGGCTCAATTCCGGTTTGCGTGACCATTTCCGGTCGAGCGTGACCCGTGACATTTTCCGGTAAGAAAGAAGAAAGAGATTGCTGTGGTCAATTTTTGCCATCTTTTCCAGCAATTCCAATGCAAAATTACTTCGTATGGATGAAGAAAAGGAAAAAAGGTATCGTACGATACTGCATAAATCTCTCCAGCAAAGTAATAGAATACAAACTGTTTGAAAGTGACATATGAGGTCCAAAACACTTCAAAAATGACATGAAAATCTTACCTCGCAAGCAAGCAGTCTGAACAAAACTTCCTTTAACCGAATCTTTTATTCAGAGAATAAACATTACAAAACACCTCTTCTGCCTCCACATTAGCGAAAACGTTTGGGGGTAAAAAGGCAAACAAGAGCTCAACCGGCTTTCTTTTTATCAACAACCTCAACCCAGCAGCCAGACAGCAAGAATCTGACCCCCTTGCATCCTGGAGAATTCCACATATCTTTGCGCAGGAAAGGCTATTCCCAAACAATTTACTATTTTCTTACAAGTCTCTGACTAGGCTTCAATCCTGCACCAACAAATGTCCAGGCACTGTCAACTTTCAATGAAACTTTCACAAATGCAGATTGAAGCGTGGCGAGACAAGCCCCCTTATCCATGAACAACCAACTGTCAGCAGCTCGAAACAAGCATTTGGCCCAAATTGGTTACATTCACAACGCCAAAAGGTCCTACTCGGCCTTGGTGATGATCCCAGGCAACAGGAAATGACCCAAAAGACAGTTATTGTCGGCAATCTTACCGCATTTTGAAGGTAATTCTGCAAACGATTTTGCCAACGACAAAGTGAATTCAAGTGAGCCGAGTTTAGCCGCGAGACCAGCTGCGACGTGATAACATACATGCCTAAACCACCCAGCCCCTCGTCAAAATCTCTCGAGAAATAAGGGCTTTAAGAGACCCCCCGACCCCCAAGTTCCCTTCTAGCAAAAAACCTGAGGTTTCCATACATTTTCTAAAGTATAAGACCCCCTTAAGAAACTTTCCAAATACGATTAGAATTTGCTTTCTGTGCTGAATCAAATCTATTTAACTTATTGACATATTTTGTTAGTCTTTACAGAGCACATTGTAAATGCGTAAATGAACTAAGTGGTGACTTCAAAGCACAGCCCCCTGGAGACAATGCTCTATGGCTTTAGACAAATGGGCCATGAATAAGGCTTGGCATTGAAATGAAATATGTTTTGCATGACATCGAAATGAAGAATGACCACTTGTTCTCGCTTTGAAGAAGAGGCAAAATGCGATTTGGGAATGGCTTATTCACAATACTGGCTATTAGAGGAGAAAACGAGAAAGCCTCTGAACGAGGCCTGCCAGATCTCCACTCTTGGGTTTGGATTTCCTGTGGTGAAAGGGTAAGGTTTTAATATATGTCTTATCCGTTCAGGATCGTTGATTCATCATCGCGAATCAGATTATCAGATGACTTTGAAGCACGTACATTGGCAATTCGACAAGATCAGACAAGTTAAAGCAATCATTGTTTTTCTTCTGGAAACCTATTAATTTATTAACACATTGGTCCGACGTTTACTGCATACACGTTAACCGTTGTCGAGTCAAGCCACACACTCAAAAGAGTGGAGCTAACATCGTTGTATGCTCTGACAGTGATTTTTTTGAACGATTTAGAGAAATCTAGTAAGAAGGCGACTGGTAAGTCTCATGATTTCTTCCGTTTCTTCATATTTATGCCCTTTGAACTTGACTAGGAGGCTATTAAATCTTGGGGACGAATCTGTCTATAGCTGCGTGAGGCGTAAGAAATAGTCTATCTGGCGTTGCAAGGCCAAAAACCTGGGCTACAAGTTTTACCAAGTCAGGTCCTAATCTTGTTTTGTTTAACGAAATTCTGACTAATTCAGAGCCCTTTTCCAACACTCGGGGAATCGCATCCTACAAGTCAGTATGCTATCAACTCCGTCGTATACAATTTGTTTCGCGCAAGAGATTTCAGAACAGCTGGAGAAGACCACATTCTAGACGTAAACGAGAAAGTATGTGGAAAACCGTATTTATGCGAAAATAAAACCCAACGTGGAAAACAATTTTTGTTCAAGCCCAATCATGCACACTTTCGAAATCACCGGGGAATTCCCCGGATAACTTAGGCAGCTTCCACCTATATCGTGTTTCCTTAGCTGATTTCTGTGTAGATTTGCATTGCACGTGATGAGCTTTATTTTTTTCCTATCATTTTATGTGTTGCCCTTCAGGCAACATTATTTATAGTGCAAGAGAACATTTTTAAAATCAACAACATGCACTGTGTTGATAATAGCGACTTACTAGGGTCTATTATGCTCTGGCGGTCTGGCGGTTTAAGCCAATTTGGAGTGTCGGTCTACGGTTTCAGTCGTGTTTTTTAGGCGGTTTACGGTCAAGAAATTACTGGGCGGTTGCGGGAAATGATAACTTTATCACGCGGTTTTCTATTTTTGTGTGTTTAGTGGCTGTTTTTCGAAAGGGTTTACAGCAGGTTATAGGCTGGTGCGGTCTTAAGGAGAAAACGAAAGCGGTTTGCAGTCTCAGAAGCCATAAAGGCGGTTTCGGTCTCAGGAGAAAAACAAAGCGGTTCGCGTTTTAAAAAGAACAAAATAAGGCGGTTGGCGGACTGTGCGACCCCCCTTTAATAGACCCTCACTACCTTCCTTCACGAACAGAGGGGAGCTATACAATCTTTAAGAAGACTGGCCCTTCGTCAACGAGCAAAGTACATCCTGTGCGGAGGACATGCTTTTCGTTTGATATGTATATATATATATAATGCATGATATATATTTCTTTCATAGCATAGTTTAAGGACAATTCCTTTGGAAAGACTATGGGAAAATTGCCAATCAGGGCGCATAACGACATAACAACAGACTGACTTCCTTCGTGAACGAAGAAAGGATGGACGTAATCTTTAGGTGAATTGGCACTTCTCCACGACAATGGACAAACGGGCCAATCGCAGCACATAACACAACAGCGGTGTGTTGACAATAGCAACAGACTTCCTGACAAAGATAGGAAGCACATAATCTTAAGTGATCTGGCATTTCCTGAAGAAGCGAGCTATATTGTGCGGGGCATGTGCTTTCCTCTGATGTTCTTTCTTATTTACAGTGCACAGTTTGCAACGGCAATCACGATGGACAACTGACCAATCCGAGCACAAAAGGCCACGAGCTCATGAAAGAAAATCGTTTAAAAACATGTATGTCATTTTTTGCTTTGAGCCATTACTAAATTTGCTTGCTAGAATTTTCTCCAGTCATCGGTTGAAAGACATGCTTCTATTTCAATGCAGAGGATTTCCAAGTCTACTTTGCAACTGTGTTCAGCCAATGAGCCAGGTCTATCTTTTTTTTTTCACAAAACTGAGAGCAATAACTCTCAAGTGAAACACGTGATACAAATGATTAAATATGCCATTAGATTCGCAACAAAAGGTTGTCTTGAGGACAGTAGGCCTTTTTTGTTTTGTTTGTTTGTTTTTACAACATTTTTATCTCAATTTGCGGTCGGGTCCGTAATGGTAAAAAAGTAGATTGTTGTGTAATAATCTCGACTGACCTGAAACACGTGCCCGGGGTAAGAGCAAAAATCTTAGCTGGCAAAACCAGGCTGCATAAAAAGAATGTACTTTCTTTATGGCCCCTGTCGTCATTGACTGAATGCCAGTCAAATCGAGATCATCTCTGTTCCTTCCTTGTAAATCGTTACCTGGGTGCCACAGGAATTTTTCTTCCAAGGCGTTCTCTCGGACCTCAGAGAAAAAAAATTCCTCTGGCACTCAGGGTAGCGGCTCAAACGTTTGACCGTTTCCAGGTGTTTCAAAGTCTCCAAACACTTTAATAGTCTTTATCCAGCAGACTGCCTCATGCAATTTGAAGACGATTTCGTAATTTGTTTTTGCGCCGATGTAAAAATGACGTGACCTTAGACATACTGGACATATATATATTTGGCGCTTGTCAAACACAGCCGGACAATAACAACTCGTATTTCACGACGGGCCACGCACAAGAATTATTCAGCTCTCAATCCTACAAAAGCTATTGTTCGTCGGCGAACTGACCTCTGCAGGGCCGTTTGGGCCGCGTCCACCAAGAAAAGAACCTGGAGGTGGAAAAACTGCTTTGAGCAAAGGTAAAAGGTCTACTAACGCCACATCTCGCTAGCTGTGCATAACTATAGGGCTCTCGCGTGTCGAGAACTCTCGGCACAAATGCAGTTCGTAGATTCCAAAGACCTGGTGGTTGGTGACAAAGGACCCATTGTATTCGAACAATTTGAACAACAATAGGAAAAATTTCGATACGCAGTTGTTGCTCTTTCTAATCTAAGGTCCTGAACTACACCACAAAGAGCGTGTCCTCGCAAATGGCGATAACTTGTGCTTTACAAAGCCACCAGCAAAAGAAATCGATCTGCAAAGAACTGGGCGAAAATTCCCGGCGAAATGGCAGGCTCGCAACAGAACAACATGTACAGCTTCAAGCTTCCTGCATGCATGTAGCTTCTCAGATTTCACAGTTTTGGCAACAACATAACCGTAACAGGTAGATTTAGCGAAAAAATAACGAGCTAGGAAGGATGAGACGTGTCCGTTTTTCGATTTTTTTCGTTAGTCTAAAGAGAGGCATTTCGCTGACTGAAACGTTAACTTCGATTCCTTTAATCTCTCAACGACAAGATTTTAACCTAGTTGATGAAAGTTCCATTGTTCTTTCCAACATATCTTTAAAAAATATTTTTGTTCGGTGATTTGTACCTCGTCTAAAGTCATCCAAGGTTCGACGGTTTGAGTTCAAATGGGTGGTTTTTTGGGCACCGATATCGCAGGAAAGACATAATCGTTTTCAAGGAGATTAACTAATGCCATGTGTTAACCATGCCAGCACCTCATGCTGGCCGTGGCTAACATTTGGCTCTGAAAAAAAAAAGCCTTTTTTGACAGCTTTTATGGAATTTCCAAAAGGGGCATTCAGCCACGAAAACAAAATATGACCCATCTTTGCCTATTTTTAAATAGATTCCAAAATATTATTAAATTTCTTAGGGAGACAAAACCTGACACTTTTCGTAGTGTACTGCCAGAGTTACCTATCTTACCTTCAAGTTGTGGCGTGACGGTTTTCCGGGCTGACTTCTTCAAATGTTGATTCTGGAGGTTAACCAAAAACAATGCAAGGGAAGTTAGCTTCCATTTAAAGCCATCACAATGGATGAACCAGATCTAATTCAAGTGTCCGGTTTCTTGACTCGTTCAGAAAGCATACTTTTTCTCGAATAAGCAAAACATAGGGGTGTGCCAGCCAACTGTACAATCAAAGTTTCTATGAGCCCAGCAGGGGCAGCCTCTATCTGCCATACTTGGCCTTGGAGTCAACCCTTTCCCGAGTAGATTTATTTTTATTTTTAGATCGCCTGCCTGGGGAGGTTTCGCACGCCCACAGTTGAAAGAGCCAATCAAAGCAGAGCTATCTCAGTCTTGTGGCGGTTGATCATAGGAAATATGACTTTTCGCGGGGAAAAAAACCTGTTCTAGAAATAAATCTACTCGGGAAAGAGTTGACTCAAGGAATTAGTGGAGATAGGGGCTCTCCCCTATGGGTTCCTGAAGTTACAGATCATTGAAAACAGTACATCCTCAAAAACAAGATTTTAGAGCCTTTTTCAACTGAGCGTTAATAACCAAAACCAAAATAATTACTAAGCGAATCATGTTCTGAAGGAAATACGCCCGTCAGCCAATCACAAATCGAAGTAATTCACGACTTGGTTTTCACAAGCCAATCAGAATGCAAAGCAAGTCAAGGCAGCCGGCGCCAAGCGCGGGAAAACGAAAGTGACTAAGACGCAATTGGTTCATTTAGTTTTGCATCTGATTGGTTGAAATGTTCGTGCAAGATTATATCAAGTCATAAAGGAAACCAAAACTAAAAATTCCGTGATTACTTTTAAAACTCAATTGCACACTGCTCTGAGAAGAAACATGTCCTTCATTTTTAAAGGAAAATTTATCCGAAACTATTCGATATAACGGGCTCAAATTTTCAGAGATTCCTAATATTTCTATGCTCGTTCAATATTGAGAATTATTATTCCACTATTGCGTCATTTCATCATAAAAGGTCAAGAGAACGCGCAAAATATGAAACCGGTTTGACCGGTTCACAACAGAGCGTCATTCGTACGCGCCATTTCAACACTCTTACCAAAACAGAGAAGCCAAAATAACAAAACCTTTTTGCAGTGGAATAATAATAATAAATCTCTTACTCGATGGTTTTACATATAATACTCGCGGACATTTTGCTCATTGCTCGTATTTTTCCTCGCCCCTTCAGGGCTCGGAAAAATACTACGCAACTCGCAAAATATCCGCGCGTATTACATGTAAAAGCATCGAATAAGATATATATATTATTTCAATAGTTTGATCAGGGAATGCATATACTAACG